>OZ026556.1:495000-530000 GCA_964020155.1 Chondrilla cf. caribensis | reverse complement strand
GGATATGTGTAAGAGTGAGCATGTATACCAACATACCACACACACACACACACACACACACACACACACACACACACACACACACACACACACAAGCTCACCATTCTGGAGGATGGAAACAGGGAATTCCTCCGAAGGATAGCTGGTCAGCCACAATCTGAAGTCTTTATGAGTCTTTTCAGGAGTGATGACCTCTTCACAGATCTTCTCCAGCTTTGGCATCCAACTGGTAGCAAGATGGCAGTTTTGCAGGATCACCCAGGTTCCCTCCTTCATGGCCTTGTCGATCATTTTGGCGGCAATGGGGCCCTGCCCCTGTCCAAGGGAGATCCTCTGACACCTCTGTCCTCCAAATCCTTTGTCCTCTGCAAATTTCAACAAAGTGGCCATCGGATCTGCTCCGGGGGAGAGCACGAAGATGAGGGGGGCACAGCAGTGTGAGTCCCCATAGCTGCTGGCCAGGTCGAATGTGGGAGGCTCTATGTAGGAGCGTCCCATCTTGTCGGTGATGTAGTTCTGTACAGCAGGGACCATCTTGTCAGGTCTTATACACCTCAACAAAACCAACCTAAAGCGTACCAGGAGAACAAGGCACTGGAGTCGGGTGTGTATGTGTGTGGAATTGCAATAATATCCGGCCCAGGAGCATATGTATGGTACTGTGTTGAGTCATTAGTGTTCAAATATCAAGTCTGCATGACGTTCTCTCAGGAATCTAAGTATATACAGTACATGTGTGTACATACTTGTCATACAAACTACTGTACACATACATATACTTCACAAAGGAGGTAAGGAACTCCATACTGTACCAGACAACTCCGGACTGGTACCTACGTATGTACTTTACCTACTGTAGATACTGTACCTAGTGTAACCACAAGCCCCACTGTACAGTGCGCGTGGTACCTGTCCAGATCTTTCAGATCTGATTCCCATGGTTCAGGAAAGGGGCTCTCATGAGGAGAAGGGGAGTCATACAATTCCTTCCACCTGGGGTCAAACCTGTCCATCAATCCCTTCAGCTTAGGGAGGCTGGAAGCCCTAACTATTTCTCCCCACGATTTCTCACCCAACCAGTCCGGGAATGGGTTGGGGTGAGGATTTTCAAGGGCAACTCCCCCAGTAAGCAGGAACCTCCAGACGACATCATCAACTTCACCCCTACAACATACAGTGATACAACATGCAGTGATACAACATGCAGTGATACAATGAATAAAAATTGCTCAGTGGTAAAGAGAAAGTAGATCTGACCTTCCTTTCATGATACCAATGGTGAGAATGAACGAAAACAAGAGCTTGTCTTTCTCAAACACAGAGCGGCATACATTGCGGTAGATGGAACTGGTGAAGTGTCCGTTCAGAGATTCTATTCTACCTTCAAGTTCCTGAGATTTTTCACTGTCTGCTATTGACTGGAGTGAGTTGAGTGCGAGGACAAGAGTGAATTATTGAGAGTGGGAGAAATGCATGCATGCAGGCAGCTTAACAGAGGGAATGACATACAGGCAGACAGACAAACAAATGGGCAGACAGACAGACAGGCAGACAGACAGACAAACAAACAAGCAGACAGTGAAGATATTCATAATATACATGAGTTTACAGTCACGTGGAGTGACTAGCAGACATTGTAGGTGAGCTGTCACTACATGTACGTATGTACGTACCTGGATGTACAGGTTGATGAACCAGGTCAGTGAGTACTGGTACATTGGCTCAATGTTGGCCAGGTCAGAGATACAGAAGAACAGTATGGAAGAGTGGACGGCCACTGGCTTGTAACCATTCCTTGCATCATCAATCTCCTTCTCAGTGGCAGAGGCTATTTCCTGTACAAGCACATGTCAACGAAGGTACACATACTTATGTATAGGAAATACACACGCACGCACACAGACACACATACAACGTACATATCAAATCATGTACATAAACTCTATCATATGGAATTATAAATCATGTAAATCATGTACGTACGTACATAAACTCGCAACAACTAACTTGTTTGGCAGAGATCTCTTCCGAGAGAACCTTGGAAGAAGATAGAACGTTGATTGCTGTCTCGTCCTCAAGAATGTTACCCTAGCAACATGCAATAAGTAATTAGTATCCATGCTAAACACCACACCTAACACAGCGAACAGATCAGGAGGCACAACAGTTGTAAACACAGTGTTGAATGAACCTGTGATGTTGACAAGACTTCCAGGATCTTGTCTTCAATCTCCTTTAGCTGCTTCTTGTTCTGAGCACTTTCCAATATCAGCTGGTTCTTCTTCTCCTCCAACTCCGGCCTCTCCTTGGCAACCACAATCCCCAACAACTGGTCTTCCAGGCCGAGAGGTGTGATCATGAAATTCAACAAGGTCACCTGTGCACATAACATATGGTTGCCAATCTATCCATCCAGATATTGACACACATACATACATACGTTCATATGTACATATCCCATATGCAGGGTGCATGCAGTATGCTATATTCCACTGGGTGACAGCCAGAATGTGGCTACAAGGTCAGTCCGTACTGTACACTGTATTCATGCTTCTCCTATCTAGTACATACCATGCATACAGTGTATGTGACATACCACGCATACAGTGTATGTGAGAGCCACGCATACTGTGAGTTAGTGGGAAATGGTCCCCTCTTCATTCTCACATGAAGCCCAATGCACATCATGTGCTCAACACATCAGTGGGCTCCTACCACACACACACGTCTACACACACAGAGACTCTGGTGCACTGCGGTGTCCAGTCACCTTGACTGAGGTCTCGGGCAGGTAGTGAGGGTTCCTCAGCCTGGTTGTGATGTAGAGTCTGAAGTCACCGCTGTACTCTATGACATTCTCACCAAGCCTGATGTACTGCAAAGAACACACAAGGAAAGTCTTAATATGACCATCTCTGTACATGTGTATGTTGTGAGTGTGCAGTTGATACATAGTACACAGGTGCATGTGTGTGTGCCATATCACACAACAAGGGGATAGACACAAAAAAATGTTGACCAATGTCCGATTTCATCCTGCATGGGTCAATTTCGGTAGGACCTCCCCACTACACTTCTCAAACCTACAAATATATGGTCAAAACACCTCCCTGGGAGGTTGTGGGTACTCGGCAGTGTCTGTGGCCGGTGCTATGGGGTCATTGTGGTCATAGCACCACACTTTCCATGGCTATAACAGTTGGGTTCACACACCCTCACCTCCACTCCTCCTTGGTTCACACACCCTCACCTCCACTCCTCCTTGGTTCACACACCCTCACCTCCACCCCCCTTGGTTCAGACACCCTCACCTCCACCCCCCTTGGTTCAGACACCCTCACCTCCACTCCTCCTTGGTTCACACACCCTCACCTCCACTCCTCCTTGGTTCACACACCCTCACCTCCACTCCTCCTTGTCTGAAGGTTTGTTTCAGTAGAACTGGTTCCAGAAGAGGATCAAGCTCCTCGCCAACATTCTCCAGAAGGACTGGATTGCCAAACTATAACCAAAGGCAAGGAGGTAAGCAAGCATACACAAAACTGGTGAACTAGTACAAGTATGACAAAGCAGATGTACACCATTGTTCAATCACTATATCCCCTGTCCCTACCACACCCACATCCCTGTCTCAACCACACACACATCCCTGCCCCAACCACACCCACATCCCTGCCCCAACCACATCCACACCCCTGTCCCAACCACACCCACATCCCTGTCACAACCACACCCACATCCCTGTCACAACCACACCCACATCCTTGACTCAAACACACCCACATCCTGTCTCAAACACACCCACATCCCTGCCTCAAACATACCCACATCCCTGCCCAAACCACATCCACATCCTTGTCTCAAACACACCCTCATCTCAATCACATCCACATCCCTGCCCCAACCACACCCACATCCCTGCATCACCCACCTGGATGCAATTCTCCAAGGTCCTGGCATAGTCAGAGTCTGTCAGTTTGATAATGGACAGTTTGTTGGGTCTTTCCATGTTCTTCACCCACTTGTTGGCCTGACCTGCACACACACACACACACAAACAGTTGGCAACTAACCAGTACAACCTGTATATGCAGCAGTGTAGTCATAAACACATACGTACATACATACATACAAATATGAGGGTCTAGTACATAAAAATGTACCTATGTTGGCTGTGGATATGAACATGTAAGTGTGTTGTTTGAGGATGTGAACACACACTACGTGCAGTAACCTTGAGGGTCGATCATGAGAGGCCATCTCCTTGAATTGGAGACGACGATCCCATTGTCCACTGAGAAGCTGTCCACTGGCAGCCCAGAAATCTGCCACTGTCTTATCTTGACTGGTTCACCCAGTGTTGCACTCAGTGAGAAGGTCTCAGAACAAGGGAACTTTTTCTCTTTGCACAGCTTTTGCCACTCTCTAATACAAGCCTATGTGCAGGATTTGACAAGTAAATGAATACGTATGGATACATACACAGGATTCTGTTATGGAGCAGCACAGTACTTGCTGCTCTTGTGTACATGTGTGTGTGTGTGTGTGTGTGTGTGTGTGTGTGTGTGTGTGTGTGTGTGTGTGTGTGTGTGTGTGTGTGTGTGTGTGTGTGTGTGTGTGTGTGTGTGTGTGTGTGTGTGTGTGTGTGTGGTGAGTCCATAGTGAGAGTGCTTCTTACATTCCTATAGTCCACAGTGAATGCTCCAAGGTATGCCACCACACCAGAAGACAACAGTACATCACCTGTTGCATTGATGTAGCTGCAAAGCAAACACACATGTAGCATCATCACTTGAGTTGACAGATACGTATCTTCAAATTCTCTCTGCTATCAAGGGCACACGCACACACACACACACACACACACACACACACTGTAGCTTACTTCTCTCCAAGGACTCTAGCAGCCTCTCCCCACCTCTGCTTCTCTCCTCCAAGACCTCCAATCAGCTTCTCAGCGCGGTCCAGCTTCTTTTCACAGATATCCAGGTTAGTTTCCAGGTCACTCTTCTTCTTCTGCATGACCTCAAACTCGTCGTTCAGTGCTTGCAGCTTGTCCAAAATCTGCTCATAGGACATACAACAGTATACTAATATGTACAGACACAAGGCATGTCATCGAGAACCAACCGCTTGTAGTTCAGCCCGCTTAGTGTTCAACTTCTCCATCTGGACAGCTAAGGCTGCCTCAGCTTCTGCTAGTTTGGCCTTCTTCGGTGCAACCACCTGGAGGAACACAAGTGCAGTACACACACACACACACACACACACACACACACACACACACACACACACACGTATACACGTACATACATATGCAGGTGTGCATACAAGTACATATGTACAGTACATACCAGTATACAATTCTCTAAAAAGTGGCGAAACAATACAAGATTTGTAACCAACACATATACCTTTTTCCTGTATGGTGCATATTACATATGAGTAAACCTGTAATATGCACATATATGTACGTAGTACACGCTACATTTCCTGTGACAATCTGACCTTTGCTACTCTGTCGTAGACCTCCATCGCCCTTACCCACTTGCACAGGCCCTCACAAGCAGTCGACACCTTTTGAATGACCTCTGGAGTGAAATCGGGATTGGGGGTGTACCTGAAACAAACAGAAACCGAAATCTGAGCAAGTCTCCCAATTAGCATTCACTGTGACTGTGCCCACTTCTCTCTGATCTTCTTTATGATAGCAGGATTGATGTTGTCCTTATCATACGTCTTCAATGAGTCCAGGAACTTCAGGTCCCCGAGTAGCTTCAGGGAAGGTCCCCAGTAGTCCTCCACCATCTTCCCAGACCCTGGGTCCGGCTTCCTGTCCGGTTTCATGCCCTTCATGATGCACACTGCTTCCATACAGAGCTTCACACCAGCCGGTGGGTTCTAACATACATACATATGTAGACATGCAGTGAAGACAATACAGACTGACTCGCAAGATGCAGCACTAGGTGTATACTCAGCAATTATAATGTGAAAGCCCCAGGGAGTGAGTACCTTCATAGATTTAACAATCGTGATGTCTTGAGGTTTGAGCGTGTTCAGGGCGGAAATAGCTGCCTCCAGTGCAGGGATGGCTTCAGCTAGGTCGCTCTCACACTCATCCTTGATCGCCTGTGACGCTGCTGCTGCCTCGTTGGCTACCTTCTCATCTTGAGCAACCACCTGTGGATCACAAACATGCAGATACCATAGACACATGTACCTGAATACTGTGTTGTACACCTAGTAGCATACACCAGGGGTACTCCTAGTAGCATACAATTGGTATACACCTAGTAGCATACACCAGGGGTACACCTAGTAGCATACACCAGGGGTACACCTTGTAGCATACACCAGGGGTACACCTAGTAGCATACACCAGGGGTACACCTAGTAGCATACACCAGGGGTACACCTTGTAGCATACACCAGGGGTACACCCAGTGGCATACACCAGGGTACACCCAGTGGCACGAGGGCCAGTTCAAAGGAGCGTTGTTGTACCTCTTTCTTGGCCTCTGCCTCTACTGTGTCCTTCTCAATCTTCACCATGAGCTTCTCTGTCTCCTCTGAGGTCTTGATCAACTGTGGCTGGAGCTCAATGATCTCCTGCTGCATCACTTCCACCTGGGAGGCTGCAAACTGCAACTTCTCCAATCCAGTCAGGTAGCGCTCTCGAAGGGTCTGAATACTGTTCTGTTTCTTCTTTAGCAATTTCTTGAACGTTAGAATCAGCTCCAGATACGAGGTGGGTGTGACATAGTTGTGGCGACGAAGCTCACTGTAGTACCTGCAGCATACCGACACACAACCATCCAAATGTAGCCCCATGTTCACTTATACACATGATGTACGTACATACACATTAAGTGCAATACCCTCATAGAATATGTACACACATATACACAAATACAAACATATGTAAGGACATACGTATGTTGAATATGTACACACTGCATGCATGAGCAGTACAGTGGAAATAATAATGCGAAATATGAAATATTACTAGTGAACAATGTGGATGGAGCTTGGTGATCTCCTGTTGCGGTGGTGTGGGCTGGTGGGACTAACCTTTCCGACAGCTTCCTGACACTCTGGTGGAAGTACTGACATATGAACACACAGCTCTTGTGGACTTCTGGTTCAAGTTCAAGCTCCTCCAAGAACTTGTTGGCTACCATCTCCAGCGCATCAGAAGGCCAAGCCTGAGCAGATTGTGAGGTGATGCAACATCAGAGTCATGTACTGGGACAGTGTGAGCACACATACAGTACACTACAGGAATGCAGTGGTCAGTAGGTTAATATGAATACACACGTACTTTACTGTATCATCCTGTAGATACTGCTGCCATAGTACAGCACAGTACAGCACAGTACACCACAGTACAGTACAGTACAGCACAGTACACCACAGTACAGTACAGTACAGCACAGTACAGTACAGTACAGTACAGCACAGGACAGAGTTTGTATATGTGATAACATTAGCACACAACTCACGTGGAACCAGTCAATGGTGCAACAACTGATGAGAGAGGGGAACATTCTCAGTCTGCTCCTGAAGGCGTCCCCAATAGGACTCATGGCCAGGACGATGTGGAGGTTCTGGCGTACCCTCTCGATGAACAGATTGTACATGGACAACGGAGTGGCCTCTATTTTTCTACCCTGCATATGTACACATACATAGACACATCACAGTGTACACCTACAGTCATACACACATACATACATACATACATACAAATGTACACACACAGTGTGAGTGCATGTCTGTACATGAGATACACAAATGGAGATGCACACAGGAGCCTAGAACATACAGTTGAACCAACTCACTGTCTGTCGTGCCACCACTTGCATCTTTTCGATAATTTCTGCTTTCTCGTCAGCAGCATAGAGGTTGGGAACATCTCCTGTGTTCAGAATGACATTGATG
The DNA here is from genome assembly GCA_964020155.1 of Chondrilla cf. caribensis. NCBI lineage: Eukaryota > Metazoa > Porifera > Demospongiae > Chondrillida > Chondrillidae > Chondrilla > Chondrilla cf. caribensis. Next base: position 522,056 of record OZ026556.1, on the reverse strand, counting down.
TCCTCAACAAAGGACTCGTCCTTTATCTGGTTGTCGCTGAAGAGGAACACGGTCGGCTTGCCCTCCCCCCCAGCCTTCAGCATCATCTAGATGAATGGAGTAGTGGAGAAGGTGTAGCACACTTGTAGCCACAGGACATCTATACACAGCACACAGTATGCTGACATGTACAGACCAAGGTATTACTATCTCCTACCATCACTGACATGAAATGAACAAAATGCAAACTAAAACAATAAAACATGTTAGTTTTTAGAACATACATGTAAAACAAATAAAATTAGTGAAATTTGTTGATGTCATGAAATACAAGATCAACCTAATTAATGGAAGTGCTGTGTGATCTGGTGGTGAGTGCAGTTGGTACCTTTTTCAAGTCGTCCTTCCAGTCTTGTATGCCGTATGTCTTGGTTATCTCAATCTGGAAGAGATCGTAGTCTGCCATGGCGACGGCCAGCTTGGTGCAGCTCTGTCGACCACTCCCCCCGATCCCCACCAGGAGGAGGTGCCCGTTGTCCTGCTTGAGCACACGACTGATGCGGGAAATGTGCTCGATGGCAAACTGGAACAGAACTAGCGACATGGGTGTCTTGCTGACCTGATTGTAGTCCTCAAGATAACTGTGAGGGATACAAAGAGGATCAGTCATGGCTCAGTCCACGTTGTTCAGTAAAAGTCTGACTAAAGTTGGTCTCACATCAATATTTGAATACACAGATCACATGCATGTTGTATTCAAGTGCATATACTACAAGTAAGATATTGTACCTACACATTACAATTCCTATGTACGTACTTACATTCTTACTATAGTGCAACATATGCTGTGTATGAAGGTACTTATGTACATATGTACATGTAATATACATTGATTACATGGAAGACACACACAAACATTCACATAGTACTGCTATACAAGCACATGTGCACACCTTTCCATCATGTCTGTCAGCTTTGCGAAGTCTGTTACTTCGTCGTACGCCCTCACGTCTCCTGTGGTCATGTAGTCCCCAAAGAACAGCCCTCGAATGTTGTCGTCCTCCAGTTGACCTCGGGGAGCAAGGTGACGAAGAAGTTTATCCAAGCTGATCTTGAACTGCTGCTGAGTTGTGTCTTTGACAATTTCAAAGAACTTCAGTTTATCATTTTCGTCTGTGAGCCTGTCAGAGAACACCCTGTACACCTCATGGACCCACAGTCTGATGAGCTTGTCTCCTTCACTCATGTGGGTCTTTGGCACCAGGAGGACACCAAACACAACACGGGCAAAATCACGCAAGTTGAACACGTAGTGCGACTTCGAGGGTGTTGGGAGGAAGGTGGAGACAGCAGCCTTATACACGTCCATTGTAGCCATTATCATGACCTGCACACAAAGTGGGGGCATGTGTGTCACGCATGAATGAGCAGGGGTACCTTGACAAATCCTTAGATGTGCAAATCCTTGCAATGAACACAAAAAGAATAATAAGCAATGATGCATGCTGCAGTTGGTGGCAGAGAGAAGACACTCAACATTGTTGGACAGCTACTCCAACTGGGAGACCAGGCATAACCGGCACAGGCTCCCCTCCCCCTCTCCCTCCACATGGCTCCCCTCCCCCTCCACATGGCTCCCCTCTCCCTCCACATGGCTCCCCTCTCCCTCCACATGGCTCCTTCTTGAACCTGTCACCCTCCACCTGGGAACCATGCACCCCGACTGCTACACCATCATGACTGGTCTATTTGATCATGAAATGCCATATACGTATTCATACGTATCCATTCCTCTATGACGTACGTATATTCTGTGTGGTGCATACTCATCACTCATCACTCATATCACCAGTGACTACTGTCACCTCCCCACTGTCACAACAGCTGCAGCACTTGTCCCCAGACCACCTCCAATCCCAGGAGTCCTACCTTCCCCAGTCTGTTGAACACTGAGTCGTATCCTTGACTGAAGTGCCAGTCCACGATTGAGCTGAATATCTTCATCATGGTGGTGTCATCGAAGGAATCGATGGACAAGATGTTGAAGTGCCGCGTCAACCGACACGTGATGTCGTTTCTACCACCTCCTGGTGGTCCCATTGCTGTTACCGTCAACTACATTGAATATCGTAGGAACGATAATGTTCATATACGTATGTCCTATACTGTGACAATCTAGAGCTCACCAATTCAATGAGGTCAAGTCGTGAGGTGTCCTTTGGGTCATACCAGTAGCCATGGTCAATCCACTGGAGGACGAGAGCATAAGGATCACATTGCAATCATGTGACTGCCATGTTACGGTCATGTGACTATCCAACCTGTCGCAAGAGTTCGATAGGTGGCTGTGCTCCGTACTTCTCTTTAGCTGGCATGTTCAGGTCATCAACGAATACAATACACCTTTTCCCAAAAGGTGGGCCATAGACACCCTTACGACGTCTAAAGTACAGGTAGGTAGCAATGTGTGTGTTTGTGTGTGTGTGTGTGTGTGTGTGTGTGTGTGTGTGTGTGTGTGTGTGTGTGCATGCATGTGTGTGTGACTGACAATCCAAATATGATGTACCAACACACCATACATACTGGCTGAATACATAGCTAGGCATGCACACATATGTAGATACCTGTCTAGCTTTGACATGATAGCATCCTGAGTCTGGTTGGCCGATGTCCGAGCAGAAAAACCAATATTAATAGGAATATACCTAATATTGGATGAGCGTATGTAACAAGAGGTACAGACTGCTATATTAGTCAATGTATACAGCATGCACGTATGTACATACATACATACGTAATACGTACATACAACACAATCAGCACAACTTAATACATACTATACATGTACAGAATATGAACATACGTAGTACGTACATACATACAATTAACACAGCATATGTACAGTACGTACATACAGTATACTTACAGTTCTTTCGGTAACTTTAACAGGAAGTCGTTAGTGATGGCTGACTTCCCAGTACCGGTGGGCCCCACCAACATCAGCGGACACTCGTGCTTGAGATAGATGTCCAGGAAGTACAGCTGACGGACCGTCTCTGAGGTGGAGATGATGAGATCGGTAACCTTGGCCCCCGCCGGGATGTTGAGCTTCTCTATCAAGTCCTCCCAGCTGGTCCAGGTCCCCCCCTTCTTCTGGAAGAAGTAGTCAAATATAGTGCCTCTCTCAGGGAAAACTGTGTTCTAAAGCAAAAGACAAGCATTGGACTGTAGTTGTATATGCAAAGGATATAGCATACATGTATGTACAAGTGTACATGTACTGTATGTGTGACAATATCAGAATGCAACATAATAATGTGCATGTACGTACATTCACTCCTGTTCAAGTACACAAACTGTATAGTTGACACAGATAGGTATACAATATATATATATATACAGTTACACATGTACATAGATGTATACATATGTTCGTATACCTGTATCTACAGAATGCACTGTACCTTTGTCAACTTGATTGACTTTGGCTTGGGGTGTTCAGGGTCTGTACCAGAGATGAGGGTTCTGAAGAAGACGTCAAACTTCTTCCTCGATTCCACAGTCATGGTCCCTCCCAAGGTCCACACAAGAGCAAATAAGAACAGGCACTGCAACCACAGGGTGATCTGAAGACAAGACACAACACACGTATATGCATATTTAGTTGTATATACAGTATTCTGTAGAAGAAAATGAATCAGCTATCAGGGAGTATGAACCCAAACCACCAAAGTGTGTATACAGGGAACTTGCACGACCTCCCACACACTGAATGGGGACGTGCAGTGTGTGATACGCACTCTCTCCTGACCTGGGTGGATGTCATTGATGGTTTACCCTCTGTACCGGAATCTTTTATCTCGTCCATCAGACAGGTGTAGAGCTTCATCAAAGAGGACACAAGATGGATGTCAAGAGTCTTCACAAACAGCTTGCACTCATGTGAGATGAAGTCTACGGCAAGAGGAAAGGTTCACAAGTAGAACCTAGGAAGGCTTAAATGACACTGTCCCTAACTCAGATCTTGTACTGTGTACACTGCGTATGGTCACACACATCAATCTACATAAGCACATACGTATGTGTTGTGATCATACATTTATTCAGTTTAGCTTACAGTATACTGCACATACGTTCACACACATGCACATACACATACATAGGCACATGGCTGTACTGAGGGGCACTCCTGGGGTAGGTGTACGTACTGGGAGGTGAGTGTCACCAGCTTACCAAGTGAGGGCTGCACCAGCCAATCAAACAGGTCCAGGATTAGCTGTCTGTTGTCAGCGTCAATAGAATCAGGTAATGTGTTCATGTACGACTTCAGGTGGGGCCTCCACCCCAGCTGACAGGGGGGAAAGTAGGGAAATGTCAACCACAGAACACACCCACACATACAAGAATTGAACTGTGTGAATGAATACGCATTACATTTCAGCACTACAGCACACAGGGTCTCTCCCCCCATCACACATACACGAGGTCCCCTCCCCCCTCACCACACAGCGTAAATTCCTCCCCCCTTTCATCGCAATATACATAGATACAGACTCACCTGTGTGGGTTCCATGTAGATCATTCCACACCTGCTCACAGTGGCTGGGGAGGCCACCTCCAGATCTTCAGGCTCAAACATCATGTTCTGCTTAGAGCTCATCTGAATGATCTCCCCGCTCATCAGACAGAGCTTCTTGTTGTCATCCAGTACAGTGTTCATGTTCTCGATCCAAATGGCATCAACTGGTCCATCAAATATCAGCCACTTGCGGTTTTCGTTCTGCGATGAAGCCTGCTCTCGGAATGTATTGGCCAACACACCTAAACATGTACGACCACAAGGTGAGATGTTACAGTACACAACCTCCACAAGCAGCTCTTCACACATACGTACAGTAGTACACAAGTTGCTGTGTTTGACGATGGCATGTTTTACATGTGCAAACACAAACAGTAGTCTCAGCGTGCAAGTATGTACATCGGCTAAGTGCACACCACATCAGGTTGTATTATAAACTACGTACATGTATGCCATGTGTTTCAGAGGACACTAGCCAAGGTGCCATTGGCTGCCGACTAGCTACGTATGTATGCCAATGAGGAAACATACGTAACTTCAGCTTTACAGAGAAGTTTACAGGCCAAAGCTTCAGTGCAAGCATAGCACTCACCGTCGTACCACTCATGGGAGACAGGATCGAAGGAGCCGTAGAGCTGTCCCATTGTGATAGACTTTGGGTTGATGATGCGGAAGTCCACCTTGAACTCCTCCATCAGTCCGCTGGTGCAGAGGTCAGCCAGAGCATTGGATAGGGCCTTGTACGCGGAGGTCTTGCCACCCATGGTTTCCCCGACAATCATGAAACCGTGGCGAACAAGCATCATCTCGTAGATCTGGGGTCAAAGACAATGACAACCTGTGGATATCTAACACAGCATACGTATATACAGAACTGCCAGTAGATCACTCACATACGTACATTGCTACAGTATACAGTATAGGCATATGTAAGTGTACAAAGTCATCGTGCGCTTGTATATCACGGATTCACTGTTTCAAACATGCTCAATGTCCAAACGGGGCAAGTCTCACCTGGATGATCTTCATCATGAACCAGGGTGTGTCCTGGAGGCCCATGCGAGCTATGCTGTCGCGTATGGCATCCTCCAGAGCATCGTAGTCGGGTTTGGGGAGGACCACACCCGGGAACAGGTCGCTCACAATGCCCTCGAAAAGAGGGAGATCCTGCAATTATTCACAAGGGGCAGGATCATAGCAAATTTAAGACACACAATATTATTATGCATATGTGACATATGTATATATGAACAAATGCATATATCTATGATATATTTACAATGAATACTGTACACATTAGCTACTGCTATTACTGCTAGCTACTGAACAATGCCAGCGTGATGATGCTCTCACTTGAGACAGGAACTTTGGAAGGTTGACATCGTTGATGGCTCGGAGAAGAAGGACACTCTCATCTTCGTCGAGGTACTTGAGCTTCAGGTTGCCAGCAGCTACCAACACAGTCTTCACCGCCCTCATGCCGTAGTCATAGTGATGCTGGGAGGAGAGCTGCTCCGAGCACAACCGGTACACAGCCACAATCTTATGAGCCAAACTGCAGAGTGAGTAGGGGAAAAGACACAGAAAGAAACACGGTGTGGAGTGAACCAGGGGAATGATCACAACAGGAAAGATGGAAGTGGAGTATGTGTATTGCATGGGTCAAAGGTCGTCTGCAAATAGAATACCTCCAGTTCACTTCTCGATAATTTACACCCTGTCTCCCCCACTACCCAACAACATGTGCAGTGCACAGGTGACCTGTCTCCCAGGATTACCCACTGCACAAACATGCTAGTGTCCATACCTTCTGGCATCCACGAAACCCATTGAGTACAGGCTGATTTCACCAATTAACGCATAGTCTGGAACCATCATAGCCACACTACGGAACAGCACCTGGGGAAGAAGAGGATACAGAACATCAGCAAGTACCAAGTGAAAAGGAAAGAGTCTATGCATGGACTGTTAACATGTATGTATGTATGCATGTATGTACAAATGTACATACGTATGTATGTTGTGTGTATGTATGTGTACAAGAAAGTTGATTGTAAAGGGAATTCATAGGTACCTTTAAGTTGTCAGGCAGCTCTTGTCTCCCTGCATAGCCGGGGTTCATTGTGATGAACAGAGTGCAGGAGGGGTCGAGGGTGATCTCCGTGCCCTCGAACACGAACCTCTCCAGCCGAGCCATCACTGCCTGCTGTATACTCTGCACCTGCTGGGCAATCACGGACAGCACTTCCAGTTCAATCCGGTTAAACTCATCAAAACAGGCCCAAGCACCAGCCTGGGCCAGTCCTTTGAAGAACTTCCCCATGGCCTTGTAGTCCAGTCCATCAGAACAGTTGAAGACAACACACTGGATGGATGGACGGGATGGTAGAGGTGGGTATGTCCATATGGATTATGCATGTATTGCATATACGTATGTACATATGTACAACCTTTGTGTATGTTACATACAGTTTATCCAGGGTGTGTACATAGATAACTGTATATGTAAGTGTATTTCACATGTAAAAAGTACATACGTATACATACTGTATATACACTGTACAAGCATATACAAAAATTCCGTACAGACAAACATATGGATGCACTAACATGCATGCATGCACCATATGACAAAACATCTCCATGTAGACCACCACGTAGACCACCGTGTAGACCACCATGTAGACCACCACGTAGACCACCACGTAGACCACCACGTAGACCACCATGTAGACCACCACGTAGACCACCACGTAGACCACCACGTAGACCATCACGTAGACCACCATGTAGACTACCATGTAGACCACCATGTAGACCACCACGTAGACCACCATGTAGACCACCACGTAGACCACCACGTAGACCACCATGTAGACCACCACGTAGACCACCACGTAGACCACCACGTAGACCACCACGTAGACCACCACGTAGACCATCACGTAGACCACCATGTAGACTACCATGTAGACCACCACGTAGACCACCACGTAGACCACCATGTAGACCACCACGTAGACCACCATGTAGACCACCATGTAGACCACCATGTAGACCACCACGTAGACCACCACGTAGACCACCATGTAGACCACCATGTAGACCACCACGTAGACCACCATGTAGACCACCACGTAGACCACCATGTAGACCACCACGTAGACCACCATGTAGACCACCACGTAGACCACCATGTAGACCACCACGTAGACCACCACGTAGACCACCACGTAGACCACCACGTAGACCACCACGTAGACCATCACGTAGACCACCATGTAGACTACCATGTAGACCACCACGTAGACCACCACGTAGACCACCATGTAGACCACCACGTAGACCACCATGTAGACCACCACGTAGACCACCACGTAGACCACCACGTAGACCACCACGTAGACCACCACGTAGACCACCATGTAGACCACCACGTAGACCACCACGTAGACCACCACGTAGACCACCATGTAGACCACCACGTAGACCACCATGTAGACCACCACGTAGACCACCATGTAGACCACCATGTAGACCACCATGTAGACCACCACGTAGACCACCACGTAGACCACCATGTAGACCACCATGTAGACCACCACGTAGACCACCATGTAGACCACCACGTAGACCACCATGTAGACCACCACGTAGACCACCATGTAGACCACCACATAGACCACCACGTAGACCACCGTGTAGACTACAATGAGGTCCTCACCTGCTTGGCCACTGCTTTGGCCAAGTCTTTGCAGGTCTCGGTCTTCCCCGTACCAGCTGGGCCTTCAGGAGCCCCTCCCAGGTTCAACTTGAGTGCACCCATCAGAGTCCTGGGTGGGGGACACGGAGGAGGGACACACCAGAGTGTGTGCGGTCACCACACACACCAATATGTACTCCAAGCACACTTTTTCCAATATTAATACATACGTATGCATACATCACTCACTTTATACATACACACATGTATACATGTGAAGTATATGCACACATGTAAAACATGTGTACATATGCACATGTAGTTCTATGTGAGTTGGAGGCATATTGTGAGATGTACCTACCTACACATACATACGTATGTAGTCTCACATAGCCATAACCTCACTCTGGCACTTCGGTATATTTTTAAATGGTCGGCACTCCTGAGGGTCTGGCTATGCAAGACTAATTTAGACCATACATAGAAACATACAAACATACATACATATGAACACACACAGACATACGTACGTAAGCTAGTAGTTACAGTATGTATTGGAATAGCACGTTCTCTCATGCCAACTACTCACCTGTAGCATCTGTCTGTTAGTGGAGTGATGACCAGCCTCCCTGTGTTCCCCAGGTACTCGTACCCGTACGGCACACTTGTGGTGATCATGCGCACAATCATGTACTTGTCCTCAAAGTAGTATCTCATCTGGCTGAGCCAGTCAAAGTCATTGGCACTGGACACGTTGTCATCGCACAGTTTGGACACAACATCACGGGCTGACAAGAGGAGGAGGAATCAAGTACTAGTACCATGTAGACCACCATGTAGACCACCATGTAGACCACCATGTAGACCACCACGTAGACTACTGGTTCTCCCCAGAAGTTTGCCAAGACATACATATGCACATAGCTGGGAAGAAGCCCAACCACAAGTACCTAACAAACAAACACACAAACCATGGACATCGATGACAATGAGTGCTCCAAGTGTGATGCGGGCCATGGAGGGCAGCTTCCCTCTGACCAGTGCCACAATCCTGTCGATCTGCCCATTGCACAGCTCAAGGTAGTCTTTGAGGGTACCCTTCTCTATGGCTTCAGTGACAGCAGCCGTCCAATATGTTGACCCAACGGCAAGGACAATCTGAGAAACACAAAATCGGAACATTTGACACTGAGCAACAAAGTAAGTGTGGAGTGAACAATGGATTCTGATATGATCACTGGAGGGAGCTACGTACATCACATGTTGCGATGATAAGGATACAACACTATCACAAGACTCACTGTATGTAATAGCATGACAGCATACTTCAAAAAAGGGGCCATAAACTACGTACACACATAGACATACAAGGATCCAGTATGCACTGATGGTGAAGTATGCAAGTATCTACACGTGGAGTTCACCTACCTGTCCTGGCCAGCTGAGGACCCACTTCTCACGCTCTGTGTTCTGGTAGGCCTCGTAGGACTGGACCATGACGTCCTTCAAGCTCTGAATCATCGTTACCTGGACTTCAAGCAGCCATTTCTCCACCATCCCCTGGAATGAGGACAAAACACACACAGTACATTGACCATGAGTCCAGTCCACCACACATCCATCAGGTTGAAAATTTGGATAATGTACATAATTGAACTCAACTAAAAGCTAACACAATCTGACACAGTGTACATACATACAGTAGGTACCCACACACGTAGAGGATACCATTGCATTACAGTGGTACTAACAAGAGCACTCAGGTGCTAGTACCAAGTGGACTCAAGTGAGTGCTACTATCAGTCTACAAAGTGTAAACTGCTTATTATTGAATACGTGTAAAGAATACATATGTAGTACCAAGTGCTTCTATCCAGTATACCACGTTGGGGCCAAATATTACTGGTTCATACGTAAGTACATCAGCAGTCACACTACAATCCTGCCAGTCTCACCTTGGCATTGGCAGGAATAATCATTTCGGAGAAGGGGACAGTCTCCTTCTCGCTGCTGATCATCCCGGTCACCTCTTGTTTCTCCGTGAACTGGAGCTTGGCCACTCCCTCAAAGCACTTCTTCAGGTGAGGCTGAACCCGAAGTGGATCCTTGGTTTCCGAGAGGATCTCCAGAAGTTCATCATTGGACAAGAAGAAGAATCTGATGTGAGCGAGGGAGATCAAACAATGAACTCCTACAGGTATTATACACAAGTAGGTACTCCAAGCATTTCTGACCTTGGAAAGTAAAGTCGTTTCTTTTCCAAATAACTGTTGAGACCCTTCTGAATCTCCTCCAGCAGCTGATTGGACTCTTGAAGCTTTTGCAGCATTCTGTCAATGGAGGTCACCACCAAGACATGACCATCCTTCACCTACGTACGTAGGCACAGTACATAAGAAGGCACACAGCAGACACCAACGTACACACCAACATACACACAGCAGACACCAACGTACACACCAACATACACACAGCAGACACCAACGTACACACCAACATACACACAGCAGACACCAACGTACACACCAACATACACACAGCAGACACCAACGTACACACCAACATACACACAGCAGACACTAACGTACACACCAACATACACACAGCAGACACCAACGTACACACCAACATACACACAGCAGACACTAACGTACACACCAACATACACACAGCAGACACCAATGTACACACCAACATACACACAGCAGACACTAACGTACACACCAACATACACACAGGATATGTGCAGTCTTGTACACACACTACAGGGGACATGAGTATGTACATACTATACACATGTACATGTGACTAGTACAATTATGTATATATATATATATATATATATATACGTACAAAGCCTCCTACATATGTACATATGTACATATGTATTGGACCATCCTTTTGTAGGTAGTAATAGTATGAGCATGTATATGTCGACACATGTATTGTATACAGCACAGGATGCCTGAGTCTGCTGTACATACTGCCTCTGTCATGATGGTCTTCCAGTTTCTGTCTACAATGCCAAACTTCCTGCCTTCTTCAGGCATCTGTGCACAGATATCAGGAGAGGAGAAGATGGGCTCCAGGTACATCCATGTTGCCTGACACTGCGAAAGGAGAGCATAATAGCATTCATAGCCACTTACTGGGTACATTATATACATACGTACGTACATACATACATACATATACACTATACTGTATGGCGGGAAATTTTCGCGAGGTCGCAATTTTCGCGATTTGACTGAAGGCGCAAAAATTACAACTGCGAATTTTCAGTTTAACATTGCACAATACTTGTCTTTGATTGCAACATCACGAAAATATGAACCGTGAATATTAGGCCAAGGTGCATTCCTTGAAATTTTGGACCCGTGAAAATTTCCCACTATACGGTATGTACGTATGTATATATGTATACATGCAAGTACATATGTACTATTTGTACAGTACGTATGTGTGTACATGTACGTATGTGCTGGATGTACTGGTGTGGGTGACAGCCTACCTTCAACCAGGCATCCATTATGTCCTGGAGGAGCACTAGCTTCTCCTCCCACTCCTTGATCTCCACTTCGAAGGGCTTGATGAAAGGAGACCCTCTCATGGTCTGGGTCTTTACGATGTGGTCGTCCAGAAGAATTTGGATGTCATCCACTGAAGAGAGTATTGATACACCCTGATGATAGGGAGTGAATTACGTAAGCACTTAACATTTATCATATTAAATAGTACATACATACATATACACATACGTACGTACGTAGCATACTGCACCTATGGATTTTTTCGAACTGCTCACCAGGAGGTCTGTAGCACCTCCAGTGGAGTATACTCAATATGTACATACACATACGTATTATAACAATATACTTATATTACATGTTATCTGGTAATATGCGTATACATACGTATTATAACAATATACTCATATTACATGATATCTGGTAATATGCGTATACGTACATACGTATTATAACAATATACTCATATTACATGATATCTGGTAATAAGTGTGCCATGCCTAGACTAGTGGTACTCTTACTGTGTCTCTGTAGGGTACATAGTTGAACTCTATTTCCTCCCATTCACTCTTCATCTTTGCAATGCCCTTTTCAAGGCTGTGTTCTTTACTTGCTTGAGCTCCAATCTCTTCCAATCTGGTGGACAGAAAAGTGTGCACAGCCGTGATGGTGCACTCGTGTTCACAGGTGTGTTCAGGTGTGTTCAAATGTGTTCAAACATGTTCAGGTGTGTTCAAATGTGTTCAGGTGTGTTCAGGTGTGTTCAGGTGTGTTCAAATGTGTTCAGGTGTGTTCAGGTGTGTTCGGGTGTGTTCAGATGTGTATACAGTGAAGGCTGCAACTGAAAATTCCACTCACTTCTCGAGGTACTTCTGAAGGCCGTAGTCCAGAATAGCACTCAGAGGAGTGGTTGGTTCGGGTTTGAGCTGGAATCCAACAATCTCGCTCATCTGAACAGAAAAGGATTGGACCACATTACACAAGTAAACGTAACATGTTTACCATACACTGTGTATTGGTCTCATCTGCAGTGATGTCGGGTATGTAAACTGTACCTTACTTTACTGCAGACTGAATGAATACAGTGTTTAGTGTACACTTACCAACACACACCTACTGTGAGTGTAGTGTATGCATGTACACACATGCACACCTTATCCCAATGCCTGTCTCGGATACCAGGGTTACATATGGTCTGGATCACAGGTAGGTTCTGCTTGAAAGCGTCCAGTTTCCTCTTGATGCTCTCAGCAGAGCGACGAGGGCCGGGGAGATCGGAGAATCCCTTCACCAACTTGTGCATTGTCCTCCACATGTTCCCAACATCCTCTTCAACAGTCTCAGCATTCAAATCGAGGAACGAGCCTTTGGCAGTAGTGAGAGAATTATGTACTTAACTCCGTGCACACTTGAGTCAGTGAGCATGACTCAGACATGTGTGGACATAATATCAGGGTTCTGCCCACACTGGTCGGGAGTGGTCAGGCCAACCACCACAAACTATAGAATGACCACCACTAGCTGTATTCCAACCAATTTGCCCATATTCTGCGTAAATATAAAGCAGCAACTGTGCCCGTTACCATTTCATGCTCCAGCTGATCAATGAATTAATAATAATAAATTTGGAATTTAGTGACCTAGCCATACTTCCGCCCGCTATAAATTAACAGAATGGCAGTCTGGATTGAAGCGGGGTATACAAATACATAGCAAATATACAAACTCCTAACTAACTAGCTAACCAGATTACCACAACTAAAGATGGTCTGGGTAGAACCCTGTAATATTGTTACAAACCAACACAAGGTCATGGAACTCAAACACCATCTGAAGTGTGTGTAGAAGGAGGAAGGCTTCGTGAAACCAAGAAGACCAGATATACATACGTACCTGTCCCCAACCTAATAATTTTAGGGGTCCTGTCCCTCTACCCCTGGTGTGAACACCTACGTACCTATGATTCAAGCATGCAGTGTATAACGCACCATTCATCCAGGCATCGTGTTTGTCGTAGAACTCCATAGCAGTGCCCCACAGCTTGTCAAAGGGGTCCTTGCTGGCGGTGATGACGGACAGCTGGGGGTAGGGGGTGACCTGCCAACCAAGTAACTCTTCTTCATTGTTGACTTGCTGTAAGACGAGACAACTGACACAGTCACTGTGGGCCACATTGTGGAATCATGTCTATTGGACTACAACAGTAAACGTATAGGATATGCATACATTGGATTCCGCTCTGGCTTTGTCTATCTTATCATTCAGTTCATTAAGAGCTGCAAATGTTTTCCTAATGTCCTCTGCATTCCTGGAGAGTTCTTTCTCTCTGTACGAGTCAACTTCCGTCTGGAATTCTGCAATGGTCTCTTCAAACTCAGTTCTTCTCTTCTTGAGTTGGTTCTCCGCTGCTTCACGTCTGGTAGCAAGTTTCTTCTGACCAACCTCAAAGATGGGTTCCATCTTACTTGGCCAAGTCATTGTCTGGCTGTTCAACTTGATATCTTCCTCTACAAGAACATAAGCCCACACACAGGTACATAAGTAAGAACATGCGTAGCTTACAAACATGATCCACCAACAACAAGGGTACATTCTGATATGCTCGTATGCACTAGGATATCAGGCTTACCTGTGAACAATGCATACTTTAGAAGGAACTTGAGTCTCTCTCCGGATTTCTTCACCTCGTCAGCCATCCTGTACACTGTGTCCTGGCTGGCATCAGTTACATACTTCACTAGCTGGACCATCTCCTCTGTGGTCATAGGGTTTTCATACACTTTGTTGGACATGTCGTCGTACCTCTGACATAGGCTACAGATGTACAGTGCACACGGGTGGCTCAAACATAGGTGGATACACACAAATTGAAGTACACGTGTGTATACATACTGTATATACATACACATGGGCAAACACATATACATACGTACATACAGAACATATACGTACGTATGTATGTACATGTTCATACAGGTGAATAAAGCAGTCAGCATAGCAGTTGCATATAGAGGATTGTATGGCACACATGCTACTCTCACTATGTTTGTATACTCATGACGTGTGCGTAATCAGGTCCACTCACTCCTTGTTCAAGTCCCTGTTCTCGTTCACAAAGAAGGTCACCACTCTCTCTGCTAGAGCATACGCTCTCCTTGTGAGGATCTCATTCACCTCAATGCACTCCAGAGAGAACAGGTTGAGTGCAGCCGTTGATCTCAGCACACACAGCTGATCACCCCAAGCTCGAAGTTTGTCAATTTTCTAAAAAAATCAAAAAATCATTCACACATGCATGCACACACACACAAACACACAGACATACAGACACACACGCACATAAGCACACATAGCACACAAAGCACACACACATACACACATAAGCACATACGTATTAACTAAATAGATAAATTATTTGACCCTGTGCAGACAATCCAGGAATTCACTTATGTACTAATGTCCCATCAGTACATGTACACCACACAGTAACACTCCACTATGTCCAACCTTTCCTATGTACACCACACAGTAACACTCCACTATGTCCAACCTTTCCTATGTACACCACACAGTAACACTCCACTGTGTCCAACCTTTCCAATGTACTCCAAATCTTGCTCCTCTTTGAGGAACGTGTCCAAGTCAGCACTGGCAGAGCCATCAAGCAAACTTTTGTGAGGTTCATAAATGTCCAGATACCTATGAGTGTGAGTGTGAGTGTACACGTATTGTTTGTTGGGAATTGCACAAAATATGCCAACATGAGCTACCACACAAAACAGCCATAACTCCTCACTTGACAGGACCAATGGTGTTTGTTTCAAAGCAAGCCAGTGCTTCATTTTTAGCAGCGACAACGACATCATCATCAACAGAAACAGCAGGCAGTAGCATTTGAAATCCCTTCAGGTCTTGAAATAGAACATGCTCAACCTGTTGAAGCGAATGGTACAACAGGAGATTAATCACTGAACATGGTGAGTGCAATAATAAAGAGTCCATACCCTTGGTAGCCTCTGAGCAGCGTATACGATATGGTTGAAGCAGGTGAGAATGACACTTTCGACATCTGACATGGAAGGTGACACAACCAGCTCTGTACCACTTAGGACGGCCTTCAAACGAATTGGTGGATCAAAAACATACAGCATGTCCTGGAACTCTTCGAAATCATTACCGGCCTGCGTATACACGAGCAAGAAAAAAAAAGTTAAAAAAACTCCCATGCGGGGAATCGAACCCCGGCCACGGCGGTGAGAGCGCCGGATCCTAACCACTAGACCACATGGGACTACATACCAGGATGTATCTGGAGGCCTATATAAACTAACACACCTTGTACAGGGAAAAGAACTGAATTAGTTCGTTCAAAGAAGACTCTACTATTTGTCTCAGTTGGATCGACATCAAGCTGCAGACGCAATTAAAAAACTTCTCTGCCAGTAGTGCCGGATCGCTGGATGCTTTGGGCACTAAATGCTTCCAGTGTGTTTGAAAGTTCCTCAGAATATCTCCACACTCATTGATCCACCTAGTGTACGTGGGTATACAACGTTGCTCTAAATATAGCTATATACACGTGTATGCACATGCATTTGCAGTACATGAGGATACATTACGTACTTAGTTTCCAATATCCTCTGCCCCTCACTGCACTGTGCTTTCACTTCTGCTTCAAGTTGCTCCAGCTCCAGAGGAAGCTTGCAACTACGCAGTCTTTCAGCATGGACAAATCTCAGCAATGAGTACCTTGAAATGAGAATTGAAAACAGACATTACACTGTATGCATGGATATGTGAATAAGAAACACACACACACACACACACACACACGCACACACACACACAAGCACATGTAAAACAACTCCCTTACTTGCTATGCCAGATTTTATTGATCTCCAGCAGGACTTGATTAGTGATAAAGAGCTGTTGCTCCTGGACCTCCCTCAGACTGGCCAGGTACAGGTGCCACGGTACAGGAGGTCGGATGGCTCTGGTGGAGGCAAGACAAACCCCAATAGATACAGAAGGTATGAGGTTGCTGTTCTCAAAAGTGAAAGGTGGTAAAGAATTCTGAACATTTACATTTCTGATGTTAGTACTTACCTGTGTCCAGGAACACTTCTAGGAACTGCTTTTATCTTCAACCTTGCCATTTCTGCAGGGTCCTTAAGGATGTAGTCGACTGTATAAAGTATAGGCACAGATTGTACATGTACATCCCTAGCACTATAGGTAGTTTTGAACATAACGCATGCACGTACCAATACTCCTCCTCACACTGAACTGATAGTCCTCAGAGATTTCTTCAGCTAGTCTTGCTCTCAGTTCACTGTATTCGGGCTTCTTGAGCAGTTCTGGTGGGTTGACTCTGGAGTGGACCCTGTCCATAACCCCGTCATACATTGGTGCTAGATCCTTTTCACTGATTCCATTCTCCACGTAGTAGAAGTACCGCTGGAAGGGGCAACAGAGAGATGTGGTACAATGTTGGTGAGATACATACATGGCAATGTGGAGGAGATGTGGTAAGACACGGTTGATATGAGGTATATTTTAGACACAAACAACGATACTTACAATAATAGTATACAAATAGTTAATAATTATTTATTGCACTGCACCACATCATACACTGTACCATCTCACCCATGTACGTACATACACTACTGCTAACAGTAGTTCACTGCATGTACCTTGATGTCATCTTCGCTGGGTTCTCCTTCGACTTCGTCCATCCAGTTCTCTGTCACCTTCACCAGTTCAAATTGTTGCAGCGGTGAGAGTGGGCGTGAAGCAGAGGCATCCAATCCCCTACAAGATTGCAGCTTGTGGTAGCCTTCAGGCAGGGGTTGGGGAGGAGGTGGGGACCTTGTGGGCGGGGCATGTTTCACTATGGGGTTCTTTGGAGCTAAACTGAGGTCAAGGGCTATCATATACACAATAGTATTCTGGTGTATGTAAGTACATACATGTACCACATAATTGTACATACGTATGTATGGACAGGTTATCTGTAACAAGAATAAAACCAGTTATATCCTGCTTGAGTTGGCTGCAGCAGGAAGTAACTATGTATTACATACATTCTTGGTGTGAGACATGCATTAAATGTACACATGTACGTATGTACCTATGTATGTATACACCTAGATATGGGTCAACATAGGTGCATATGAGTAGATTACTAATTAGGACATGTACGTACAACTACCAACTGATGTAAAGAGATTTGGCAAGGTCCTTCCAAAAGCTCATAATGGAAATGAATATAGCAGTAATGCCCACACAAACCATTTTATCAAACAAACTCCCGAACATAAGGAGTGATCCATAGCTAAGGATAACAAAACAGTCATTGTAATAGCCACAAGCTGGCTACCCTCTACTTGATGACCTTCAAAAGAATAACTACGTACGTACATGGCCCGACACACATATGAACACGCATGCATGTGGGTAGGTACACACATTGCACAATACATTAGATATGGTTGGAGAGTATTCAGCAAAATGGATACACAATGATTTCCTCTTTGACAAGGAGTTGATCTTCAAGTTGCTTGCAGCAGGAGAATAGTTGTTTGCAATAGACTCTGATGGGGAGCGGTGGAACTTCTCTTCTTTGAAGGGAGCTGCTAGGGTCCATGATGCTCCTTTGAGTAGTGGAGGGTGGTCAAGATTCTGTAAGATGGTCTGAAGGATTGAAGTAGTTTTAATCCGTAGCATGTATATTGCAGACATGCTTGAAGAGACGACCTTATAAAATTGTCAACGTTAACAAATACCTGAAATAGCTTTGACTGCTCAACAGCTCTCGGTGAGGTTAAGTGAGGCAGTGCTGATTGTGGGCATTTCGAGTCTTCAAAAGAAGTTTGGTTGTGTTCTTGACCCACAGGCTGAGGGGATAGAATAATTGCAGCTGTTTAACTACTACTATCAGCAGTATAGCCGTGCATCATATTCATGCATTCAGTTTCTAAGGGCTTCCTCGAGCTTACCAAACTACGTCTTTTGGCTGCTTTCGCTTCCATCAGTGTTTACGTAATTAGGCGGGTGCTAGAGAACTCCATTTTTCCTAGAATCTCCATGACAACGAGTGAATGATGTCAGAGTACGGATGACGCTGAGAGGGCGTGGCATGCGGTGTAGAGATCGCCAAGGTAAACAACAACAACCTCGTCAACGCTGGTCCGTGTACACGTTATGTGCTGAGGTCGCTAGGCGTGTACGAGATGGCTTCTAGAGGGAAGCATAGCACATTAACGCCCTCAAGCAATCGACTGTTGGAGCAGAAATGGAACGGAATGCGTTACCAAAGTCACAAGGAACGAGTTAGTGAACTTCGTGTGTATGTGTGCTAATCGCTGGATCTCGTTGTACTCCGTGACGGGTGGATGTATCCTGGTTGTAGATTAGGAAGATCAAACCAACGGTGGACTGTAGCAAACCGAAAGAGTTCTCTCATATCAAGCAGAAAGCGAAGAAAGCTCAGGTGGGTACGCTGGTTCGCTAGTGGGCGGGTCACCTGGTCGAGACCGAGGTATCCATACTGCGTTTGGATTGGTATCTAGGGTCTATGGTGTAATCACCCAACCTGTTGAATCCACCATCACTCTGTATTAATACATGTGTTTTAAGTGGCTCCCTTGGTGAGGTGTACTTGTGTACCTTGTGGTGAGCTACACCGATCCATAGATCACTGTTCCAAGGTACACGGTTCCACGGTACACTGTTCCATGGTGTACACTGTTCCAAGGTGTACACTGTTCCATGGTGTACACTGTTCCAAGGTGTATACTGTTCCATGGTACACTGTTCCAAGGTGTACACTGTTCGATGGTGTACACTGTTCCATGGTGTACACTGTTCCAAGGTGTACACTGTTCCATGGTGTACACTGTTCCAAGGTGTATACTGTTCCATGGTACACTGTTCCAAGGTGTATACTGTTCCATGGTACACTGTTCCAAGGTGTATACTGTTCCATGGTACACTGTTCCATGGTGTATGCTGTTCCATGGTACACTGTTCCATGGTGTACACTGTTCCAAGGTGTATACTGTTCCATGGTGTACACTGTTCCATGGTGTATACTGTTCCATGGTGTACACTGTTCCATGGTGTACACTGTTCCAAGGTGTACACTGTTCGATGGTGTACACTGTTCCATGGTACACTGTTCTACAGCACACTGTTCCATGGTACACTGTTCTACACAACCAGTCAGTAGCTATGTTGTGTGCTCAGAGGAGTTGTATTAGTAAACTTCATATACTTGTGTGCAGATGGAATATGAGAAATATCGAACCATAGACAAACACAACCAGGAACTACTTGGTAGAATGGAGCATATAATGCAGACAAGGGGCAGAGTGGACCACATCAACAACTATCAATCAAAACCATGGTGTGTGTGTGTGTGTGTGTGTGTGTGTGTGTGTGTGTGTGTGTGTGTGTGTGTGTGTGTAGGTGTATGGGTGTGCATTCATGTGTGTGTTCATAGTGTATATTGTCTGTTTGTACACATTTCGATATGCGTATATATACCTCATAGTCTCTGTCCTTGAGACTAATGTAATAGTGAATGATCTCCTGTCAGCAACTACTATGGTGTTCTGTGTTTACAGCTTGCATCATTTTGTGAGGCAGCAGGAGGCAGAAAGAGTGCACAGAGAAAATTTAGTGAGTGCTCCACATGGTGGTGTGTGTGTGGATTACATGTAATGCCACATAACTCACTACATTTCTACGCCATGCGTTTACTTATTTAGTGATGTGCATTACAATATCCACTGCCTGGCTCCAATGCAGGGTCTGTTGAAGAGACTACAGACGGTCAAACCGATGTACAGGACAGATGTGTGGGTATGTGCCACTAGAGATAGGGTCTGATGCACGCTGTGTGGTATAACAATGGAAGAAACTGTTCTCCCTCTTACACACTCTTCTTCTGTCTCCCCTAGGAGTCTGATTTCAAAACACATGAAGAGAGGAAGAATAACTTATCACTTTTTCCTTCTGTGAAGGGACATACATGGCAGGTGTGTTGCATGTGAATGTGGGTGGATGCTTTTGGTGTGTGTGCATGTGGTGATGACAGATTGCATGTGTGCTGACCTGTTCCTCTCTCATCACTTCTCCAGGGCAAGTATTCTAGGAACTCCACCACAAGGTCAACAAATGACAGCGAAGAGGAAATTGAAGTTGCAGAAGAGCTCAATGATGATGTCCATCTTCCTCCAATCGTTGAAGAGGTGCGTAGGATCTTAAGGAACCATTTTTCAGGATTTCATTTTAACTTCTATTGTTTTCATCTTGTAGAAATCTCATGATCGCATGCCTTCTCAGTTAGCCAAGTCAATCATGGCTGCCCGAGAAAGAGAAGTAAGATTGATAATTTATTGACGTTGTAAAGAAGTGTACGTTAATATGGGATGGACACACATCAATAATATGAGTGCTGGTGTTATGTATGTTGTTTTGCAGAGATCAAAATCTCCTGAAGAAATTATTGAGATAATGAACTGAAATTGATAGCACATAATTAAATTTTATAATTTTCATATGGAGATGCATGTATATTTTGGCATAATTATATTTGTAATTTCTCTGATATGCACCAGTAATTTGCATGCTGTAATTTGGTGATTGAAATTAATTTTAATCAATCCATACTTTGATTTCACGATATTTGAATCAATTTTACTGTATGATTAAATCATAATTTCTCCTACGGAAACGTGTATGTAAAATACATCTACACTATTATACATGTGTATGTTCATACTGTAACTATACAATGTATTTACACTTGCTTAAACGTGTAATTGAATTTCCAATTATAATGCACTTGATTACAATAATTACTGTATTGATTATAGCAATTGAAGACATAAAAACAATTAACAATAATTAGAATACGTACAGTAATACCAACAAGGAACATGAGTTGATGAAATATGCACGTACATACCCATATATCGGGTACGATGCGTGTGTTAACTGCAGGATGATTCACTCACTCTCACTCACTCATTCTGAACTAATTTGCATTGCGTACGTTTGTAAAGCACAGTGCATGCATGTGTACACGTGGGTGTGTGAGACTGTATCACCATATACGTACGTATGTACATTCAACAAGTAGGTACACACACCTATGCACACACCTACTGGTAGTGCTCAGTGACAATAAATTTGATGAAAACAAAAAAACTATAAAGATAGATGTCAGTGCTACGATGAATTCTGTGCGGTCAACTGAAGGAAACTTTCACCATGTTTTTCATCTGTGACCCTCGCCTGGGATGATGATGTCGATCTGAGATGTGAGGTTGGCCAACATATCGTCCAACTCACACATGAGCATGTCCGTCTTAGATTCCTCCCTGAAGAGATTGAAGAATGCATGCATGAGAGAGATTGAAGAATGCATGTGGAAGTGAGAGATTGAAGAACACATGTGTAAGAGAGAGATTGAAGAATGTATGTGTGAGAGAGAGATTGAAGAATGTATGCATAAGGAGAGGTATTTCCTGCAAACGCACATACTGTAACATGAGCACTAGCAGTATCAGCAGCACTGGGCAGTCATGTGCGATACACTCACGAGGGACACACACATGACTAGCAGTATCGTGATGAGATGTGTGACACATAAGCACTAGCTGTACTGGAAAGTGATGCATGATACACACATGACATAGCTGTAGGGCAAACACAGCCAGAAAGTCATAAGACGTTGCATGCACATACGTTTCCGGCTGCTTTTGAGGTATGTTGAGAGCATCATCCAGGACACCGGTGATGTCTGACATTGTGAACTCATTGTCACCTATGTGTGCAATATATACAGAGAAATGAAATAACACCAAAACACATTTGGCACCCACATACAGGCATGCACGTACACACACACACACACACACACACACACACACACACACACACACACACACACACACATACACACACACACCAGTGCGAGGTTGTTGATGCAGTCTAGGATCTTGAGATAGCGTTGGTCCTGAATTTCTACCAGACATGCCTTTCTTCTTCATATGTCCTGACAGATCCTGTTCTGCACTGCTTGTACTTTTGGCAATGGAGTCTTCGCTGCCGTAAGCCTCATCTTTGTCCAGTGAACTGGAAGAGGATGCCTGACTGACAATTTGCCTTGTTCTGTCCACACTCAATGGAACTGGAGATACCTCCTTCATCGAAGATGGTAGAGAATGAGGATGTGAGTGAGAAGACACACTCTGAGAGGAAGAGGACTGCAAGGTGCCTGGAAAATGAGGATATGAAGAATTGTAAATGATGGCAACTTGTACATACACACACACACACACACACACACACACACACACATGCACACACACACACACACACACACACACACACACACACACACACACACACACACAAACACACACACACAAACACACACACACACACACACACACACACACACACACACACACACACACAAACACACACACACAAACACACACACACACAAACACACACACACAAACACACACACACACACATACACTACAATATCATTGCAAATCACCTTCTGGTAGACTATTCAGCTTTTCAATAGACTTCAATAGCTTTCTCAGGTGTCCCTTCTTCGTGATGCCAATTTCCTTCAATTCACCTTCTGAGATGTCCGTCATGTACTCGATCTCATCATACCCGGCATCGACCATCACTGATGAGTACTCAGCAAGCCCAATGCACCTGAGCCACTCCATGACATCACTCTACAAGGAACAACCCAACAATAACAAATGATGCAGCAGTCCTGGAATGCAGACAAACTCCACAGGGTGCACCAGGAGCACTTTAGATTGTATACACACATACATATCCACTACAAACTGTCGAACACACATGTACACACACGTTCACTACAAACTGTTAAACACACATGTAAACACACGTTCACTACAAACATACACATGTACACACACGTTCACCACAAACATACGTACACATGTACACACATGTCCACTTCAAACTGTTAAACACGCATGTACACACATTTACTACACACTGTTGAGCACACATGTACACACACGTTCACTACAAACTGTTAAACACACATGTACACATATGTTCACTTTAAACACACATGTACACACATTTACTACACACTGTTGAGCACACATGTACACACACACTTACGTATTCATCACACACTACTGGGATACATGTACGTATGTACGCATGCACACACTGGGATGTGCAGAAGGAGTGTATTCTGTGTCCGAGTGACTTACCGGTTTGTACTTGGGCTGGATGTCGACAGTTGGCAGAGACTGCAGGGCAGCAATGAACCGCTTCCTGTGGCCTATCTTCGACATGCCCAGTTCAATCAGCTCCTGTGGAGGGGAGAAGTGAGTGAGAGGATGACACACAAGCACGACATGGCACAACAGTGGTGCTAGTGGACACCGGGGTACAATTCACTGAGCACAAACTCCAACTGATATTGAAAAATTACATCACAACTGCCTACCATGCAACCTCTCCCACTGGGAAAAATCACTACAATTGGATTCAGTCTCCACACTTCATCGTACACATGTACATGTGGATGTTGAATATATGCGAATGTCAAATACAAGCTAGGTAAAGAACACAGTACATACATACATAGCGTACAAATACATCTAATACACATCTGCACACATTACAGGAATACAGACACACATACAGTGCACACATTACAGGAATACAGACACACATACAGTGCACACATTACAGGAATACGGACACACGTACAGTGCACACATTACAGGAATACGGACACACGTACAGTGCACACATTACAGGAATACGGACACACGTACAGTGCACACATTACAGGAATACGGACACACATACAGTGCACACATTACAGGAATACGGACACACATACAGTGCACACATTACAGGAATACGGACACACATACAGTGCACACATTACAGGAATACGGACACACATACAGTGCACACATTACAGGAATACGGACACACATACAGTGCACACATTACAGGAATACGGACACACATACAGTGCACACAAGCATACCTCAGCCGTAAGCCCAATCACAAAGTCAGTGGTGCTGAACCCTTCCTGTGAGAACAGATCAACGTAGTCCGTCAACTTCACTGACGTCAACCACTCTGATATACCGGTTGGAGACGTGGTCATTGAAGTGGGTGTGTCAACAGAGGACATGGTTGGGGGTGTAACGTCTCTAATGGACGATGGCTGAACTGTGGATGGAAGAAGAGAACAAGTACATCATGGATTATATCGGCGTATATGTACATACAAACACACATACGTAAACACCTGACAGACACACAATACATGTACGTAGGTCTTTTTGACATAAATGCACATATGTACTTGGCGATCTGCATGCACACACAGATACAATGCATGCACACATACAATGCATGCACACACAGATACAATGCATGCACACATACAATGCATGCACACACAGATACATGCATGCACAAGGTTCACTTCATGTTAAAGCTCATGAAGTGCCACATGTATGTCCTGATACACCATATCGTGTACACAGGCTGTGCACACAATATCACAACAGTCAGATCGAACAAAGTTGACAGTTCTCCACAAACAGTACCCTTTGTAGTCGGGGTGGTTGGGCCACCAGACAGACGTTTTTCCTGTGGTCTTGGCTGTTGTACTTCCTGTGGTCTGGGCTGTTGTACTTCCTGTGGTCTGGGCTGCTGTACTTCCTGTGGTCTGGGCTGTTGCACTTCCTGTGGTCTGGGCTGATGCACTTCCTGTCGCCCAGTCTGCCTGAGAGTAGACTGTGTCATTTCGAACACAGATGCCTGTCCCCTTGAGGATGGTGGGAGGGTACTGGTAGGAGGACCTTGTACTGGAGCAGGTTGAGGGGGATTGGTGGATCTCCCTGCAAATGGAGGCGATGACTGTTTGAACTGCGTGGTGGAGAAATTAGAAGGTTCGACTTTTGCAGTTGTTGTGCTGACAACATGCGAGGAGGACGTGGTGCTTGGATGTGAAGTCACCAATGCTGTGTCAGAGATCCTCCGTTCCTGGCCAGACTCCACTTTTGCTGTCGGTGCTCCAAGGAGGTGTGAGGCAGAGGTAGTGATGCTTGTCTGCGGTGAGGTGGGGAGCAACAGGTCTGAGGTCTGGCCAACTTGTGATGAAGAGGACTGCCTTGACTGCACTGACGGATCCTTCTGTTCGCTCTTCTTTTTCAAAATCACTTCAGAAAATATTGATTTTTCTTCCCGCGATTGTCTGGTGGAAGGCTGCACATTGGTCAAAGGCACCGTTGGTAGTTCGGTGCTTTGTCTCATACCTGCTGTCATTCCAAATATGGAGGCTTCCGATCTGGACTGTGATCCGGGCTGCTGCTCCACAGGGGACTGGCTGGGCTTACCAGGGTCAACCTTCGTGATGGGCTGTAGGCCTGTCAGGGAGGTCTGGGGCTCCATTCTCCTCTCAGTGGCAATCTTGGGAGCAGTGGCTGGTGCTTGCTTCTTCTCTGGTGGAGGAGAACCTTGTATTGTGAGTGAAGTGTCGGAATCAGAGGCAGACAGGCTGGGGTTATCGAAGCTTCCTTCTTTCGGCTTTGTCTTTCTGAGCACAACTTGCTGGAACTCGTGGTGAGGGTCCTCCTGGGAGCTCTTGGGAGGGTGGAGTTCACTGGATGAGGTGGACTCCTGGATGTCCTTTCGGGTGTCCAAAGTGGGGGTCATCCTGGGTGGGGGAGCGGGGGCATTCTTCTTCATGGACTTATCGGCTATAGTTGAAGCGAAAATCGAGGCTTCTGTCCTAGAGGTAGCCACAGTCTGTTGTTGATGATACTGTTGCTGCTGCTGTTGTTGTTGTTGATGATACTGTTGCTGCTGCTGTTGTTGTTGTTGATGATACTGTTGCTGCTGCTGTTGTTGTTGTTGATGATACTGTTGCTGCTGCTGTTGTTGTTGTTGATGATGATGATACTGTTGCTGCTGCTCCTGTTGTTGTTGTTGTTGATGATACTGTTGCTGCTGTTGTTGTTGGTAGTGAGGACTTGTATTCTTT
Source organism: Chondrilla cf. caribensis (assembly GCA_964020155.1). NCBI lineage: Eukaryota > Metazoa > Porifera > Demospongiae > Chondrillida > Chondrillidae > Chondrilla > Chondrilla cf. caribensis. The sequence goes on along the minus strand of OZ026556.1, from coordinate 495,171 downwards.
GGAGCCACCATAGGAGGAGTTTGAGATTTGGAATTCTTCCTAACTACACCTACTTCTGAGGGTGAGTCTGGGACAGGCTGTGGACTGACCTCCTTCCCTTCTTCTTGCTCTGGCTGAGGTTCCTGGTCAGCTTCCAGCACCTTCTTCTGTCTCCTCAGCAACTTTTCCTTC
>OZ026556.1:452500-490000 GCA_964020155.1 Chondrilla cf. caribensis | reverse complement strand
TCAAACAGTAGTACCTGCCTATTAGACCACCCCGGGGGACCAAGGAAATGAGGTCTCTGCACACAGGTGGTCTTTAAATAGAGTTGTATAGCTACTGCACTTGAGATTATGTCTTGATAGGTGAGAAGTGGTGTCTTATATAGACCCATAGTCCTAGCATATAGAGCTAGGAACAGACAGGTCTATATGGATGCGAGTCTACATACGTATTCTGTGAAAACTGCCTCTACAAGAAGTGGGAACAGCGATTTGGAACAGGTACGTACACTTTAGGAATGGTAACAGGTACGTACACTTTAGGAATGGTAACAGGTACACATGGGGAGTGGGAACAGGTACACATGAGGAGTGGGAACAGGTACACATGGGGAGTGGGAACAGGTACACATGAGGAGTGGGAACAGGTACACAAGGAGTGGGAACAGGTACACATGAGGAGTGGGAACAGGTACACAAGGAGTGGGAACAGGTACACATGGGGAGTGGGAACAGGTACACATGGGGAGTGGGAACAGGTACACATGAGGAGTGGGAACAGGTACACATGGGGAGTGGGAACAGGTACACATGGGGAGTGGGAACAGGTACACATGAGGAGTGGGAACAGGTACACATGGGGAGTGGGAACAGGTACACATGAGGAGTGGGAACAGGTACACAAGGAGTGGGAACAGGTACACATGGGGAGTGGGAACAGGTACACATGAGGAGCGGGAACAGGTACACATGAGGGTTGGGTTGGAAGATTTGTGTAGTGCACAAGTAGTGAAACGTAATTCCTGGAAGACATATTACAAGAGCATAATATCATAGTGGAACCTGTATTCAAGAGTCCACCCGTCATTAAGACACCTCTACATAAAGACCACTTGTCTATCAGGAACACATAGCTTGTTCCTCTTTATAGACAGGCTCCCCTGTTTTCTGCATCCCAAGTCACTTGTCCGAGAGGAGCAGAGGGTGACACCTGACTCACTGGTGTCCGAGAGGAGCAGAGGGTGACACCTGACTCACTGGTGTCCGAGAGGAGCAGAGGGTGACACCTGACTCACTGGTGTCCGAGAGGAGCAGAGGGTGACACCTGACTCACTGGTGTCCGAGAGGAGCAGAGGGTGACACCTGACTCACTGGTGTCCGAGAGGAGCAGAGGGTGACACCTGACTCACTGGTGTCCGAGAGGAGCACAGGGTGACACCTGACTCACTGGTGTCCGAGAGGAGCACAGGGTGACACCTGACTCACTGGTGTCCGAGAGGAGCACAGGGTGACACCTGACTCACTGGCGTCCGAGAGGAGCAGAGGGTGACACCTGACTCACTGGCGTCCGAGAGGAGCAGAGGGTGACACCTGACTCACTGGTGTCCAAGAGGAGCAGAGGGTGACACCTGACTCACTGGCGTCCGAGAGGAGCACAGGGTGACACCTGACTCACTGGCGTCCGAGAGGAGCAGAGGGTGACACCTGACTCACTGGTGTCCGAGAGGAGCACAGGGTGACACCTGACTCACTGGTGTCCGAGAGGAGCAGAGGGTGACACCTGACTCACTGGTGTCCGAGAGGAGCAGAGGGTGACACCTGACTCACTGGTGTCCGAGAGGAGCAGAGGGTGACACCTGACTCACTGGTGTCCGAGAGGAGCACAGGGTGACACCTGACTCACTGGTGTCCGAGAGGAGCAGAGGGTGACACCTGACTCACTGGTGTCCGAGAGGAGCACAGGGTGACACCTGACTCACTGGTGTCCGAGAGGAGCACAGGGTGACACCTGACTCACTGGTGTCCGAGAGGAGCACAGGGTGACACCTGACTCACTGGTGTCCGAGAGGAGCACAGGGTGACACCTGACTCACTGGTGTCCGAGAGGAGCACAGGGTGACACCTGACTCACTGGTGTCCGAGAGGAGCACAGGGTGACACCTGACTCACTGGCGTCCGAGAGGAGCAGAGGGCGACACCTGACTCACTGGCGTCCGAGAGGAGCAGAGGGCGACACCTGACTCACTGGCGTCCGAGAGGAGCAGAGGGCGACACCTGACTCACTGGCGTCCGAGAGGAGCAGAGGGCGACACCTGACTCACTGGCGTCCGAGAGGAGCAGAGGGCGACACCTGACTCACTGGCGTCCGAGAGGAGCAGAGGGCGACACCTGACTCACTGGCGTCCGAGAGGAGCAGAGGGCGACACCTGACTCACTGGCGTCCGAGAGGAGCACAGGGTGACACCTGACTCACTGGCGTCCGAGAGGAGCACAGGGTGACACCTGACTCACTGGTGTCCGAGAGGAGCACAGGGTGACACCTGACTCACTGGTGTCCGAGAGGAGCACAGGGTGACACCTGACTCACTGGTGTCCGAGAGGAGCACAGGGTGACACCTGACTCACTGGTGTCCGAGAGGAGCACAGGGTGACACCTGACTCACTGGTGTCCGAGAGGAGCAGAGGGTGACACCTGACTCACTGGTGTCCGAGAGGAGCACAGGGTGACACCTGACTCACTGGCGTCCGAGAGGAGCAGAGGGCGACACCTGACTCACTGGCGTCCGAGAGGAGCAGAGGGCGACACCTGACTCACTGGCGTCCGAGAGGAGCAGAGGGCGACACCTGACTCACTGGCGTCCGAGAGGAGCAGAGGGCGACACCTGACTCACTGGCGTCCGAGAGGAGCAGAGGGTGACACCTGACTCACTGGCGTCCGAGAGGAGCAGAGGGTGACACCTGACTCACTGGCGTCCGAGAGGAGCACAGGGTGACACCTGACTCACTGGTGTCCGAGAGGAGCACAGGGTGACACCTGACTCACTGGTGTCCGAGAGGAGCACAGGGTGACACCTGACTCACTGGTGTCCGAGAGGAGCACAGGGTGACACCTGACTCACTGGTGTCCGAGAGGAGCAGAGGGTGACACCTGACTCACTGGTGTCCGAGAGGAGCAGAGGGTGACACCTGACTCACTGGTGTCCGAGAGGAGCAGAGGGTGACACCTGACTCACTGGTGTCCGAGAGGAGCAGAGGGTGACACCTGACTCACTAGTGTCTGAGAGGAGCAGAGGGTGACACCTGACTCACTGGTGTCCGCGAGGAGCACAGGGTGACACCTGACTCACTGGTGTCCTAACTCGGTTACTGATAATTGGCTTCTTGTAAAATTAGAGCAATCAACCTTGTGAGAAGAGTGGAGCTCTGGAATTCTACTGCAGCTCTTGAAACATAATTGCCAATAATCAAATCCAAGAAGGTCCAAAGTGTCATTATGAGGCCGAAATAAGGGAGAATTTGTTAGGTACATATGTGGGGTTACTCAAGACGAATACCTTGAGATACTCCAGTGAAAACAGTAATGGTAGTGACATTCCATTCTTCAACACATCAAAGAAACACCATATGCACGTATGTATGTACTAGGTGCCAACACACCAGTGGAGCACCATACACCAATACCATACCTGGTGCCAACATAAACGAATTTGACCACGCACGTACATTCTTACAATACAGCGATACAAACTAGATACAAAGCAAATACATGGATGCTGAATAGGGTCTAGGCAGACATGGTATCACCAAGCGGAGTAATGTCGATATACGATGAGAGCAGCTCATCTGGAGTTGCCCAAGTAGAGAACGGTGACGTACCTTTATTGTCTCCTAACATGACCACTCCTCCATAGTCCAATATCTCCTTGGCTAGGTCAGAATACCCATTGGAAGCACAATGATGGAGTGGCGAGTACCTGAGTGTGGAGGAGCAGATGATGGCAGGGTGAAAAGTTCACAAGCAAGCAATGAAAATGACCAGTACATGTACGAACATAACTCAGTTTCAACATGCAAACAACAAACACATCAACTATGTACGTACATGCACTGACATACGTACGTACATATGTAACACACACAGTTCAATTTGGTAGAGGCTCATGATTGCTATGGCGTAGATAGGGGAAACCGGGTAATTCCTGAGCAATCATGTAACAGTGAAATAGATTGAGATGGTTGAAATGTAAGACGTTTCGACCTCGAAGTTACTGCATTGTAACTGACGAAGACCTTCGTGGTCAAAACGTATTACATTTCAACCATTTCAATCTGCTTCACTGCTACGTGATGGCCTAAGAATTACCGGGTTTCCCCCAGACACAGTTTCAACAAGTATGGATACTATGGAGATGGCTGACAATAGGAAGTAGATATACATGTAAGCTAGACTGTACACCCAGTATACACATATGCATAGTGCATGTATTAGAAGAGGACAAACATCAAACAAATACCTCTACTTGTGTCAATGCATTCATCATACATGCTAACACCCCAATGTGAATCACGTAGTTTATAGTAGTTGCGTACACTCAACACACACACACACACACACACACACACACACACACACACACACACTCACTCACCCTTGTTCATCTTGCACATTTATATTAACTTTCTTTTTAGTACCTAATAGAATAGAGTAACAGTATACATACGTAGTACTAATACGTACCAATACAGTAACATGGGCACGTACATACCTACATATATGATAATTGTTTACGTATATACAACTACAGTGAATACACCCACAAGTACACATTTTCCTGTTCTCAGCAAGACATCAACAGCACAACAGAAATGATCTAGCCATTTTATTCAACAAACAAACAATTAGCTAACAAGCACAACACACACACACACACACACACACACACACACACACACACACACACACACAAACACACACACACACACACACACACACACACACACACACAAACACACACACACACACAAACACACACACACAGTTTATAATGAATGATACATCACATTACATGTACACAAACATGTGTACATGATATTTTAGAGGATGAACGTATGCAATGCTATAAACCATGAACTGTACATTGACTGGACTCCAATCTGTGTACATTCTCCAGTCAATAACTGTGCACTCTGCAATGCATTCACACTCCCACTCAGGAACCAATTGGCTGGCTGTTATGCAAACCACCAATAGAATCTACGCACATATTGCAGTCTATAGGTCCAATGTACATATACGTATAAGCACAGAGACACATACGTAATACATATGAGTTGATGTGATATATGTATTCAACATGTTTCCTGATCAGCCACTTGCCGACCTCTTGGTAGATACGTAATTGATTGATCAATTACCACATCAAAGGATCAATTACCACATCAAAGGATCTCAGGGATACGTACACATGTACGTACATAGGATATGTAACCCTGCCCGTCTCTTTGATGTTCCCACTAATCAGGATACATGGATTCAATGTACATAAGCACACAACATGCTCTATAGATTCAATGTACATAAGCACACAATGTAGTCTGTAGGATGCATACAATGCAACAAATATGTACACACTGTGTGTGGCAACCGAAAGATATCTTTGAACCTAAGGCTCATTCCTATAATTGCCAATGGGAGCAGGGGAGAGGCAGGGGAGGGGCATGACAGAATCCTGGGTGAGTGACTAAACAGTGCAGCAGAATTGCTGACATACGTACGTAGCAGGGTTGAGGTAGGTGGACTGGGAGGGACTCAGCTATGTGACCATTTCATAGGAGTCCAGCAACAAGACATACAACAGGGAGATGGTTTTCCTTCATAATTAGCTATGTGACCATTTCATAGGAGTCCAGCAACAAGACATACAACAGGGAGATGGTTTTCCTTCATAATTAGCTATGTGACCATTTCATAGGAGTCCAGCAACAAGACATACAACAGGGAGATGGTTTTCCTTCATAATTAGCTATGTGACCATTTCATAGGAGTCCAGCAACAAGACATACAACAGGGAGATGGTTTTCCTTCATAATTAGCTATGTGACCATTTCATAGGAGTCCAGCAACAAGTCATACATACAACAGGGAGATGGTTTTCCTTCATAATATATATTATGCACCTACATATATTACTGATTGTGATGGACTGGACAGAAGGAAACCTAGGCAACTGTGTGAGGTAACCAATAGGATTGCTCCAGGTAACCTAGAACTATGACAGGTAACCTAGGCAACTGTGTCAGGTGTTAAAAACTAGACAAGGCAGGTTTCCTCAGTCTTCACCAGATTACATCCCACTGCACAATACACCTGAGAAGATAACACACCTGGAGATAACACACTATGCTGGGAAGATAACATAAAAGTGGCTATTATAGCCCTATCCTACCACCATTTGGCAGAAGCCATGTGGAACTGTACTAATAGGCCCTTGGGTGATTGTCAGATTTCTGGTTGGAAACAAATGACTGACAATACCATGACACCACAACACCCAGCACTGAAAGAGGTGAACCCCCACAAGCAACTCTCTGCCAATGACCGCCTGGGATTTACACAAAAACACATGTCAGCTGATCTGCTCTGTCCACTTTATGTACACTTGGTACACAAAAGATCCACATACGTACGTACATGTGTCTACGATATTATGCAATATACGTACAGGTAGTATACGAAGAATGTATACCTAGTATATTCACCCATACAGGTAGTATACAAAGAATGTATACCTAGTATATTCACCCATACAGTAGTATACAAAGAATATATACCTAGTATATTCACCCATACAGTAGTATACAAAGAATGTATACCTAGTATATTCACCCATACAGGTAGTATACAAAGAATGCATACCTAGTATATTCACCACATATGCCTGATACAGTCAAGCCTCATTACAACATCACCCACAATTCCTCACTATCCCTGCTATATGACCAGTTTGTTGATAAGGAGGCTTGGCTGTATAAAGATACGTATGTACGTACATCCCTAGTATGGATATGTACACCTGTATACATACATATGTACGTACACACAAACAACATATACGTATACATACGTACGTAAGTGTGTATTTGGTATATATACTCACTCCACACCCTACACATGCTACACTACACACTACTCACTCCACACCCTACACATGCTACACTACACACTACTCACTACACACACTACACACTACACACTACTCACTACACACACACTACACACTACACTGTAAACTGAAAACACCCATCCACTCTCAAACTAGATTCACTTAATGCAAATTTGCACCAAACGCTGACTTCATGACAGTTGCAGCAACTCCCTTGCAATCCCTAACCAGGTATATGTACCTCACCAGCATTAACTTCAATTTACACAGCACACACAGAGCTGTAGGAGTACACTATACAGCATATGTGTGTAAAAGGCAATGAATAATCATATTCACAGCTGACCTAATCGTATTCATTGTGAGGACATCCCTAACAACACCAGTTGTCCCAAGAGTGCACAGAGATTACATAGGCATTGGCCCTAAACAATGATTTGACCCACCAACCATCCACAACCAATGTACCCAGAACCAAAATTATTCAATATTTTCAGATTATTCACCATCACCCAATACTAACATTGGCCAAGTGTCACCAATTCAATTAACAAACTGTAACAGGATTGATGGCTAGGGCATGAATTGGTGCTTCCCATACAGAAAAGGCTGTCGATTGATAACTCGGTTAGTACAGCATGTGTGAACGGTCAGTCACTCATTTGTGCTCCCCAAGCTACAGTGGAAGCTTGATAATCCGACACTCTTTGGAACAACACATACGTACATACATGTCAGATTAGTGAAGCTGTCATATTATACAAGTCTGTAGTATGATCCATGGTGATGGAAGAGTCTCGGAATGTGGTCGGATTGTTGAGAATGTTAGACTGCGGATGTGCCGAGCAAGAAGGCTATAACTGCATGGATGTCACACAAGCCTTGAATGCATGAGGTGTTCTGGAATGTAGGAAGGACGGGTTGAGGGCCTCTCCAAGTACCTGGCCGTGAACCAAGCTGTAGCTACGTACACACTTCAGATTGTGGACAGTTGAAAATTGTGTGTAACATCATCAGCAATACAGAAAGTAATCATATTTCTACAACACGATGTACATATTCACTTGTAAGTGTTAGGATACAGAACTAAGAGTAATCAAATGTGATGTGAATACATACATCATTGATTGTATTGTGTAGGAAAAATGCAATGACATCACCAATTCATTCACAGGACAGTTGTCTGTGATCATTACTCAAATGTCCAGAATGGTGTACGACAATGTGGAGAAACTGTATGTGTTGTGTTGCAATGTATGTATGTGTGTGTGTGTGTGTGTGTGTGTGTGTGTGTGTGTGTGTGTGTGTGTGTGTGTGTGTGTGAGAGTATGTGTGCGTGCGTGCGTGCATGTGTATATTGAGTCATATTGCTGGTATTAAAGCCCATATGATGACATTTCGTGATACTTATGAACCTACTGTATATACTCACAGTACGTATGTACATACATTCCTCTCACTTCATTACTGTATAATAAGTGTCTATACATGTGTGAACACAGTGCAAATCAGGCTAGGTGCAAATTCAAGGAATGATCTGCAAATTGAATGTAAATGGTGCTGATGGATTACTACCCAAACAAGCAACAGCCACAACTGACATAAATCAGTGATCTGTCCCCTTCACCACAGCCCCATGGCAACAAGAATAGATGACAACACAACATAATGTAGAATCCAGCTGCAAATTGAGTATGCAGCGAATACCAGTTCTTCCAGGGAGAACAAGAGGGGCAATATCCAAAATTTAGCCCATATTTTGAAAATGTCAGCATTGACATTATTCTCCGATGTGAACCATCTCTATTCTCTTACTCCAAATTGTCCCTCAATTGGACAGTTGACTATTGTCCACTGGTGGGTCTACAATGCTAACTGTGTGAGCCAATGAATCGTTGAGACTCCATGGTGGGTGTGTCACTTAACAGTGCTTGACTCAGGACATAACGGTAAATGGGTAATACAAAATACAGACAGGTAGCTAACAAAGTACACACGATGTTCATCTGTACACACACACACACACACACACACACACACACACACACACACACACACACTCACACACACACACACACACACACACACACACACACACACACACACCATCTCCAGACACATGATATTACAGATATCCACAGATGTACCAGAGCAAAGACTGTGCATCTGGGCAACAGGTATTATCTGTCAGTGAGAAATTTCAGGAGTGGAGAATGAATACATAAGAATGACAACAACTGCATGCCAATCCACAACCAAGTACATGTGGAACATACTACATCAGTCACAATAACAAATACCAGTGCAGTACCAGCTGTACATAGTTCACATTGTGATGCCCAAATTGGAACAAACACAGACAATCCATTATCTGGAACTCGGGAACACGGCAGCGGTGGATGGAAGGAAGCACCTTCTCCCAAACAGAACAGGAAAGGTGTTACACTGGGATTATTCCAAAGATCAAACTAAACCTGAGACTGGTCTACCAGCGCACTTTGCTCTGTGGAATGAAAATGAGCCACACTCCCACTCCGACCCACACTCCCAAACAAACACAATGTAGGAAGGAAAGGAGATACACTGAAGTGTGATACACACATTACAACGATGGCAACAAGAATCAAACAGTACACGGCTATCCAGTGCCTGATAATAGCCACACCTAACAAGATTAACAACATTAGGAGCCATACAAAGAAGTAATTATGCATGTAAGTGTACACATATGTACAAGTGGGTGTGTGTAACAACAACTAACAGCTCAATGCCCAGTGATCTGGAGAGGCATGGTTCTGCGCATTGAAAGCAGAGGATAATTTCATTATGTCTGCCACAATGGCAACTCACAGTGAAAGAAAACAAGTCCCATGTTGCTGGAATACAGACAGTTATGAGGATTCTGTTTCTGTTCAGTTTGCTGAACATCAGTGACTATTGATCAAACATCTAGTCTCTCCTTAACAAAACAACTGCCCTTGAGGTCCTCTCACAAAAGGTATCAGATAAAGGGCCTCAACAGTAGTTACACAAGGAGTCTTAGAAGTGGTTAAACCAAGACTTCACTCCCAACAAAGAGGCTCCAAAAAGAAGGTGCTGATTGCTATAGAGACACCCAGATAAGACAGCTCTGGGTGATAATCCACCTCACCCCAGTCCTGTTGTTACAACCAGTGCATGGTGTTAAATCATCTTGGGGTTTTCGCCAATGAAAACAGTACAACAAACATGATATACAAACAGTCAGTGTCCACCCACATAGACACAGTTGATACAATCAGCAGCTATCTGTACAATGCACAACATTCAATGATATTGTACAGAACTCTTTCACGTAGCTACAAACGAGATGTACATGCATGGATTTACACAGATACAAGTGTACGTACAAAGAGATTGGAAAAACACATAAATATAAATACACATGCTCACACAAACACACATACATGCACACATGTGCACGCACACACACACACACACACACACACACACACACACACATGCACACACACACACACACACACACACACACACACACACACACACACACACACACACATGCACACACACACACACACACACACACACACACACACACACACACACACACACACACACACACACACACACACCATAGACATAAAGGTCATTCCACTTAGCACATCCTGTCAAAACCTTAGAACAACTCAACAACACAAACAACATGAGATCACCACAATCAACCACACAAGTATGTAGAGGCTGTAGCAATACTCCACTGCAACATCAGCTACCATCCAAGAAACACACCATAAGAATGTACAAAGTCAATTAAAAGGACGCATTGATCAATCACAAATACGTTCACGTAATAGTCGGGCAATAGATCAATTGTAACCTGGTGTTCTTGGTAAGACGAAAACACGTAAGATTCTTTGATGAGGCATGCGAGGTAATTACGAACAGTCGGTAATTCCGAACATCTCGATTTTCCGCCCAATCCGGCTAATAACGAGCAGACCAAAGAATGCTGTGTCTCACCTGGTGTGTAAGGACTAAAAATATCGACTATAGTTGATATAGTTTCTTGAAAATACTACGATAAGAGGCCAACTGTTTGGAATTAGGTACTGTTCGAACTAAGGCACGTTTACCTTACACCACCACCTGGGACACTGGGATCGTGTGTTCAATTTCAGAACCTAAATGACAGTCTACATACATAGCAGAAGTGTTCTCAATCGGAACAACTGGAAAATAGTCAATAAAAGTTAAAAATATGTAAACGAACAAGACCGGTGAAGGAATGCGAGCGCCAAAGCAATAGTTCATTTCGATGTACAAAGGCACATACCTGCTTTCTTCAATTTAGCCATTATCTTTCGTGCTTGCTCCACGTTTCCCTGGCGTAGAGCAAGGAGAAACTCGTGTTCTTTCCCCATTGTGAATCAATTCGGTCAAGGATCAATCCTACCGCAGTACCAGAAGTTGACTGGATCGAACAGAATGCAGTTCAGTCTCAAGGAGAACCAATGTTTTGGTCACAGTGTCCAGTCTATTCGGAACTACACCGTAGCCTTCTATTCAGGCAGAGATCTCTGAAACCTGGCTAATGAAGTTATCGTCTTCAACGCAAGGGGCTACGTCACGGATAACACGCCAAATGATGTTGGAGAAAATGGCGGAAAATTAGCCCGGTTCGACTATGTTAGGAGGTGGAAGAGATGTTCATGCAGACTCGAAGCTATGTATGGAGGAGTTACACTGTCCTACGAAGCGAGCACTCTCGATGAGTTTGGGAATTAAAAATAAAAAGCCGAAACCAGCCAAATTGGACACACAGTCGAACAACCTAAATTCCGATGTTATTGAAGGCAGAACTTCGCGACCCGGCCTCGTTACCAACACTCTGAACCTTAGTGGGATAAGCAACGTCTCGAACACTTGTTATGCCAATGCTGTTGTCCAAGCGCTTCGGTTCTGCCCTGGTTTTAGACACGGCCTCGACCGAGTGTGCAACGTTCTCCCCGGGAAACATCCGTCTTTGTCCAGATCCTTGTTGGAAGTAAGTGATTGTAGTTTCATGCCCGTTCGACATGATTTAGGAACATTTTTCACTGTTCTTTGCCATTGTGTCGTTTTGCAGTTGTTTCGGTTCATGGATATAGCGGATTCGGACATCAAAGTGGTTGTCCCCATGTCCTTCATGTCAACATTAGGGTAAGGAGAGGATACTGCATGGTGTAGGACCGTTGACTTGTATCATACTGTTACTCGCTCCCTTTTCTGCTGTACGAACAGGGCTACGTTCCCACAATTCACCCACGGTGAACAGCATGATGCCCAAGAATTGCTGAAATGTCTTCTGACTTCCCTGAAAGACAATGCCAACGAGGAGAGACCGTGCGAGCCCATGTCTGCTGAGAATGGAGAAGCTTCACAAATGGAAAAAAAGACAATTGTATCAAATTATCACAAGGATAGGGGGCAAAAGGAGGGTATGTCTGTTGTGGAGGAATCCAATGTCTATCCTCGACAGTTACCAGCCTCAGACACTGTCCCAAGGACACCGCCAGACACCCCTCCACTACTGCTTCTGGATGTACCGCAAGGTGTGTCAGACACACCTCCACCTACCTTGGACTCACACCCAGTAGCCTCATCAGGCTCTCCGACAGGATCACTTCCCGAAACACCTCAGCATGTTCAGGATGACAGAGAGAAAGTAGCCTCTGTCCCACAAAATGATGCTTCAACAGATTTGTCAACAATTACTCCCTTGCGGCGAGTCAGCACTTACTCTAGACCGTCATCCATTGTTACAAAACTGGGGGCTAATAGACAAAGTGACCCTTTAAGTCCTCCAGAGATCACAGAGCGCAGTACTTTAGCATCTAGCATCGGTCGTGGTACCTTATTTGGACCAAAAGTGGTTAACAGGAAACTAAAGCGACAAACAAAAAGTAAGGAGAATCCCAAGCAAGAGCTAGTGGTCAAGATCCAGCGAAAAAATCTCAAAATGCAGTTTCCTAATAAGAAGCGTAGAAAACGTCCACGAAAGAGTAGATACGCCAAGAAGAAATCCTCACCAAAGAAAAAGCTAAAGGCAACAGAGGCAGACTCCAAATTTTTGACCATCACGTCCAATACTAGGATGTCACTAATGGTCCGTATCCCTCTCCGTCTCCTCAGAGGTCCCACAGCTACCAAGCAGCACCTCGCTGGACTACAACGAATACTAAGACACCTTCCACTTTCACCAAAGACCCCTACTTTCGATAGATTCTTTCGAGCAAGAGCATGTCCTCCCGGTCCTGATGTACCTTCCACAACTGATTTCATTACCGAGCTTTTCGAAGGTCATTTGATGTACGGAACACGTTGTGTGGAGTGTGAACAGTGCACCGGAAAAGAAGAGTCCTTCTTGGACCTCAGCGTTCCTATCCCTACCGAGGCCTTCTTGGGATCAGTAAACTGCAAGTTCATACCTTTGGAAGAGTGCATTGAACATTTCGCAGCAAGCGAATTTCTTTCCGGAGACAACAAATACTTTTGTGAGGAGTGCAATCACCTCACTGAAGCTGAACGCTTCATCAAGCTGTCCTCTCTACCTCCTGTCCTTGTTCTTCACATTAACAGATTCTCGCATAATTCCATTCTACACTTCATCCCAAAGTACCGATCACACGCCTCCAGCAAACTCTGTAATTGTATTGTGATTCCTGAGAAGTTTTCCCTCGAGCGATGGTGCATGCGGAAATGTCCCACAAAAGGTAATGTATATCGTTTGTATGCAGTAGTGTTTCACACTGGGGTCAGCATCAGCAGTGGACACTACACGACGGCTGTACTCTCCAGCGTATGTCATCCTCCCAAGCCAGAAATGGCAACCACGCCCCCGTCATTTCAGGAGCAGTTTACAACCAGTCAAGTCCCTTCAGACAAAGGGGAAGACGTCGCAAGACCTACAAACATTTGGTACTACTTTGATGACGAGAAGGTCACAATCTTGGAGCAAAAACACTTTGCAAAAATGCTTCTTTCTTCGTCCAAAACCCCTTATATCCTATTCTACTGCTGTCAAAGTGCACCCGAGCTACACTAACATCTATCCCTACTACCTGCTTGCTCTAACACTAACAAAAACTCACCTCTCCTCATTCTCGTCTATGTATCATAAAATGTATTAATGAGTAATGTTAATTATTCTTAATTGTTATTGTTATCAAGTATTTGCTGTTGTTTATGTCCTTGTCATTGTCCAACCATTTTATGATATGTACGGTTTATGAAACATTGTTCCTCTGTAAAAGAATGTATTATAATTGTTATTTATAACAAAACGGAGTCAGTTTTGTAACTAATTATTATAATTGCAAGCCTTTAGAGAACATCAAATCACCGACGTACCATGGATAGTTTCAGATATATCTATCTATCTATCTATATATATATATATATATATATATATATATATATATATATATATATATATATATATATATGTATGTTGCTCGAATTACAGTTTTATGACTTGAAGGCATCCACCACAGTTGACTTCTTATTATGCCCCTCTCCAGACATTGCGCAATAGTAAAAAAAATGGGGGGCTATTTATCCAGACCACCTGCTCCTGAAGAAAGTTTCCAAGAGTTTCCCGATATTGTACGGGAAAAGTACACAGTGACCAGAAGTATTGGACGAGGTTCCTTTGGAAATGTCTTCGAAATCGTGGATAAGCGATCTAATACGAAGTTAGCTTTAAAGAGGATACCTCAGCCGGGTATTCACAGAGACGAAGTGAGGAAGAACATATGTAATAGCTACTAACTTGCTCGTTCTCAAGATCTCGTTAGTATTAAAATATGATCATTATTTAGTTGCATTCTTTATATATTGTACTCATGGTTACTCAAGCATATTGGACATGTGGTAGTACATAAACATAGGATGCATCACAGAGGAATTTCTATACTAGCTTCATTATCATATTACTGCAAGCATTTGCCATGTGTACATCCAAGTGCTCTGTTTCCAATGTACAGGCATCGATCCAAGGTGGCTGTGAGGGGGAGCATGTAGTAAAGGTGATCGAAACTATCCTAGACCAACCTACAAATGCCCTGTACATTGTTATGGAACTCTGCGAAGGTGGTAATTTGAGAGATTGGATGAAGCGAGTTAAAACCAACCATCTCCAGTCAGAAACAGTGAGAACCTTTGTGGAGTAGAGTTTTCATCTATGTGGAACACACATACCAGACCTTGTCAGTGGTACCTACTGCTACTACTAGTACTGGTTGAGATGGTATACATGACCTACAAGGGGACCTGCTGAGAAAATTGAAGTTATAAAAACATTGTGCCTGCGTGTACCATACAGCAGTTTGTGGTGTAAATGTTCGACTTTTCTGCTTCTGTGATTTTTTCGTGTGTGGTGAGTTCCAAGGCTCAGCTCATTTCTGTAGTGAAATTAATCTAAAGATCTGGATTATTAGATATCATCTTGTGACCATCCGTCACAGAACGCATAATCCCATCATTCTAATAGGAACCATCAAGACAAATGTTGTGTTCCTATCCTAATTTCATTATTAAATTGATTGTTACCATGACAATCAACATTTTGCTATGGTTTCACTTGGTATATGTACACCCACGCACTCTTGCACACAGATTGTTCTTCAGATGTTGCTGGAGATATGCACTGCGGTGGAGAGCTGTCACCAGAAGAAGGTGATTCACAGAGATCTGAAGCCAGAGAACATCCTCCTGGACGATGTGGGCAGAGTGAAACTAAGTGAGTTTGAGCAAAGTACATGTTGTCTATAATTTGGTGGAGGCTCGTGATTGCTACAGCGTAGACAGGGGCAAAAATAATTCTTGAGCGATCACGTAGAAGATTGAAATGTAATACGTTTCGACCTTGAAGGTCTTCATCAGTTACAATACCCCTACAATTTGTCTGTTTGTACATTGTAGCAGTGTGTGTGTTAGCTGTTCGGAGTGAGGATAGATATAATGATATTCATTACATGGTGCTCATTTCCATTTCTGATATATATTCTACCCAGCTGATTTTGGAGTGGCAAAATTATTGAATAGTAATTCTGGTGCCAGTACGTTTTGTGGTGAGTGTCTTTCTTGTACTCAATTTGTAAGTTTACTTTATCCATTCTTTGTCCTCGTACAGCAGTCAATTGATCTAACCTGATATGGCTTGACTTAGTGGCTACCAGTCTCCTCCGCATGTTTGATATGATTTACTGTTGACCTTGACCTTTGACCCTTCAGGGACACCTGCATACATGGCACCAGAACTCTACCTCAGCTACATCAGTAAAATGGAGGGACAGGTGACTCAGAAGTGAGTTTTGAGTGAATGAATTGATCGTAATACGTATTCATGTGGGAGTGAGTGGGTGCATGTGTGTGTCTGTGTGCATGTGTATTCCAGTACTTAACTGTCTATGACTGTGTATGTGTATAAGTGTGTGTATGGGTGTATAAGTGTGTGTATGGGTGTATAGGTATGTGTATGGGTGTATAGGTGTGTGTATGGGTGTACGTATACGTGTGTGTATGGGTGTATACGTGTGTGTATGGGTGTATAAGTGTTTGTTGGTGTAATAGTGTGTACATGGATATGCGAGTGTATCTATGTGTATGCATACCTTATGTGCATGAGCTCCACAACACCCCCTGATCCCTTCAGTTCACTTGTACTCTTGACAGATATGACTACAAGTGTGATGTATGGTCCATTGGGTGCATTCTGTTGGAGATGGCTTCAAAGAAGGATATCGACATATTTGTGAGATACAACATCCCACAAATAGCTCTGTTAGCTTTTTCTTCATTGCTCTCTCTCCTGCTTAAATAGCACCACAAACCACAGAAAGAAGGACCCAACAAAGGTACAGTTTTAGGCTACAACATTTCTCAAGCTAACATGGTGGAATCTGAGGAAACACTAGAGGCCATTATTCTAGAGTATTTACCTGAGGTGTGTGTGTGTCTGTGTGTGCAAGTGTGTGTGTGTGTGTGTGTGTGTGTGTGTGTGTGTGTTGCATGTGGCTAACTAGTTATTCATGTACGTACGTAGATTACTGAATTTACAGGTGTGGGAAGTATGTATGGTTTATGGTTATGGCTTATGGCCAGCCATGTTATGCTATTCTGATAGCCATCAATTCTGTGTTGTATGTCTGATGTTGTAGGAATACGACATTATTAGGAGATTGCTGAAATGCATGTTGGTACGTCATCCGGAGCACAGGATTGATGTGAAGGACATCCTGCTGGACCCGGCTATCAGAAAGAAATTGGAAAACCCACCTGATAGTGAGTTCTGTGTACATGAACATGTCCGTGAAATAAGGACATGCCGCATGAGCTGTGACTGCTGTTAGTGGATTCCCACACTTCTGTTCTCAAGGTCACTGGTATGATGGGTTGTGGAAGCAGACATCACATGAACACGGTACACCTGTGTGAATCATGCTGTACCTCCCTTGTAACAGGCAACAATGCTTTACATTTTGCAGTGTACTGTTATTCAAACTGTTGAACAAAATTGTTATCATAAATTTTTAATTCATTGTATTAATATGTAAATTAATTTCTTTTTATTTGTGTTTGTGATCATCTAATGTTGGTACTGGTAAATAATATATAATGTATACTGAACAGATGGTTGCAATTAATATGGTGAAGAAGCTAACAAGGCCTAAATGTTCTTGCATCCCACAAGGAATAGTGACAGGAGGATCAGCAATCTCCCCCTCGACATTCAGGTGCATTTTCAGGGGCAACCACAAACAGTGAGTGGCTGATCCCATCCAACAGAGGTCGTCTTGCAAATAACTCTCTGAAACATCGTCTAGGACCCCTAGGAACCATGGGAGGGTGTGTGTACAGAATAGACAACACTTCAATAGACACCACACACAATACACACCACATCTCCACAGGCATCACACACAATACACACCACATCTCCACAGGCATCACACACAATACACACCACATCTCCACAGGCATCACACACAATACACACCACATCTCCACAGGCATCACACACAATACACACCACATCTCCACAGGCATCACACACAATACACACCACATCTCCACAGACACCACACACAATACACACCACATCTCCCACAGGCATCACACACAATACACACCACATCTCCACAGACACCACACACAATACACACCACATCTCCACAGACACCACACACAATACACACCACATCTCCACAGACAAAACACAACACATCACATCTTCACAGACCTCATATGCACAATATAAGAACACCCATACATAATTATTATCTCGACTATAATATGTCCACTGATACACACTGCACACAATTTGCAAAATGTTATACATACATGTGTACATTGGCCAACAGCATCATAATAAGACAATGAGTGAATCCACATGATGCATACTCCACACACTAACACTGTACATACAATAGGGACAGTAGAGTAGAATTTCTTCTATCATTGGTAGTGCAGTCACAGCCTTGTATCCACCTTCACAAGGTGGTTGGTATCGGAAGTGGATAGGGAGCTCTTCACGAAACCTGTAAATAAGTCAAAAGAAGTTCGAATTCTTCCATGTAGCTATAAAATTATGTACAGCACACACACACACACACACACACACACACACACACACACACACACACACACACACACACACACACAGCACAACTCACTGTGAATGTTCTAATGTACCATAAACAACAAAATGGCTGGTTTCAACCAGGTCCGATGGGAGCTCTGTGCTTACATCATCACTTGAGATCATCTGCGTCAAACAGCTGGTATTCAACACATGTTCACAGTGTGATCATACAAGCAGTCATACTGGATACACATGCAAGTCGGCATACAACTTACACAATGGGCAACACTCAGTGAGCCCATGACAGGTGTAGTGTGCATATACTGCAACATCACGTCATTCAACACATGTACACGGTGTCAAATGACTCACAGAGAGTTGAGAAGAATTGTATAACATGGAAATCTAAAATTAAAAAAGCAAGCAATTGGAATGGAGAAAAAGTAATCCATAAATGATGCACCCACATGCACACACACACACACGCACACACACACACACACACACACACACACACACACACACACACACACACACACACACACACAGGCACAGACAAAAACACAGAGAGTTTTCTCACTTGGTGAACATCAAAGTACACATCAACAGGAACTTCCAGCTTCATCAATATTCTACAGTCTTCCCCAATAACCAACTCTGAGTTCACAGTGATGTCTAAGGATAATGTTCTAAATTGTCGAGACACATACATCTATGTGAATGTATGCGTGCACTGAGTACTACACAAGGTTGTGCGTGGAAGGTGGAATATTATGTATGTACCGTACCTGTGGAATCCACTTCCTGCGAGTTGAGAGGAGCATAGAGCAGATGGAGATCTCATTGTGCTCTCATGCACTGTTATAGGTATGCCAGCATCACCAACAATCTCAGCACTGAACAGCCACATGTCACAGAGAGAGTTGTGGATGACACCAGATGGACAGAAGATTGGCAGGAAGAAAACAGTTGTAAAAGATAGATGAAGTGAACCATGCTCAGTGTAGCAATCAGTGAACAAACTTCATAGTTTACACCATCATCACATCATATTACATATATTAATAATATACTTTCTCATTAATTTCAGTATTATTGCAGATTTTTCTTCTCTAGACTGCTATTTTGAATTGATGATACTGACTAGCCTTGAGGTATTGACTATCCACAGGCAGACTAACCTGAGTGAGATAACCACTAAAACACAAACCAAGGAATCCCAGTATGTAGTAAACATGTTACAACTGTCAGTTGAACTGAGAAAGGGGATTGCGTCGTGTATACAACATATATAATAACCGTATGAAATGTATAAATTACGTACAGACAATACTAAGCCTCTTAGTTTATTTGTAACCAATACTTATACGGTTGTTCGTGTATAAATGATACACAGTCACTGCAGCTCACACTAATACAATGTCTACGTCGAGTAGTGTTGGAGGGAATGACCAAGCATCTTTCCCCTACTTCTATAATGCCACTGTTGTTGTGTCCGACCAGATAATCACGAAAGAAGAAAAGGAAATGTTGCAAGAAAGAAGAGCACAGATACAGGGCTACGAGCCGCCTTATTCCGAGTCGGAATCCTTAGACCCAGTATCCGGAGAGCAAACCAGGATTCCAATGAGCAACAAAGCCAGTATCCTTCAATCAAAGGGCCGCATCATTTGTAGCCGATTTCTGTTATTTGCTGTCCGAGGTTTTTGTTATTTATGCACGGTGTATCGACTAACAGAAGAAGTGAAAAATAGTTTGTGTGTGTGTGTGTGTGTGTGTGTGTGTGTTGTTTCATCAGTGAGCTACCAGGGGTGGTCATGACAGAGTTACTTTATCAACAAAGGTAATACGTCAGATGATGAACTGATGTTGAGTAAGCTCCTGACTTGTAGTAGTGATCTGTCCTTAACTGGTGCCTAGATATCGTTTTTATTGGTCCAACTGGCTCGGGTAAGTCATCTCTAATCGGGAGCCTCTACCGATCTGTGAATGGTATGGAGTGCTTCCCTGAGAGAGTTCGCCAGACACTAAACCATCCTGATGACAGTGGGCATGGTACCTTGCATTGGCTTGAGAACCCTTTGAACCAGAAAGGAAACATCCATCTTCAGGACACCCGAGGTGACCAGACGTTTGACGATGAGGAACGGTCTCTACATGATCGTGCACTGAGAGGGTTTTATCGTGACCAGACCTTGATGAAAGGAGCGTCCATGTTTTCTGGTGACTGGTGGAGACAGAAGTGGTTCTGGCAGCGATCCTCTCTGAGTGACTGTCCTCATTGTGTCGTGTTTGTCTTTGATGGCTCTGCAGAACCCTTCTTGGTTGGTGAAAGCTTGAGACATTACAAAGAACTCTTTCAGATGTGTTCGGATTATGGTGAGCATAACTGGCTCTCCAGTGTGTGTGTGTGTGTGTGCGTGTGTGCGTGTGTGTGCGTGTATTTATCTACTCCAAACATTGTGCTGTAACAGCTGTACTGCGATTTTCAGCAATATTGTATTTTGTGATGTTTGTAATATTGTTAACTGTATTATGTGGCTGATATATTCCAGTATTCTACAGCATATTTGTCAGTTAATATTTGGAATGGCTAGATATCTGGTATACCCAGCATGTCATCCTCTGTTGTTTGTCACAGATTGTACAGTATTTTCTTGTATATTTCAGGGTATGAGCCTGTAGTGGTCATAACATGCGCTGATCTCATGCACCAGCAAGCACAGGAAAGAGGAGAGAATTTTGAGGTGAAAAAGAACAGAAAGCTAGACAAGGTCCTCTTCGAATTTGAAAGACAAAATCTCACAAGACAGAGTATTTATCTTGTGACTAACTTCCATGAAGGCCGACGTGGTAGGAGAATGTGGACAGAGGAGGATGAAGGGTTCGATGTGGCTAGCAAAATAATGGTTGATTTAGCAAGAGACCTACTAAATGTTGCTAACAGATTCATAAGAAGAAAGTACAGTCTTGCCCATGGCCATTGCACTGTGTTGTGAACCACTCGGGCCTCCAATATTTAGTTACTATCCCCAAATGTTCGTTATTTTTAAATTGTATTCATATCATCTCTGCAGTGCATGGAAGCATCCAAGTATTTGTCCACATGCTGAATCACATCACATGTATAACTGATCACATACATTTGTGCTGGGAGTACATATATACATGTACGCATAATATGAAGTATCTACAGTTGAACGGTCATGTACACATACCATAGTCATTGACATCACATGCACCTATATACAAGCATGTGTCTGATGCACGTGATTACACGACAGTCGGTTAATACACATAAAGCTTGGCTTTGTGGACGTCTTTATCCTGACACTCCCTGGAGTGGTTGAAGTAGTAGAAGCAGCCATCCTTTCGTTTCAGTTTTTTTACAAATCCGTTCTTGGGCCACCTCTCAACCTGATAAAAGGAGGAGGGCTAGATAGTACCCACGATTGAGTAACGGCGACAAGGTTACACCATAGACTCACTGAATCACACTTTTGGATATGCATATACTCCTTCTCGTCTCGGTATCCGGCTAACTGGAACCTGTATGCTATGTGTAAGAAAAACTAACAGTAAATCGAGAGCAAACCGTACAATATGACCGTTGACATTTATGAGCAATGTATAAGTTACTGCGTGTACGCTGACCCGCACTTCAGAAAATACAAACCTTCTTCCACTTCTTCATTCCAGGTGTTGAGACGTTTGACACTTTTAGGGTTAGACATGCTTATATAGCAGGAAACCTGTCCTTATCAACTCGCAAGAGAGAATTATACAGTCGATTGCAGTGAAGTTATGAACGTTTGTTGACTGCGCGTCATGACAACATTGTTCAAAACGGATTACATTCTAACTTCAAAATGGACGACGAGAGTAACCATGGCAACAGCTCGTAATCATATTCATGATTTCACACGGTAGTGTAGCAAGAATAAAAAGACCAGGGCTTGCCCGAGAGCAAGTACAGCATTACATATAGATATCGTTATTTGTGAACTTGTGGTTCATCCACATCAGCTGGATGAGGGTGGCTGCATGTTGGTGATGTTCTGTTGGGGCATCATAGGAGGCGGAGCACCAGGAGGCGGGAACCTCGGAGGCATCATACCCCCAGGAGGTCCACCAGGAAAGCCAGGCATCCCCGGGGGAACACCAAATCCACCTGGGGGAGCTAAAAGCATAAGAAAACAAAACATTGCATATATCGTGTTATTATGTAACAATGGACAGTTTCAATGGTACATTAGGGGGGAAAACACCTATGAAATGAGGCTTATTCTTGCAACAAACAGCACACAATCCATGAACACATACTATGTAGGTCTAAATGACACAACTTACGGGTAAATCTCATTGGAACTCCTTGTGGAGGCATCAATGGGGTTGGCATGAGGGGTTTACCCTGGTTGGGCATCTGATATGGCATCATACCTACATACCAGGATCGAGAAAGAGCTATATGAGTGTTTGGAAACAGCAACTCAACAACAGAAGGTTATAGGAGGTTGAAAATGTTGGACTGAAGCCCCTTTATCCCAGTCTAAAAGTCCAAAAGAAAATATAACAGAAATCTCTTGCTAACGGGGTCCAAGGTCCAAGTAGTTGAACAGCATCACACTGATTTTATATTCATGGTCTAATTGTAACATACAACAGAGACAAAAACTGCAATCAGAAAACCACTGTACACATTCAAACTATTCACAACATCTCTTCTTCATACTGTGACACTGACACACCCCAAATGGGTACAAATAAATCATCCACTCAAAAGACTGACCTGGTAACACTTTCAGCCCCGTTTGCTCTTGAAGCCAACGTTCGTAATAAAACCTCACTTGGTCTTTGTGTTTTCTTCCTCCATTATGCGTTTTCCTAACTGAAGGCTAATGGATACACAAAGCAAATGATAAAAAAAGGTATCAATGGTTACAGTTTTGAAAGATATCAACAACATACCGAGTCATGAGTTAAATAAGTGTCACAGTAGTCGCAAAAATACCTGAAGGGAGTAAGAAGAAGTTGATTTTGTTTTCAGACAGTCCAAACTTAGACACAATCTCCTTAGCTTACTTGGGCATTCTCACTCCGCAATGCTGTGTAGTAGGGTCACGCCTATCCTTTTCATTGCAGGGTTGTACCACCGCCAAGCCACGCCCCGCGGAGGTCATGCGTACCTCGAGTTGACTCCTCGATCGTTTCCTAAAGACGGTCTAATAAGGTGATTTAGCCGGTTGTTTCTCTCGTTCCTCCCATGGCGAGGAGAGGCGGTGTTAAAGCACTCCAAGAGTGGTGCAAACGTGCTTGCGAGGGCTACAGGGATGTGGAGGTGGTCAACATGACCACTTCTTTTAAGGATGGTCTTGCTTTTTGTGCAATCATTCACCGATTCAGACCAGATTTGATGTGAGTTCAGTATTCGCACACAGCTTGTACGTATTGAGGAACGGTAAACTGTTGTTGTGTCTACTACCCTCAGTTATGTTTCAAAATGTGCGTCCAGTCTCAAATGCTGGTTCTCTTTCCCACACAGACCTTATGATAAGCTGAAGAAGGGCGACGTGTTAAAGAATAACCAACTGGTAAGTTCCCAGCAGCCCACACATTATAATCTTGCAATCACGACTACCGTTCTCAATTTCTCTAGGCGTTCAGAACTGCTGATGACCAACTAGGGATTCCCGCCCTACTCGATGCGGAAGACATGGTTGCATTGCCCGTCCCCGACAAACTAAGCATTGTTACGTATGTCTCACAATACTACAACTACTTTCATAATAAAAACCCTGGTTCTGGCCCACTCGGGTTCCCTCCGAACACCCCTGGTGTGGCATCGAAGACTGAAGCCAAATCTGCTCCCTCATCTAACACTACTGCTGTCCCAACACGAAGCTCAGTGTCCCATGCTGATAAGCCTTCACAGGTGCCTCCCCGTGTGATCAAGAGTGCTTCCATATCAAAGCCAAAGCCCGAACCCCCAACACAACCTTCCTCTCGTGTCACCCAGCAACCATCACAACATTCGCAATCGAAAGGACAACCGCCTTCTAGTTCGCATGGTAACCAGCCATCGCCCAGTCAACCAACTATCCCTGTGGTAGTGCCACGCCCTCAACCCCACCTGCAACGAGGCCCCATCACGAAGCCATCCCCTCCTCCAACTACTCAGGTGCAGAATTCCAAAGTGGTCCCAGCTAGACCAGCCCCATTCAAGCCGCCACCCCTCCCAGTACGAACGCAAACAGGATCTCCAGCTGCAAATGGACAAGTGCCACCAAAACCTGCACCGAGAAGGACTAAGCACACGTCACCAGGTGCAGAAGCAAATGAGAAAAAAGTAAGTATAGTTTGTGTGTGGTCACACATGCACTCAGTTCTCCAAAACTTTCTTAGGCTAAGGCTACTAAAGCTTGCTTGCGTTTTTCAGCTGATGAATGTGGTAACATCTGTATTGTTTTACACCATTTATGTGTGTAATGTGCATATTGCGTATTCAGCATCAATCCGTCATTCACATGAACAAATCCTTCCATGAAACACTACCTGCATCCCTATTGTGATTGCTCACTGATTTCACCACTTTTACTTTCTCTCACAAAGTTGTGTATACCCCCTCTTTCAGGGAACGCTGGGCGGGCAAGAATGCATGAACTGCGGACGTCCGGTGTACTTAGCAGAACGGGTTCAGGTGGAGAGCAAAGTGTATCACAGGAGCTGTTTCCGGTGTAATCAATGTAACATCATGTTACGTCCTGGTGCTCATGAATACGATAGAAAAAATGGCCTGTTCTATTGTAAGTTTCATTATACTACAATGAAGAGGACACAGATGATCGAACAGACAGCCAAGGAAAGGGGAATATCAAATGAAACTCTTTACGGACCACTCAGGGGAAAGAGCAAATCACCATCACCTAGTCAGCCTTACTCTTCTAAAGAGACTTCACCGCCACAAAAATTGCTCCATGCAGGTAAAGAAACATCACCGCCACAGAAATTGCGCCATATGGATAAAGTGGCATCCCCACAGCAGAAAGTGCTTGGAGAAGGCAAAGAGTCTTCACCACCCAGAATCCACCAAAAGTTACCTGTAGCAAAGAGCCACCCATCATCCAAGCAGGCAGACTCTGACTATACTGAACCTCCTCCTGTTTACGCAGCTGTCAAGAAGGTTCCCCACCTTCCTCCAAAGTCACAACCAAGCAAGAGTGTTGGTGACAAAATCAAGTTAGCTGATGCTCTTGACAAAGCTGCTGCAAGGAAGACTGATGAACAACAACATCAGACTCCTCAACCAACAGACACTCTCCCTCCTAACGTATCTGAAGGTTTGCTGACTGGCCACTACGAGATGAGTGATGATGTACAAGCCATTATAGACACTCTTCCTCATCCTTCTGTCGTGAACAGCAACTTGAAGCTTGAAGATCTCCCGTATGGTCATTACGAGGTGGACAAAGAGCACATGAAGGAAATTAGCAGTAAACCCAAGACAGTTCAGGAGAATGAATACATTATACCGGAATATGAAGAGGAAGATGATGTTGCAACTAACCCATCAGTCCCTGAATACAAGCAGCCAATGAATGTTGGCACCGAACACGGCGTAGGTCAGCCATCAAGACCCAAACAGCTAGTAACAGTGTCTAGGAAGACATCTGGAGAGGAAGTAGCTCCACGAAAGGAGCACCGAAAGCCCCCTCCATTACCAGCTGGTGCACCAGTCAAGCCAGCACCTCGTCGTCCTCCACCCCCAATCCCTCCCGGGAGAAGACCTGGACAGAAGGAACATGGAAAACAGAGAAGACGCAAACGTAAGAAGTCCAAATCACTGGAAGAGATAGACCAAGAACTCCAGAGCATCAGTGAGCTGCAGCAGGAATTGGAAAATAAGGGTGTTGCCTTGGAAATGGAAATTAGAAGTAACATGGACAGTAAGTTGTGCCCAGCCACCAGTCATATGCACTCGCATGTACATACCCTGCCTCACGAATGTTCCCAAATCACAAAACCATACTGTACGTACTGGTATATTACCTGTTGTGAGGGCTTGTAACCTCCCAGCCATGTATGGTGTGTGACCATTTGTCCTGCTTTGCCACGTGTATTATGCACATCTCCTTTTGTGCTGTTCCATTTGTCACACATACCCACCCACTCTCACCTGTGCAACTTCCCCACTCCTTCACATGTAGCAATAGACAAGGACGACAACCTCATGGATGAGTGGTTTGAACTTATTCGTAAGAGAAACAACCTCAATGAAAAGGAAGAGGAACTTGTCTACACGTTAGTGACAGCTGAGGCTTCCTTAACAGGTGATAGTGTGACTCACATTCCTCTCATTTCATGCATGTTTAGTCGAAAGGACTTGGAGCTGATCATCCAGTACGAGAGTTTGGACATGGAACTAAGGAAACGATTTACCAAGTCTGGTATGGCCAACTGTCCTTGTACAACTTCTTTACAGTTTTGGTTCATACACCCTGTCCTTGTGTTGTTGCAGATGAGGAGAAATCCATGCTGGAGAAACTGGAAGAGGAGGCTATGCTGAAGGAGCTAGTGGAGCTTGTTGAAAAGAGAGACCAGCTAGTACTTGAGCTTGAGGAAGAGAGATTGAGGTGAGTGTGTTTTGTGGTTGTTGAGTACTCGTTTACTTGTACCCAAGTATGTATGTAGGAGGGATTCAGACCATTGGTGTGGGAAATGGTTATGTGTCAAGGCATTAGCGGAGGGAATATTTCTCATTAGTTACGGTGTGTCATTACTTATGGTGTTAGATTTGAGAGTGTGTAATCTTTAAATGGCATGACATTGTATGGTTTGGGAGTACATTAGTATGGTATGACTAGCATTGGATGGGTTTAGGGGGGTCAAATTTAGTCAGGTGGGGCTTAAAGCAGCAACCTAATTTGACCCCATGGGGCTCAAAACAGCAACCAAATTTGACTCCATGGGGCCGATTTTGGGGGGGGGGTCAAATTTGGTATGACAGCCAGTCCCTCAACGTGTGTTTGTGTGACTGTGGTTCAGTATCCAGTGGTGCTTTCATACTGGGGATATGTGGCCTATCCACAGTATGAAATGCATAATATGTACAACGTCATACGTATGTTGGATCTGTTACACTGTAAGGTGTGTAGAACCCACCCAACATACTTCTGTAGCCCCCTTGGTCAGTCCATGCTAAAATAACAGGATTAATCTTAACTAATGAATGAAGAGGACATTAACGTGCATACGTACATATGTACCAACATGTGTACTGTTCACTGACTAATATTTGTATAGACCAAAGCTTGCATTCAAAGAGTCCATGCACAGTGAGCTCCTCTGTATTGAGTTGACACAGCCTTGGTTGAATACCACTGTTGAATTGGTTGTCATCAGTTTCAGTAACTGTTGGGCTATAATGGTTGTACTTCATTTTGTAGAGAAGAGGAGGAGAAGGGTAAAGGGGATCAAAAACACCAAGGTAGTACATGCACTGTGAAGGCATGAGCACATAGCACTGACACGCACACTCTCACATGGACACATACACATGCATGCACGCACACACACACACACACACACACACACACACACACACACACACACACACACACACACACACACACACACACACACACACACACACACACACACACACACACACACACACACACACACCTTTATGTATCAATCTATCATCCTCCTCATCAGATCCAGTTCAAACTCCTGTTTTTGGACAACAAACCTTCTTTGTGTAATATAACATTCAAATGGATAATGTTTTGTGTTGATCATTGATTGCCTCCTTTTGTTTTTGTATTGCTTCACATTTTGTTCATTAATTCATTGCAAATATAATAATCATCGGTACTTGAGTTGTCATCAATTATAAAATAATCATCATTGGTACTTGAGTTGTCATCAATTATAAAATAATCATCATCGGTACGTGAGTTGTCATCAATTATAAAATAATTCAATGAATTTGAAAACGAAGTGTAAACCCTATGCTAGTCGACAGACTCCGGTGTTACTTTGGTTACCATAACAACACAGTCCCCTCGAACAAACATCATTTTGGAGTACTGCCACCTCGGACGAAGATGCCTGGTTTTCATGTCAGTGCAATGCTTCCTGAACAACTCCAACAGTGAATGACATTCTGGAGGATACCAGTCTCTCTCAACCTGCTTGTGTTTCAATGATGAATCACAGCTGTCGCCCGGAGGTGGAGGATTGCGTCCAAGCATGTCACACGGGTTACAAGTCTCACTTTCCTCACTGCTTATATCCTCCACAACCAAGCCTACATGTTGTGGAGGTAAAACTTGTCGTTGTTGTTTCTTTCTAATCCTCTTTCGTTTTTGTTTGTGCTTCCTCTTGCTCTCACAAAAGGGCAAATACACCTCCCAGGCATCTGCCAGCAACAAGTTGAAGTGGTGGTCAAACAGCACCGGTGTCCCCTGTAGTATCCCTCGCATCCCAGCAATGTGCCTTACCCACACGTACACTCTACTTCTCTCTCTTGTACAATCCCTCAGCAATAGGAAGGGCTTCAAGTGAGGTTCTGTAACAAGACACAGGTCATGTGTAGAACACATGCACAGTTTCCAAAGACATGGATCACAAATTAACAGAATACTCCACCAGTGATTCACTCTTCACTTTTTGTCTGTTTGTTTTGTTGTTACTTTCTTCTGTATGTTATGTCTACCACGTATGTTATGTCTACCATGTATGTTATGTTACAATTATTATTATGTTTGACGCATCTTAAGTTATAAATTCACCTATCTTTTGCATTTGCACTGCATATTTCTGATCTTATAAACATGCTATTATTGAATGATACTGTATATTGTTTATTCTAATTGCACACTCACTAACCTGTTATTATTAGCGAACCACACAAATATAATCACCACTGTGTGACCGTTCTATGTACTTCGCATACTGCTGTAGCGAATGCAATTAAACAAAATTAAACTAAATAAATTAAATAATCTTACCTCTCATGAAATCCACCACAGTTCTTCTTGATTTCCAAGTAGATGTAGTGGGTTTTGTATCCAACCGTTCTGAGGACGTGGTTGAACTGGAAGACACGTTCTGCGAAGCGGCGAGTCGGTTCGGACCACTCGAAGCAGCAGTGCCCCTCACCATCGATTCATATTGCGATAGGTTATCCAGAGGATTAACCGTAGAACAAGGTAATTGGACTTCTTCTTCCCTCGCATACAATGCTTTCAATGGGTCAAAGTTGGCAGATAAAACATCCAATGCACCGACCACGTCTCTTTCGTCCTGCTGTTGATCCTTCACGTGCTCTCGACTAGCCATTAGGGACGTTCGGCAGCCATATTATTTGAGATTGCGCAATGACTTTACTATGACTGAAAAATCAATGGCGGACTACGAAGCCGACGAGAATAATATTCTTTCGGATAAAGCCGATAATTCTGATACTGTTGAAGATGATAGCGCAGAGCCCAAGGATAAATTCCACGCCGTATATTTCGCAGTGGTAGTCGTGGGAGCAGGATTTCTTTTCCCTTATAATTCATTCATTGCTGCAGCAGATTACTTCTTCTACGTCTACCCGGGTTACTATCCAGAGGTGGTGTTTCCCTTCGTGTATATGTATGTGACTCTGGCGAGTATAATGTTCACCTTAGCCACAGCAGAGCTGTTCCCGCTGCACGGTAGAATAGGATATGGATATGTATCCATGTTTGTTGGTTCCCTGATGGTCCCATTGGTGGATATCGGCATACATAACTGCACCTTGCCCACCAGCGGGGCGTTTGGGCTGACTATTATGGGCATTGTGCTGATTTCTATGGGATCTGGAGGTGTGTGTGTGTGTGTGTGTGTGTGTGTGTGTGTGTGTGTGTGTGTGTATGTGTGTGCTTGTGTTCACATGTGTGTGTCTATGTATACCCACTATCCCTCTTACCCAGTCCAACAGTCCAGCTACTATGGACTAACAGGTATGCTGTCGAAGAAGAAGTATGTACAAGCCTTGATGGTTGGAGAAAGTATGTTTGCAGATGTTCTCTGAGTGATCTGTATGAACATGTATGTTTCATGGCACATGGAGTAGAGTAGCTGGTACAGGATCTTACCATTTCCATGCTTTTGTGTGTACACATAGTATATGTATGTATGTGTGTATGTATGTATGTATGTATGACGTGTGTGTGTGTGTGTGTGTGTGTGTGTGTGTGTGTGTGTGTGTGTGTGTGTGTGTGTGTGTGTGTGTGTTGTGTTGTGTGTTTGTGTTGTATGCATGTATGTGTGTATGTATGTATGTATGTATGTGTGTATGTATGTATGTATGTATGTATGACGTGTGTGTGTGTGTGTGTGTGTGTGTGTGTGTGTGTGTGTGTGTGTGTTGTGTTGTGTGTTTGTGTTGTGTGTATGTATGTGTGTATGTATGTATGTATGTATGTATGTGTGTATGTATGTATGTATGTATGACGTGTGTGTGTGTGTGTGTGTGTGTGTGTTGTGTTGTGTGTTTGTGTTGTGTGTGTGTGTATGTGTGTATGTATGTATGTATTGCTGTATGTATGTATGTATGTATGACGTGTGTGTGTGCGTGTGTGTGTGTGTGTGTGTGTGTGTGTGTGTGTGTGTTGTGTGTGTGTGTGTGTGTGTGTTGTGTGTATGTATGTATGTATGTATGTGTGTGTGTATGTATGTATGTATGTATGTATGTATGACGTGTGTGTGTGTGTGTATGTATGTATTAATGTGTATGTATGTAGGTGTGTGTGTACGTACATGTCTATGTACACATATGTGTTTGAGTTGGAGTTGTGGGTAATATGTCAAAGGTTCCAGAACAACCAAGAAATAAGTGTGCAGAGCACAATTCGAGAATGAACAGAGGTTAAAAAAACAGAATGACTTTTGCATTGAGGGAATTAGTCCCCCAATACCAGCAAAGGCATTCTTGGATCAAGCAGTGGTAGAATGTCTACTGAAAAGGAAAATACATGTAGTTCCTCTGAAACTGATATTGAAATAGTTGAAATGGAGCACAAATGCCACAAAGAACCAACAGAAAGTGTTGATCAATCTGAAAACAACAGTTGGACACAAATGAAAATTGGAATATTTTAATAATTAAATTGACAATCTGTGGTGAAATATTGCCAATAACAGTGAGATGATAGGGACATGTTGAAGACCACCAGAGACTAGCAGAGCTGGGAATGTTTCAAGCTCAACACCCTCATTCATAGTTTGGGTGAATGTACGTAAATAGAATGTATGTGTGGTTGCAGTTAGCATAGAAAGGAATATGAGTACTGTTGAAAAGATTGAATTTTCTCTTTCGGTATTTGGTGAAACTTGCACACACACACACACACACCGCCTGTGTGACAGGACCATAATTATCTTTTCACCAGTGATGCTCAAATGCTGAGGTGTGAACAGTGTGTGAAGTTTCAACAAATCAGTTTCAATTCCATGTAATGTAATTGGATAATCCTAACTGCACTAATTGGGATTTGGGTTGAGTTCCCTCCAACTCGGAATTCCCAATAACTCCAAATATTTAGGATGGATGTGTGTGTGGTTGTATTCACTGTGTATCATTGATGTGAGCTGAGATGGTATCATTTTGTGCACACATGCACATGCCTGTGTGGGCCATCTTGTGTAGTATGACTGGTTGGTCTTGTGTAGCCAGACTGTCTCCATTTTGTCATTCCTGTTGTATATGGAATATGTACGCCCAAAGTATGCAATCCTGGTCTATGTGAGCTCTATCTAATGGTCCTTCCCTGCAGGTATTTGTGGTATAGTCGTCTCTGTAAGTCGAGTGGTGACTAGAGCAACATTTGAAGACGAGAGAACCAGCACTATTGTGTTCCTTGTGGCATCGATGATCTTCATCATCGTGTGCGCTTTCTTTCAGGTCTTCCTCAAACTATCACCGTTTGTTCGGTTCCATGTGAGAAGGTGTGCGTCAAGTAAGACTGCCTCCACGACCGTATCCTACAGTGTTGATAAGAATGATAAGGGAGAAATTGGGACAATCGAAAATGAGATTGATACCGAAGTGGACAATGATAGGGAAGGGAGGGTACATCTCCTGGAGGATGATAGTGAAGGAGAAACCAAACCCAACAATGTCATATCATTTTGTTTGAAGTTGAAGGCCACGTTAAGGACAGTTATACGATGTCAAAATGTTAAAGGTACATGTAGCCATCTATGTCCGTGTATTGGCTCATTCCCATTGTCTGATATGTGGTTAACCTTTAACCAAGTCACCACTAACTCTGCACTGTAATTTGTCACATCCTCATGGTGAACACCTGGTACCTCCTGTACTTGATATGTCTGATAGGAGACAGTGACTTCAACCAATGAGCTCTGGCCCATGCTACCCTAATGATATCACTGTCCATACAGTGAATTCTCGTTAATCCATCACTGCCTCATCCGACACCGTTTCCTGGTGCCGATATAATATAGAATTAGTAATTAACATCCAGTTAATCCACCAAACTTGTCAATCTACCATATTCCTTGGAAATGAATTTCGGCAGATTAATGAGCATTCACTGTATTTGTATTGTGAATTTGCTCTTTCCTTTGTTGAATTTAGTTGCGATTCACTTGAGATGGATGCTGATGAAGATAATTTGGCCCTTTATGCTAGCAGTCTTTGTCAATTTCTTCCTTACTCTTCTCCTATTTCCTGGCATAACTACATTAGTCCAAGAATGTTCCTTGGGTGGCTGGACACCAATTATACTGGTTGTGGTGTTCAATGTAACAGATCTGGTTGGAAAGGTTAACTGCATAGCATGGCATTTGTGTTGATTTCGGTATTACTGTTGTTGTTATTAGTGTTTGTCTTGGTGTTATTGTTATTAGTGTTCGTCTTGGTGTTGTTGTTATTAGTGTTTGTCTTGGTGTTGTTGTTATTAGTGTTTGTCTTGGTGTTGTTGTTGTTGACTTTTGTGATGCTGTTGCTTTTGGCAGTGGTTTGTCATTGATGTTTGGTGGTGGTTGGTGATAAGTATTATTATAGTAAAACGATAATATACCTACTGTGTGTGCTGTGTGTACTGTTGTGTGCTATGTGTACCACGTGTACTGTGTGTGCTGTGTGTGCTGTGTGTACTGTGTGTACTGTGTGTACTGTGTGTACTATGTGTACCATGTGTACTGTGTGTGCTGTGTATACTGTGTGTGCTGTGTGTACTGTGTGTACTGTGTGTACCATGTGTACTGTGTGTACTGTGTGTACCATGTGTAATGTGTGTACTGTATGTACTGTGTGTACTGTGTGTACTGTGTGTACAGTACTGTGTGTACTACACAATGTGGTTGTGGATATCTGCATGTTGTGTGTAATGTGTATTCACATTTATCTTCCTCTTTTCAGTGCTTGTCTCTTATTCGCATCAATTGGAAAGGTCATCTCTTGATCATTGCCAGTTTATCGCGGATCATTTTCATACCACTTCTCCTTATCACTGTCTCCCCTTCCCCGACTTATCCCGTGTTCAAAAGTCTTTGGTTTGCTGCAATCGTAGTTTTGGGGATTGGACTCTCTAGTGGGTATTTTGGGACTGTTCCTATGATACTGGCACCTCTGCAAGCACCAGAAAATTCCCGAGAAGTGGCAGGTACTAAATGTTGTATTCTTCTGTTTGTTGTTTTCTTTTAATTTATTACATCAGTGTATCCCTTCTGATTTGCTCACCACCTGCTTACTATCCAACCCACTTGCTCTCCATTCACTCCTGCACTAACTCACTCATTCCCCCACTCACTCACCACCCATTCACTCACCACCACTCACTCGCTCACCACCACCCACTCACACACTCACCACCCACTCACCACCCACTACTCACCACTCACTCGCTCACTCACTCACCACCCACTCATCACCACTCACTCACTCACCACCCACTCACCACCACCCACTCACTCACTCCTCCCCCCTTGCCGCCCAATCACAGGTATAATGATGACTCTATTCCTTCTTAGTGGACTGACAGCTGGAGCCACTCTTGCCTATGCTCTAGTTCCACTCACCCAACTGAGAGAGACTGTACTGTGCTCGAATACCACAGCTGTGTTCAGCTGTCAGTCTGTTCACCACATGAACACCACTGCGTTGCTCTGAGCAATTGTACATTAATTTTACTAAAAGATTTTAATATTGTGGATAAGTTCAATGGAATTCTCCAGCCATAGAAATTTTATTGCACCAAACGTTTTGGCATCTGACTGCTGCCTTCGTCAGTGGTATGACTGACGAAACATTTGGTGCAATAAATTTCAATGACTAGAGAATTTCATTGAACTTTTCCACAAGGTGTTACCTAGTCAAACATCTCTTTTCAAGGTTATAATAATATTGTTTGATCTAATTTGATTTTTGTTAATATTCTCTTTGTGATATTGTGTCATTGTATGACATAGTTATGTGATGTGTGGGCTCACCTTGGTGTCTGTGTCCACCATAAAGAAGCCTCTGTCTGGAGCTATTCAAATAACTGATTAATTAATATGTATTCATACTGAGTACATGCATGGTGGAGAAATGGTTGATACAATCTGCCATCAGTATAACGTGCATGACATTGTGATCAAGAAAGTATTAATTGCCTCCATCTAGTTAGCATTAAAAGAGAAAAGATCAAAGTCTTTTACCCGATTGATCTTGATATTCTGTCTTCAATACCCTTAATTAGTGCAGACTCATCTAGTAGCTGAAGTCAGGTCCATTTTGAACTCGATAGTCTACAGCAGATAAAAAGCACAGATATAGGGTATCCATTATATCACCTGTCCCCGGTGACGTCATGTGTACCTGGCAACCACAACACGATATAATCATGTCCCTGAAATTTAGAATACTTCAGTTAATCTATAATTATTATTAATTCTATATTAGTGCACTGTTTGTTTTTTTACATCAACCCTAAATATGATGCCTTTACCCCAAATATTAATATCAATGAACATTTTAGTTGACTTATAAAATTTCAATATGTGAATTTACACAGTTAACAGATAATATAATATTATATGTTTATAACATACACATCCAAAATTTAATGCATAATTTCAAAATTGTGAATAAACAATTTCAACATTGAGAATCAATAATACGAAAGTGTCATAATATAAAGTTATTATGAACATTGTAAATGTAATAGGAATGGAAACCAGCAAATTCAAAGAAGCCAACTTTTGACTATAGGATGGCTAACAGTGAGCAAACGGGAAGAAAACAAATCAAGATTGCAACAATACAACTAAGCACACAAAGAGGGAAAGAGTGAGGACTGAGCAAGCAACTGTTCTAGAGTTCACATATCAATGTAGCCACTCCAGCAGCTGCTCTGCATGTTTCCATGGAGGCAACCACATCCCACTTGTTGTTTCGTGGGTCGAATATTTCGGTAGTTTTGAGGTAGGATGGACCGTTGATGCCTCCGACTGCCAGAAGGTTCCACCCTAGAGTAGCTAGTGAAACTCCATCCCGTGCGCTCTTCATGGTTGCAGCTGAGTGCCACTTCTCTTCTCGCACATCAATGAACTCCATCGAATCGAGCCGGGAAGTACCATCATTCCCACCAGCGATGTAGATGCAGTGTTCAAGGATGGACACACCAATTCCAGCACGAGGGCTGTTCAGACGTGCAATATTCCTCCACCGATTCACATGAGGATCATACACCTCGGCAATACTGAGAAAGGATGAGCCGTCGTTCCCACCAAAGACATAAATCGAGTCTCTGTACACAGCAACGCCGGGAAAACTCCTCTTGATGCTCATATTTGATACATTGCACCAGACATTCTTCTCCTGGTCGTAGCGCTCGACACTGCTAAGACACGAACGGCCGTCATATCCACCTGCAGCATACATGGCCCCACTGAGTACACCCACCCCCACACCCGAACGACAAGTACCCATGGGCCCAACGAAGGACCAGCTCCTGGTAGCAGGATCAAAACACTCAACACTGCTCAGTCGAAGCGATCCGTCTGAACCGCCGACTGCGAAAATCTTCCCTCCTAGCGCTCCAACCCCAAGCTGCTGTCGGCGGACAAGCAAATCAGGTGCCTTCTCCCATTTGTCTTCATAAAGGTTATAGCATTCAACAGATCGTGTGATGCTGTCCGAGGACTCTTTCCCACCAACAGCGAACAGTGTACCAACTGTCGACTTCCTGGGAACCATTCGTTCCGTGGCATCCATAAACGACCTCTCCTCTGGTACCAAGTGATACTGTTTGGCCTCGTCAACAAAATCTCTACACTGCAAACTTCTCTTGACCAAATCGCAAGTGTCCACTTCCTTGATCAGATACTTAACGGGAAGCAAGGATAGGCGGACATGTTTCATCAACTGCGGGAGCATCGGCTCGCGTTCC
Organism: Chondrilla cf. caribensis; assembly: GCA_964020155.1. Classification (NCBI taxonomy): domain Eukaryota; kingdom Metazoa; phylum Porifera; class Demospongiae; order Chondrillida; family Chondrillidae; genus Chondrilla; species Chondrilla cf. caribensis. The sequence continues at coordinate 453,026 of OZ026556.1, read as the reverse complement.
TCGGGACTGTGTCGAACCCAAGCCACAATAGCCTCAAACACTTCTTGCTCGTTGGAAACGTACAGCTCTCTGCTTTTGATCAGCTTCTCGATATTCTGACAAGAATGTTGCAGAAATTCAGGTCCTTTCGCAACTTCTGAGAAGTTCTTCAAGGCATATTGGTCGACCGCATTCGACAATTCCTGACAGCCGTGTGCTTCAGCAAAATTTCGAATCCCAAGGCAATTTTGTGGTTCGAGGTTCCCGTGAAGGAACGAACAACACAGCTCCATCACTTCTATGACTTGCAGCAAGGAGGCGACGGACAGCACATCCTGGACGTTCTGCACGGATATGTCGATGACCCCAGTGTAGATGAAGTCGACGAGGTCAGCAAGAATGTCCGGATGAACGTCCTTGAGGTCGACCACTTGTTGTGAACTCTCCTTCAACTCGTTGGTAAACATGGCCTGAAAGTAGGGACTACAAGCCGCCAGGACGGCACGGTGTGTGGGGATCTCTTTGCCTTCACATCGAAGAATAACGT
>OZ026556.1:410000-442500 GCA_964020155.1 Chondrilla cf. caribensis | reverse complement strand
GTGCTGGTACTTGAGTGAGGGAGGGGCATGTTGTATTGTATTCATGGTGTGTGTGTGTGTGTGTGTGTGTGTGTGTGTGTGTGTGTGTGTGTGTGTGTGTGTGCATGTGTGTGTGTAACCACACACATGCTTATCTAAGCACACCTACGTATGTACATACAGTGTTGTCTTATGGTAGTCATGCTCACCATATTTCTGCCCTCCCCATCAGCTGGTACGGTACTGAAGCACTTACTAAGAGTCAACCTCACTTCTCATCACAACACAAAATTACGGAAATTGAATGCTAAACTGGCACAGCGACTTGCTATGACGTTTCTTCCACCAAAGATTGCAGCTTGGAGGTTTGTATGCCATGGATGTATCATGTGACTGTCACACCTACTGTGCTACGTATGTGTCATGTGACTGTCACACCTACTGTGCTACATATGTGTCATGTGACTGTTACACCTACTGTGCTACATATGTGTCATGTGACTGTCACACCTACTGTGCTGCTGTTCATGAATATCATTACCTCCGATACACATAGGTATCAGAGAGGTAACAGGTCTCTTCTGATGAACCTTGACCCCCAACAGTTCTCTGTGAGCATTGCATGTTCTACGTACATGAGGTACTGGTTGTGTGCTGCTTTGTAGGACACACTCAACACACACAGGCTGACACAAATGAAAGGAGAACAATTCGTGAAGGGGATAAAGCCGATGAAGACGAGGGATATGACATTCCTGAGGAGACGGAAGAAGTTGTTGGGCTGTTACTGGATGCACTCAAAGACAAGGACACCATTGTTCGCTGGTCTGCGGCTAAGGGGTGAGCACAACCAGGGGCGGGGGAAGTGGTGGTTTCCCTTGTGTTGATTACCGGTCTCAACTTCAGAGTGGGCAGGATAACGGGACGGCTCCCCAAAGAGCTCGGTGATGAGATTGTTGGGTCCGTCCTTGAGCTGTGTGCTCCACTTGAGAGTGATGGTGCTTGGCACGGAGGTAAGGTGGAAAAGGGTGATGGCTGATGTACACAGGTTGTGTGTGTCTGTTGGTGATCACATTGCATTCACCTTACAGCTTGTTTGGCACTTGCCGAACTAGGACGAAGAGGTCTTCTCCTTCCTCAAAGACTGGAGCAAGGTTGTGTGTGTGTGTGTGTGCCCGTGCATGCGCATGTGTGTGCGCACTCACATCACTCGTACGCCATTCCTCCCCCTCCTTCCCTCCCACAGTTGTTCCCATCATCATGATGGCCTTGGTGTACGATGAGAAGCAAGGGAGCAACAGTCTGGGCTCTCATGTGCGGGATGCTGCCTGCTATGTCTGCTGGTCATTTGCCCGAGCCTACAGTCCTGAAGTATTGGCTCCTCACGTGCAGCGAATAGCCTGGTATGTGTAGCACATACATATATGTAGGTATGTGTGTACAGCCAGTACTGTATGTGGAGTGTGTACAGCCGGTACTGTACATGGAGTATGTACAGCTGGCACCGTACATAGAGTGTGTACAGTTGGTACTGTACATAGAGTGTGTACAGCCGGCACCATACATAGAGTGTACGGCTGGCACCGTACATAGTGTGTACAGCTGGTACTGTACATAGAGTGTGTACAGTTGGTACTGTACATAGTGTGTGTACAGCCGGCACCGTACATAGTGTGTACAGCTGGCACCGTACATAAGAGTGTGTACAGCTGGTACTGTACATAGAGTGTGTACAGCCTGTACTGTACATAGTGTGTACAGCCAGTACTGTACATAGAGTGTCTACAGCCAGCACTGTACATGATATTTTGAACAGATGTAGCTGCACTTCTCTTATTGTATGCAGGTAGGTACTTATATAATATTATTGTTATCATGTTTGCTGTGTCACTTGCAGTGGACTACTCATCACGGCAGTCTTCGACCGCGAAGTGAACTGCAGGAGAGCGGCATCGGTGAGTGGGTTAGCAGCTGTCTGTCACCATCAACAATAGGGTTACCAACACTCACTCCATGCCTAGTAGTTGAGGTGTGAACAGTTGGTCAACTTCCCTATAGTACACAGTCACTTTGAAGGGGAAAATTCAACGATTCCTGCTTTTGCGTCTTTGAAACTTTGATGAATAGAGCAGTCACTATTGTATGGCTTGGTATACTGTGTTGCTCAAAGATGTTGAAAATATAACACATTTTCAAAGGTCATTTTTATTAACTGACTAACTTTCTGTTCCCGAAGGTATACAGGTCTTGTTACTTTCATTATTGTTTGTTGCTTTAATCATTTCACCTGAACACCTTCTGTATGTGAGGATTTTATCCTTTTTGTGTGCATTGAAACTGTCCTGTGTGTGATTGCATGTGTACATGTGTGCGAATACATGAGTACATGTGTGCGAATACATGAGTACATGTGTGCGAATACATGAGTACATGTGTGTGAGTACATGTGTGTGAGTACATGTGTGTGAATACATGTGTGTGAGTGCATGTGTGTGAGTACATGTGTGCGAGTACATGTGTACATGTGTGTGAGTACATATGTGTAAATACATGTGTGTGAGTACATGTGTGCGAGTGCATGTGTGTGAGTACATGTGTACATGTGTGTGAGTACATATGTGTAAATACATGTGTGTGAGTACATGTGTGCGAGTACATGTGTACATGTGTGTGAGTACATATGTGTAAATACATGTGTGTGAGTACATGTGTGCGAGTACATGTGTACATGTGTGTGAGTACATGTGTGTGAGTACATGTGTGCGAGTGCATGTGTGTGAGTGCATGTGTGTGAGTACATGTGTGTGAGTACATGTGTGTGAGTACATGTGTGTGAGTGTATGTGTGTGAATGCATGTGTGAATGCATGTGTGTATTTTAATCCTGTCAATTTGTGAGGCTTATGTAATGTGTGTGGGAGTGTGTACATACTGCGTAATATTTTCACAACTCATCCCCAATTATGGAAACCAATTATAAACTCATGACAATGCCCCCTCCTTATATGGTAGGTCAAAGTTCACATTCCGATATGATTCCATTTCATATTGGAGTAGGAACTTTGAAACAGAAACACTTCATCCTCTTATCTAGCTCATCACTGTAGTTGCTATGGTGACAGTGATGAAAATGTGGAGGATACAGGTTAATTATCTCTCAGTGGAATTTTGTCGTTATGTCAAATGTCTTGTGCTGCAGGCAGCTTTTCAAGAGAACGTCGGGCGACAAGGCACCTTCCCACATGGCATAGACATTTTAACAACAGCTGACTACTTTGCTGTTGGCAACAGAACGAACACATACCTGGAAATAAGGTAACTGATGTGTAGTGTATGGGGTGTTGCTGTGATATGTGGACCTTCTGTATGGTGTATGGAGTGTTGCTGTGATATGTGGACCTTCTGTATGGTGTATGGAGTGTTGCTGTGATATGTGGACCTTCTGTATGGTGTATGGGGTGTTGCTGTGATATGTGGACCTTCTGTATGGTGTATGGGGTGTTGCTGTGATATGTGGACCTTCTGTATGGTGTATGGAGTGTTGCTGTGATATGTGGACCTTCTGTATGGTGTATGGAGTGTTGCTGTGATATGTGGATCTTCTGTATGGTGTATGGGGTGTTGCTGTGATATGTGGACCTTTTGTATGGTGTATGGAGTGTTGCTGTAATATGTGGACCTTCTGTATGGTGTATGGGGTGTTGCTGTGATATGTGGATCTTCTGTATGGTGTATGGAGTGTTGCTGTGATATGTGGACCTTCTGTATGGTGTATGGAGTGTTGCTGTGATATGTGGATCTTCTGTATGGTGTATGGAGTGTTGCTGTGATATGTGGATCTTCTGTATGGTGTATGGGGTGTTGCTGTGATATGTGGATCTTCTGTATGGTGTATGGGGGTGTTGCTGTGATATGTGGACCTTCTGTAAGGTGTATGGGGTGTTGCTGTGATATGTGGACCTTCTGTATGGTGTATGGAGTGTTGCTATGATATGTGGACCTTCTGTATGGTGTATGGGGTGTTGCTGTGATATGTGGATCTTCTGTAAGGTGTATGGGGTGTTGCTGTGATATGTGGACCTTCTGTATGGTGTATGGGGTGTTGCTGTGATATGTGGACCTTCTGTATGGTGTATGGAGTGTTGCTGTGATATGTGGATCTTCTGTATGGTGTATGGGGTGTTGCTGTGATATGTGGACCTTCTGTATGGTGTATGGAGTGTTGCTGTGATATGTGGACCTTCTGTATGGTGTATGGGGTGTTGCTGTGATATGTGGACCTTCTGTATGGTGTATGGAGTGTTGCTGTGATATGTGGACCTTCTGTATGGTGTATGGGGTATTGCTGTGATATGTGGACCTTCTGTATGGTGTATGGAGTGTTGCTGTGATATGTGGATCTTCTCTGTAGCAAGTTTATAGCTCAATACAAGGAGTACACCCTGCCCCTCATCAACCACCTACTGGAGCACAAGGTCTCTCACTGGGACAGGTACGTTGTCTCAAGACCGTTCTTAGCAAGTCTTCACACTTAGATGAAGTTGCCCTCATTCCAATAGTGCCGTGAGGGAACTTGCCTCGCAGTCTCTCCACAGGCTAACTGAGCTAGATCCAGAATACATGAAGACAAGTGGTAAGTGATGCATCAATCCGTCACCTTATCCATCACTTCATCCATCACTATTATCCATCATCTTAATCCATCATGTGGTTCATCATCCAATCCGTCATTGTATGGACTGGGATGGTGGACACACTGTTAGATGGAGTCACTAACGCCCCTCACTTCACTTTCTTCCCCTCCTCCACTATCCCTTACTGCACTGATGACCAGTCCTTCCAGAAGTACTCTCTCAAGTGCTGTCCTCCGACGTAGCTGTCCGTCATGGATCAGTGCTGGCAGTAGCTGAACTCACCCAAGCATTAACTGCAGTGGCACGGAGTGATAACAAGTGTGTGTGTGTGTGTGTGTGTGTGTGTGTGTGTGTGTGTGTGTGTGTGTGTGTGTGTGTGTTTGTACATCTTTGTATAGATAATGTAAGTGATTCAAAATCTAATTTTGTGATTTCATTTGTATTGTCCACTCCTTTCACTGCTGTGGTTTTGATCTGTTATATTGGTTCACTCTCACAGAACCATGTTGGAATATCTTGGAGAAGACGTTGTCTCTGCTTTGAAGGCTATTCCTGGTAAACTAGATCAAGCTAATTATATTCGTGGCATCTCAGGGGAATTCATGCGGTCAGCTGTTCTAATGTTTATTGAAAAAATGGCTGTTTGTCACATGGTGTTTGATAACACTTCTAAAGACACCAATCGACTGAGTTAGTTTGCCCATCTGTGTCTGTGTTGTGTTGTGTTGAGTTGTTTATTCGTATTTTGTTTTTTTATTGATGTGTTTTATCCAATGTTTGCTCCAGAAACGTGGCAGAATATCATTGACGAGAATCTTGCAAATCCAATTGATGAGACCCGTGTATGTTCATCCTCTGTAGTGAAGTGGGAGGAAGTAGTAATCACCAATATTTGATCTTCAACTTCCTGTACAGGAAGTGTGTGTCGCAACCTTTGTAGCACTGTGTCAGGAATATTATTCCACAAGTCCAGCTGTAGTGGAGGCAACACAAAGTCTGTCAACTTCTCTTGCTTCAGTTGTGTCACACATGTACGAATGTAACTTTGTTTGTTGTTGTCCTTACGTAGATACTATTATTAGATCATATCTCCACGACATCACCGTATCCCCCCATTTTATGAGGATGGGGGTTTCCCTTGCCCTGGGGTCTCTCCCCAAGGTCCTCCTCCAGGGGGTGCTGAAGCCTGTCGTGATGGGTCTGGCTCAGTTAGCCTCTGCCATCCATGATCCGGACACCAAGCTGACTGAAGCCAGAAGAGATGCTGTGATAGCACTAACCAGGTAGGGGTGTGGGTGTACTTTGACCTTTGGCCCCAGGTAGGGAGCTGTGGGTGCACTCTGACCTTTGGCCTCTTATATTTGAGTGATGGAACCACTCCAACTTCTGGTGGTAGTGAGAAACTGTTCTGGGAGTGGAGGGGTTTTACCACTCAATGATAAGGCTGATGTGTTTGGAGGGTCTTAGCCCGCAGTTGGACTGCTTCTCTTGTGCAGGATTTGTGGTACAGTTGATGTGGACCCTGGAGGCAGTGCTGACTCTGTCCTCAATGCCGAGAACTTGGACGCCATGTTTGATGCCATGTTGACTGCATTGAGGGACTATACCACGGACAGCAGAGGGGATGTGGGAACACTGTAGGTCCTTTTGTCATGTGAATGTTGCCTGTTGTTGTTTACTTGTTTACATTGCATAATTTGTTGCTGTTGTCTGATTTAGAGTACGTGAAGCTGCCATGAGTGGTTTAGAGTCTATTGTTAAAATAGTCCTTTCCAAGGAACCATCCCTTGTCACTCCACTACTGTGAGTCACTGTAGAGGTCACACACATACACTCACACACACACACACTAACACATGCACACACATATACACCCCATGCATACATACAACTGCCCACATGTACATGCATGGATGCATACAAAAACACTCATGCAGGCACACACTCACACACACACACACACACACACACACACACACACACACACACACACACACACACACAGCACTGTCAATAGTGGTGGTTCTTGCTACCCTGTTCTTCCAGGGTGACACAGATTTTCCAGAACCTGGTTCAACAGTCGAATGAGAAGATTGACCGGACAAGGGCCGTAGCGTGTGAGAAGTTTGTCTCCCTTCTTCACAGTCAAAAGTGAGATGCATAGCAATGCATAAATTTACCCACCCTACACACTACAAGCACCGTACCCACACTACACACTACAAGCACCGTACCCACACTACACACTACAAGCACCGTACCCACACTACACACTACAAGCACCGTACCCACACTACACACTACAAGCACCGTACCCACCCTACACACTACAAGCACCATACTCATACACACTATTACACTCTGGGGGTATCTCTGTTCACAGCCCTGTGGTTCCCCATATACCACATTGGGATGAACTTCTGAGGGTCTTCAATGCTGATGTCATCAAGGACGTCAACTGGAAGGTACCGCAGGTCTCCTTCCCTTTCACTGTTGCCCTGGTATCCATGGAGTCTTATACCTACCACTGCCTCCTTGGACTGGTGGTCAGTGTTGGAGGATTAACAGAATCAACCGTGAGTCCACCTTCTGTGTGTGGAAGTGTGTTGTGTGTGTGTGTGTGTGTGTGTGTGTGTGTGTGTGTGTGTGTGTGTGTGTGTGTGTGTGTGTGTGTGGAAGTGTGTAGTGTATGTGTGTGTGTGTGTGGAAGTGTGTTGTGTGTGTGTGTGTGTGTGTGTGTGGATGTGTGTGTGTGTGTGTGTGTGTGTGTGTGTGTGTTGTGTGGTTCAGTGTTGTTGTTGGTGCGTAGAATGTATTTCTGCTCTCATAGGTTCGATACTCAACCTCATCTCTCCTGAGCCATCTCAAAGGAGTTTCAAAAGACAAAGAAGCACTTGAGAGGTTTTGTGATGTGGTTCTTGAGGTGTTCAGGAAGAACACTAAAGACCCTCGTGTGATAGTCCCACTGTTCAAAACTATTGACATATTGTTAACTAACGGAGTGTTTGATATGTGGACAGAAGAGGAGTGAGTGTGTGTGTGTGTGTGTGTGTGTGTGTGTGTGTGTGTGTGTGTGTGTGTGTATATGTGTGTGTGTGTGTGTGTGTGTGTGTGTGTGTGTGTGTGCATGTGTGTGTGTGTGTGTGTGTGTGTGTGTGTGTGTGTGTGTGTGTGTGTGTGTGTGTATATGTGTGTGTGTGTATATGTGTGTGTGTGTGTGTGTGTGTGTGTGTGTGCATGTGTGTGTGTGTGTGTGTGTGTGTGTGTGTGTGTGTGTGTGTGTGTGTGTGTGTGTGTGTGTGTGTGTGTGTGTGTGTGTCTGTGTGTGTGTGTGTGTGTGTGTGTGTGTGTGTAATTGTATGTATCGATTTCTTTAGAAATAGCTTTCCTTTTGCTTTGCTGACATTGTCAAAAGAAGAGATTGCAAAAAGTAAAGATATGACCAAGCTTTTGGCTAGTGTCAGTGTGTGAGTTCATCACTGTTCCTACAATGTGTGTTGGAGGTACATTCACTCACGATGGGTATTGTACTCGCTCCTTGTCAGGTTCTGTGGACTTCTGCAGTTCAGAGGAGACACAAAGCAGAAGGCATTCAGTCAGTTAATGATATTCTTATGTCATATGTTCCCACGGGTGAGTTGACAGCAACTGTTTCATGTTTTTACCAATCCACATAACCAATTATGGTCAATTGCTTTTATACTTTACACTCACATTGTACATGTGTATATTCTACACTTGTGTACACAGCATTTAAACAAACACATACACACACACACACAGACTTCTTGAGTGGCCATGTTAGTCCTCCCTCCCACTCAGGTGAGAAGAGCTGCAGCGGATCAGCTTTACATGACTTTGCTGACATTTGATGACATCATTGCAGATGCGATGGTTGGAGATCAAGTGGCAGCCATTTTAACTGAGTCCGTCTGGTGCGTGAATTTTAATTGTTCATTAATTTGTGTCTATGAAATGAACATGTGCACACACACACACACACATGCACACACCACACCACACACACACACACACACACACACACACACACACACACACACCACACCACACACACACACATGCACACACCACACACCACACACACACACACACACACACACACACACACACATGCAGGGAGGATCCCTTGGATATTATTCGCCCAGAGAGAAATAGGATTTGCTCACTGCTTGAAATTCCTCAACCAGTCATAAAGGTTTGTGAAGAGGAACAAGTTGTTTGAAGAAACAGTGACCACTTTATTCTCACTATAGTCAAAAGGTGCAAAGAAAAAGAAAGAAGTGAAGGATGAATTGGCAAGCTACAAGGGTGAGTGGTGTTGCATCAGTCTTTGCTCAGTTTGCGTAATGCACCAGTATTGTATCATGGGTGTGGGTGACCCTGAATGTGACCTCAATGTTTTTATTCAAATCCCATTTTCCTCACACTCTAACTCTCTTCTCTCTGCTCTAGACCTGGTGGACCGCGCTGGCTACTAGCATGCCTGGCCGGACAAACTCAGTGTAGATTTGGACCTGAACATCACGCTGTAGCTTTGAACTTGGACTTATGCCTCTTCACCTTGTGCACATGTATGACTGTATGTATAGAACTAGTATGATATTATGTATATTCCTACAAATTGTCCTTATAGTACGTAATGTGAAGAATCGTATAGTGATAATTAATTGGATTGGGAGAATAATTTTATTATATATAATAAATTTGGGAAATCTGAAAAGAAAGTGCAATGAATTCCAACACACAAAACACACAGTCTGTAGCAACAATCAGACTATTAGACGCAGGATCAGAAATGTAGAAAGTAAGATAGAGCGCTGGCATGGAGTCAGTTTGTGTCATCTGCTTCAGAGGAAACAGCTTGATGGGGTTTTCCCTTTTGTGGTGGTCCCTGTACAGATAGACCAGCATCATCTTCCACTACAAACCTATCTTGCATTGGTTGCTCATCTTCTTCTTCTTCTTCCATTTCTTCCTGGAATTTCATCACTTGCACAACAAGTTCAGCATCATCACTGACAAGGACAGTTTTCACCTCCTTGTTCGGTTGTGACTCCTGGTCAGACCTCAGCGTAGGATCCTCTACAGGTTGTTTTGCTTCACTCGACTCACTTGGAATGTCACAACTTGCATTCTGTATGTTCTGAAGGCCTGCGCTCCCTGCGGTGGGGTCTTGGTATCCTGTGTCCCCCAGCAAAGTTTTGAAATTCTGCAATATAACGTTTTGTAGTTTCAAGTACATTTCATTGTCTGCTTCTTTGGATGGTTCAAAACGCCCAACTCTCTTCTTGTTCAGTTGGGACACTTCGTATTGTAATTCTTTGAGTTTCTCTGATAGGTTGCGATTGTTCAACTCCAACTCCTTGATTTGCTTTTGAGACTGTATCCATAGTAACCAACCCTCATGAGACCAGTCAATCCAACTGTATGGATCTTTGTATGCTAAATCCGAGTTTCCATTTTGTTGCGGAATTGAAATTGGGAATGTACCGTGCTTCTGCAGGAAGTGAAGCATACGATAGGAGTCCGATGCAGCATCATCATGGTACCAAATTGGACGAGATTTCCTGCATAGAATCAGAGTATGTACAATATTTGACGACTGCAGCTGCTATGGCTCTGTGGAGGTCAAGGTGCAAATGACAGAATAACATGAGTGAAGTGATTAAATTCAGATAACATTTTAGTGCTGGGGATCGGCTGTAATGTTCATATAAATTAACAGTGTATAGCAACTGATTATTAATTTTATTGATTAGTCAATTATTCACCAGAATTAAGTGGCGTAAGAAGCTGTGAAAGCTGTCAGTAATCAGGTGGGTGAATTCATAATAATCAGATTTGAAATGAAAATAATCATCCAGACACAATTACGTACATTAAGCTGTGTGCTGGTGCTAATACACGTACCTGTGTGCAGGTGCTAATACACGTACCTGTGTACATGTACGAATACACATACCTGTGTGCATGTACTAATACACATACCTGTGTGCAGGATATAATACAATAGTTGGATAATGATATGCTTTATGACAAGGTGGGAGGTCATTACTATCACCATCCAATCTACAGGGATTATAAAGGAGAGATGAAATACTGATCATGTACACCAATGGACGTACACACACACACACACACACACAGTGACACACACACACACACACTTACCTAGCGATGACAACACTTGGTTGTGACTTTAGCAATTCTGCCATGTCAAACATGATAGGCCACACTCCAGTACAGGCCACACACCACAAGGCATAGTGAACCAGTAGGACGTCCTAAATACACAAGCAAATACAGAATGATATAAGGTGGCCATTTTGACACGATGCAATCACAACTACCTTCGTGTTATCCATGACAATTTGATCAAATGTGTCTGAGGTGACCTCAATAATACATCCCGAGTTGACAGATCCCGATTTTAAGCAAGAATCTACTGGAGCCGGTGATGATCGTAGGAGAGGAGGGACTTTCCCTAGAGTGACATCATCAATAAACTGGCCTACAAGAGAACAGAAAGTCAAACACAGCAATATCAGCAATGGCAATGACATGACACAGGACTGTAATCCTTACCAACATCCTTATATGAAAAAGTGGAGTTGTCCACCTCTCTAACAAATTGCAACTCATTCTTGAAATCCAGTAATGCAAGAGTCATGCTGTCCTTGCTGTTGCCATGGTAACCCATGCTGTGTAGTACTGATTCAAACCGGAGCGAGTCGATGTAATAAAAAGACACATTAAGAGGGTGACACGCCTTCAGGGGGTGTAGCACAAAGTGGGGTGTGGCATTCATCCAAATATGGAAGTCTACATCAGAGTGCAAATGTGTGGAATGACTCAAATATGAGATATTTCTCGTTCTAAACAATTCAAAGGGGTCAATTTTGTTCGATTGTGTCCTTTTGTCATTTTCATCTGTCACTGGACATTGCAAAAGAAACGGGGGTAGTCTCGTGTGAGAGCACGTCCTGTGAATGAGGTAGTTCAGGTTGAAACACGGTTGCCTGGCAACACGGACACGCCCATTGTGCATCTTTGCTGCTACATGGAGCTGGAATACGATATCTGTAAATCCAATTCTCGGTCAGTGAAGGAGACCAAACCTACCTTTCTGATGTGAGTACTGGCTCTTGAATAATTTAAGGGTAAAAATAAAAACAAAGCCGGTTTATGAATTAAGTCGCCACTTTGAAGAGATAGTGAGTTGAAATACTCAACAAAAACCTGCAAAATGTTGAACTGTGAGATAACAGCTGCAGACCCAACCTGGACCAGACCAGACCCACTTGTTGCTCTGTGATAGCCATACTCCAGTTGCTAATGCCCTCACTGGAGAGCAGACCTGTGTATTTCTGGTTGCCGCGGTGATACGATACAGCTGTGATGCTCGGGCTAGCCGGCAGACCCAGCCGCACTGCTAACTTGCTGTCAGTCACAATCGCAAAGGGAGGATCGTTGAGTGGTTCTGGGGAATCAAATGCAAGAGACATTTATGTATGTTTGTGACAGCTACTGACTGGTCTAAGCTCTAATACATGAGCTTCACTCAATCCCTAAGTGGAAGTGAACGAAATTCAGCCATTTGTGAAGGATTAGGACAATTTTATCTATCGACACTGTTGGTTATTAAGTATTACAACTAGTATGAAAATATCCACATCATAGGCCCTTCAAAACATCCTACCCACTAATATTAGGTGCTATTATTTAATATAAGTACCTTAGATAGGTATTTGGGTACATGAAATACACTTCTCACACAAAACCTCTCTCTCTCTCTCTCACACACACACACACACACAACCTCTCTCTCTCTCACACACACACATACACAACCTCACTCTCTCTCACACACACACACACATACACATACACAACCTCTGTGTAGAGCCAGTAGTGCTGCTCTGTGGTACTCTCTGAAGCTGGTTGGCCAGTATGTACCGCTGAAATTAAACCTCCCTACAAACATGACCTTCAAAGCAAAAAAGGACAAACTGAGTGGGCATGGTAACTAGACAGGACAACCATACTGTAACATCACCACATCTACATATATAATATTAAGCAAGTGGTGTTACAGGATGGTGTTCACCATGCAGAGTGCTGACATCACCACAAAGTTGTGTATCACTTTCATTTTGAAGTTGAAGTGAGAATCAGTGGGGAATACCACCTATCCCACCCACCAAACTCGTTGGTGTTGACTTTGAAAACAAGAGTTGAGGTCTTGTTCTCTTACGAGACAATGAGGTTTATCCTGCTACAGTACTACGTGTCTTTTGCCTTCTATTTGAAAATACTTGTGGTTTCCATTATCTTATAGTATAAATCACACGTACGTATGTAAATTTTATACATAATACTGCAAAGGTCTAGAACAATCCCTATATAGCGTACTGTGCTTTGAAATTGTCAGGGGAACACAGCACACATATAGCAGTCAACACACATGTAACAGAGAACACACAACACACATTAACACACAACACACAATACACAAGACACATTAACACACAATATAAAACACACATTACCACACAATAACACACAATACACATTCTATACAGAAAACAGACTCCACCTAGAACACACACATTGTGTTTCTGTAATTCACTCCTGTAAGACCGTTCAGAAGAGATGTGATGAAGAGGACGCAGTAAACGCTTTGCAAAGGATAACTGAAGAAGATTAGGAGAAGAAACAAGTGATACAATTCGTTAAAGAGCACATGAATACATTAGGCACACACACCCAACATACACACACACACACACACACACACACACACACACACACACACACACACACACACACACAATTTCATCCTCCCTCCACCCTTGAAGGTAAGCTATCCGCTGGTCCATGACATGAGCAAGAATCACAGGATAACTGACACTTTTCACAGAACGACGACATTCTCCATCAGGTAGCCAACAATCAATTGCCACCATGGCAACCTATAGCAGGCAGTAAGGACAGTATATGAAAAAATGTTCATGAAAACATCCACATACTCCATACACAGATCTGCATACTCCATACACAGATCTGCGTACTCCATACACAGATCTGCATACTCCATACACAGATCTGCATACTCCATACACAGATCTGCGTACTCCATACACAGATCTGCATACTCCATACACAGATCTGCGTACTCCATACACAGATCTGCGTACTCCATACACAGATCTGCGTACTCCATACACAGATCTGCGTACTCCATACACAGATCTGCGTACTCCATACACAGATCTGCATACTCCATACACAGATCTGCGTACTCCATACACAGATCTGCGTACTCCATACACAGATCTGCGTACTCCATACACAGATCTGCATACTCCATACACAGATCTGCATACTCTATACACGCAGTACTACATAGTCAGGAATACGAAGATGTACTCTCACCTGATCTCGAAGAATCCTTGCCACATTCTCAAACCGTCTAGCCAGCCTCCTGCTGTGGGGACACCATCTCGCATAGAACAACACCAAAGTGACGTAGTTACCTTGAACTATCCCTGACATGTAATTCAGGTCGCCATGGCGAAGGTCAATCACTGTTGAGTTGTCGAAAAACAGTGGAGGTAGAACATTTGGAGGAGATGTTACCTGATGATAGGCTCTTCAAATCAAGAGGTAGAAGAAATAATATTATGCACATGAACATTCCAACCAGTGACTGTGTAACTTCAGATTCTTACAATGACCACTTGTAAGGGAGTCATCAAATGATGATACAGACCTCATGTATTATCTGTACCTATGGTGTCATACTGACACTTGCATACAAGCTACACACACACACACACACACACACACACACACACACACACACACTGCCACTAGCACATCGGCTCTACAGACAATTTACAAACGCCTACAAGTGGACAATTATATAAACAGAACAAAAAGGAAGTGGTTACATTCTCAGCTTACTCTCCAGAGAGGAAAAATAGCGAAAGATATCCAACAAAACGGTACACCAGACAAACCAGAGCAATTCTGACAGCAAACGCCATTAGGGGGTGGGTACGATAAAAAGAGTCTACCGCAGATTTAAAGCTACGAGTAAAGTCCACCAGCTTGTTTCCGGCCATTAAAGGGTGTTCGGATTACTTATAGATTGTACCAGTACCAGATGATGGTACGTACGAATTGGTGGCCATTTTCCTGGGCTATGAATATTAATGAGGACCGAGAAGATAAGCGCTTTGGGGAGGAGTCCCTAGAAAGCCAGCTTAGCTTGAGGATTGGAGAGCCGCGTGTGCCTGCAAAATAACCGTCTTGTTGTAATGTGTATGGTTGGGCAAACGAAGAAGTAAACTGACACCTTGACACTGGTTGATACACGGTTGAAGTACGTAAACTACTGTACTCGGCATCAGCTTCTATAGATCATAGAGGTCATTCGTCATGGCTTCGAACGATGGATGGCCAGAAGCGTTCGGGTTCTCCATTGAAGGCTGTGCACCTGTGTACATCTCCAGAGTTATCGACGAGGGAAGCGCGCAGCAGGCCGGGCTGTTGGCAGGAGACATTATCGTGGAAGTCAATGGAGAAAACGCTCGCAATTGCAGCAAAGAAGAAGTGATTTCTTTAGCGAAACGTTCGCAGAAGGTCCCTCCCAGTCTAATTGTCCTCTCGAGACTTCGTTCCGTCACTCTGAATAAAGGTAAAAGCAGTAACTTCGGTTTGACCTTCAGAGGAGACTCCCCTGTTTTCATCCGATCAGTGGAGTTCGCCAGCCAGGCAAGAAAGGCTGGACTGAGGTCCGGCGACCTCGTTCTTGAGGTGGACAACTTCAACGTGCGATATTGCTCAAAGTACGAAGTGCTCGAGCTCTTCAGAGAAGGAGGAAAGGAGATGAGCTTGGTTGTAGTGTCTGGTGGATTGGAGATCCGCAACAGTGTCAGCGGAGGAGGGTTCCAGGATACGATGGAGATGAGGTACAAGAAAGCAAAAGAGTTCAACCATCAGGTGTGTGTGTGTGTGTGTGTGTGTGTGTGTGTGTGTGTGTGTGTGTGTGTGTGTGTGTGTGTGTGTGTGTGTGTGTGTGTGTGTGTGTGTGTGTGTGTGTGTGTGTGTGTGTGTGTGTTGTGGTTCGGTGAATCCCAAATGTCCATAAATACAACTTATTTGGCAAGCTTGACTCCTCCATCAGATCTTAATCAGTAAGAACTGTCACTTTTGCAATAGGAATATAACCACCTCCAGGCTAAACTGTATTTCACAATCTCTTTTTGCTACAAGGAAGCTATGGTAAATGAAAGTATGCACCATGTTGATTGTTCTTAATCCAATTTGGCTTCCTTGTGTGCAGCTAGATGACAACCCTGTAAAATAGCCTGCATTGGCTAAGTGCTCCCATTTCTTTTATAATTCAATGATATGAAAGTTAGATCAACAACAGCGGTTGTTTGACGCACTTCCAATCCCCTTCTTCAGATGCAGTATTACCTCATTGGAGACGAGGTGAAGAAGACCAATCTGGTTACTCTCTTGCGGCTGTACGCTAAGGACCGCAATATAGACAGTTTTGGAAAATCAGTTGCATTATTGTTGGTCACACCCACTGAGAGGAAGCTAATCCCCTTCATTAGAAACCTGGTCCACCAAGATGACCAGTCCAAACTTGACGTCCACATGTCTGCATGCTGGCCCAGTGGAGGGAGTCGTCGGACATCTCAACCGGTTTTACCACAAATGGGCCACTCCCCATTGCTCCAACGTGATGCATCAAGGACATCGAGTTTGCCCAACTTGTTGAGTGCTTTACTGAGAACAGTCACCCTTGATCGTAGGCAAGGAGAAGGGTTTGGTATCACCCTCAGTGGGAATGCCCCAGTGTTCGTACGTTCTGTGGACAGAGGTATGCGTGTACAATGATGCACGTGACCATGTGATATGTTACATACATATTGATATTATCGTGATATGCAGGATGTGTTTATACATCTAATCGATAATATCTAATCTACAAAAACATATTTGAATGAATATCTGTTTGATTGTAATAGAAATTGCTGTCCCTTTTACTCATTTTCTGATATTCGCAGGCGGAGCAGCAGACAGAGCTGGGATAGAAGCAGGGGATTACATTTTGGAGATAAATGGACTGAGTGTGAGGTATGGTGGCATGTGTGTGGGTGTTGTGTGTGGGGTGTGTGGGGGCTGTATGTGAAGATAATATGTATGAGTGGTTTGTGTGTGAGTGCTGTGTGAGGACATGGATAGGTTCTGTGTATGAGGGTGTGTGGGTGCTGTATGTGTGAACGTGTGTAGGTATGGATGAGGAGTGGTGGTGTAGGTGTTGTGTGTGAGGCTATAGTGTACCTAAAGTGAGTATGTAATCTTCTGCCCTCTGCTACAGAACATCGACACATTCAGACGTAGTTCGGCTCTTAAAGGGGAGTGGCACATGCCCCTCCCTCCTCGTTTCATCAGAAGCAGCACCGAGTCAGGTCAAGCAGGTCCACACAGGCATGGGTGTTAGTGGGAGTCCAAGGGTCAAAGGTCGGGAGGAGCAGAGAAGACAGTCTGTGTTGTTTAAAAGCCAAGTGGGTGTGTCATGGAGTCTGCCACACCCATTCTCTTACTGGTTGTATGTAATGATCATTTGCTCAATAGATGCGCCAGCTGCTGGAACCTCAGGAAGAGCAGTTTGTGGTACAGAAATTGGAAGAATATCGCAGAGAAAGGTATGGTAGAATGCAAATAACCCTGAAACCACAATCTGTTGAAGTTAAGTGTATACAAACACATACAAACACACAACTACTAAAGCTTTACATGATAGCTTTATTTTCATGTGTATGTTTGCTTGTAGGAATGTATCATCACTTGTTAGCGATATCGTTCCAGTTCTCAGTGACAGTCCAAAGGCTGTTCTTCTGCATCAGATATGTCAGTTTCTACCAGCCCAAGTACAGGATGAATTTGACCAGCGAGCAGCTAGCATGCTAGGAGAAGGTGCACTTGTCGTGGTCGTATTCGACTCTGTGTCTCTCTCTCTGTGTATGTACGTACCTTGCACTTCATGTATTCAGAGAGTGTGAGATATGAACTGTGTGAGTGAAGAGGCGAAGTGTGTGAAAGTGTAAGATGTGCTGTTTGTGAGTGTAAGATGGGCTGTGTGGGAGAT
Source organism: Chondrilla cf. caribensis (assembly GCA_964020155.1). Lineage (NCBI taxonomy): Eukaryota > Metazoa > Porifera > Demospongiae > Chondrillida > Chondrillidae > Chondrilla > Chondrilla cf. caribensis. Next base: position 424,696 of record OZ026556.1, on the reverse strand, counting down.
ATGTGAGATGGGCTGTGTGTGAGTGTAAGATGGGCTGTTTGGGAGATATGTGAGATGGGCTGTGTGTGAGTGTAAGATGGGCTGTGTGGGAGATATGTGATGTGTACAAACAACCTTTCTCTCACGAATGCTCCATGTTCCTCAGGGTCAGAACACTCCCAGTCATCTTCAGTACGATCCTCACTCAACACAGAATGTGTCACAGATCTGATCAGTCGTGTGCAGAGTGGTCACTTTCAGCAAGGCCCTTCACATCCTGGTGACCGTGGCAATCACTCGTCGCTCCACTCCGGTGGTCCAGGCCCTAGTCTTGGGGGCTCAGGTGATTTGAACACGTTTGCTCTAAAGAGGGCTTTACACTCAGGACAAAAATTTGGAAGTGGTAAGAAAGTTTATTTTTGAGACCCAAACTTTAAAATGTGAATAATAACTTTTTTAAATGTTTGTACACACACACACACCACATACCACACACCACACACATATGTACACACACCTACACACACACACACACGCACCAGATTTAGACCTACTACCAGTAAAGGAGGAAGGACCGTCTACACCTTTGTCTGGAGGGTTGAGAGCCAGTGTACATGGTAAATACATACACTACATGTAGCACATACACTAAATATAATACACACAGCATCATATAATGTACATCAACTAAAACAGGTTTATATACTGAAGTATACACATACTGCAACTAGCATGTTGTCTGCATTGTTGCCGTTCCTTCAAGACTCAGAACTCAGCAGTAATCCCAGTCGTGACAGTTATTCTTCACTCGGAGATGAGGATGAGACTGGTCGTGTGCCGGTGGTGCCGGTGGTGCCGGTGGTGCCGGTGAAGGGGAGACCTGAAGGTGTAGAAACGGGAAGAAGTGGAAGAGACATTGTCAAGGCTTTGGAGAAGAAGAAGAAGCAATCCAGTTAGTTGTATTCCGCTTATTTTCACAATGGTAAACTGGTGCATGCAATACCCTGTCTTTGTGTTGTGTTTATTCTCTCGATTAATGAGATTCACGAGGTGTCATTGGTGATTTTGTAGGTTCTGGTAAACAGGCCAACTCAACTCAAAAGACATCCAAACAAAGTCCAAATTCATCTGGTGTTAGCTCCGCCTCTACTATTCCTCCCCCACCCCCTCCACCAATGTCAACACCACTTGGTACACCGGGAGCACCAACAGCACCTCCCCCACCTCCTCCACCCATTATCGGAAAGAATGACGGACAAGCTCTTCAGATGAAGAGGGTTAACTGGCAGAAACTAGCAGGACCAAGTCTCCAGGGCACGGTGTGGTCCCAGGTCAGTACTAGTTGATGTCCAGCACCACTCTCCATCCATCACCACTAGCACCATCACCACTAGCTTGCACCATCACCACCGTACCATTATCACCACTTTCACCGCCAGCACTACCTCCATCATCATCGCCAGTACACTGTCACAAGCATCACCCATACAATTATCACCACTGTTATCAACATTCACCACTGCTACCACTACTCTTCTCCAGCACTATCAACACTGCCACCAACACTCTTCACCAGTACTATCAACACTGTCACCACCACTCTTCACCAGCACTATCAACACTGTCACCATTCACACAAGCACCACTATCGACACTGTCACCACCACTCTTCACCAGTACTATTAACACTGTCACCACCACTCTTCACCAGCACTATCAACACTCACCACCACTCTTCACCAGCACTATCAACACTGTCACCATTCACACAAGCACCGCTATCACTATAACACCTAATAACTGTGCCAATATCTCTCCTTGCAGATGAACAGGTCAGCACTTCAAGATGCTCTGGAGTATGTTGACCTGGAAGAACAATTCACTGTACAAAAGTCTAAGAAACGTAAGTTTCTACCTGAAGGTAGTCTGGTTACCTTCACCAGAAGTACTTAATACAAACCGTTACAGCTAAACGACAAAGTTCAAAGAAGCCAGCTGTGTTGGATCAGAAGAAATCCTACAACATTTGTGAGCTGAGATCAGCCTTGTATTGAGTGTTGGTTATACTGACAAAGGCTCTTCTCCCTGGTTTCAGCTATTCTGTTGGGCCACATGAAGCTTCCCAACGAAGAGATAAAGAAGGCCGTTCTTGCATGTGATGAAACAGTTTTGATAGAACCTCATCTGCGGCAAATGACCGCTTTTGCTCCAAACAAATCCGAGGTAAACACACATTAACGTCTTAGACAGACATGCAATCAGTTGTCAGGCCTCCCAGCACGATAACACTGCATGTGTCGGTGTGCTCTCCAGTGTGCAGCATACATGAAGTACATGGCTGACCCTACAGTGTTGAGTCCAGCGGATCAATTCGCATGTGAGGTATGTACAGAGGTTTGACATGAGAACGGAAATTTGAATCTTCAAAAGAAGTTATGCGACGATGTATACATGTATGTATTGGTATGTGCATTGCATGTTTGCATTTCACCCCTTCCTCGCCCATGTTAGCATGTCATCCCCTCCCTCATGCATGTTAGCATGTCACCCCCTCCCTCACCCATGCTCACATGTCACCCCTCCCTCACCCATGTTAGCATGTCCCCTCCCTCACACATGCTCACATGTCACCCCTCCCTCACCCATGTTCACATGTCACCCCTCCCTCACACATGCTCACATGTCACCCCTTCCTCACCCATGTTCACATGTCACCCCCTCCCTCACACATGCTCACATGTTTCTCTTCTTCAGATGAGCACTATTCCTAGCTATCAGGAGAGGTTAAATGGAATGATATTGAAAATATCTTTTCGGGACAAGATTGCGGAGATCAGACCTGTATGTTTGTTTGTGAGAGGTGTTACCATGGTTACTGTTGTAAAACACATCTATCATTGCCACACCCACTTCACAGGACCTGGAGGCCATCATAAAGGCATCAAGACAGCTTCAAGATAGCAAGGCAATGAAAGGAGTATTAGAGGTGTGTGTGTGTGTGTGTGTGTGTGTGTGTGTGTGTGTGTGTGTGTGTACATATGTGTACATATTTACGTTAGTTCTGTGTTTGTTAACATGTCATGATGATAACTGTCCATCCGTCCAGCTGATCCTAGCAATGGGGAACCACCTCAACACTGGTAACCAACGCATTGCACAAGCAGCAGGTTTCAAGATTTCTTTTTTGTCTCAAGTAAGAGATACTTGGATTTGATCCTTGCATTGTGTGTGTTCAGCGGGTCCTCTCCCCCCACCCCAGCTGAAGGGCACTAAAACTGCAGACAATCAGTCCACTCTTCTTCACTATCTTGTTCACACCATTCAAAAGACTTTCCCGCATCTCATGCATTTTCCAGAGGAATTGAATTCAGTTGAAACTGCTGCTCGAGGTAACCCATTCCTCACCCACCACAAAGCACCCCTCACTCACCACACAGCACCCCCCTTCACATACGTAGTTGTAATGAGCTAGTACATTAGAGTTGGTCAATCCACTGTGACACATAATGGACACACCTGGTACACCCTGAGGGCACCTGGTACACCCTGAGGGCACCTGGTACACCCCGAGGGCACCTGGTACACCCTGAGGGCACCTGGTACACCCTGAGGGCACCTGGTACACCCGGAGGGCACCTGGTACACCCTGAGGGCACCTGGTACACCCTGAGGGCACCTGGTACACCCTGAGGGCACCTGGTACACCCGGAGGGCACCTGGTACACCCTGAGGGCACCTGGTACACCCTGAGGGCACCTGGTACACCCGGAGGGCACCTGGTACACCCGGAGGGCACCTGGTACACACTTTGCTTTCAGATTAAATTGCCTTTTTCTGCAGTATCAAACCAGACCCTGGACACAGAGCTGGAGGAGCTAAGAGAAGGGATCCAGGTATGTAGGTACCATACCATCTGGTACAGTGCTGACCACACCCATCTTTCTATGATTGCCACACCCCTTCCTGTTATGTTGATATTATGTACAGTGCACCCATAGTTCAATGTACAGTGCACCCATAGTTCAATGTACATTGCACCCATAGTTCAATGTACAGTGCACCCATAGTTCAATGTACAGTGCACCCATAGTTCAATGTACAGTGCACCCATGGTTCAATGTACAGTGCACCCATGGTTCAATGTACAGTGCACCCATGGTTCAATGTACAGTGCACCCATAGTTCAATGTACAGTGCACCCATGGTTCAATGTACAGTGCACCCATGGTTCAATGTACAGTGCACCCATAGTTCAATGTGATCACACATGTAATTGTTTTTTCACTGGTTAGGAGATCAACAGGGAATTAGAGGTTATTTCCTCGGGTGAAGAGGTGCCTGGAGATCACTTTGTTGAGATCATGACTGTATCCAAGCAACGGAAATCCTCACACAGTACACCACACACAGTACACCACACTCGGTACACCACACACAGTACACCATACACTGTACACCATACACTGTACACCATACATAGTACACCATATATAGTACACCACACACAGTACACCACACTCGGTACACCACACACAGTACACCACACTCGGTACACCACACACAGTACACCACACATAGTACACCACACACGTACTCCACACGTATACCACAGACGGTGTGTAGACCTTGACTGTATTTAGCCATTCTTGAAAGAAGCTGAAAGAGACTTCAGAGAGCTAACCCAACTACACAGAAGTGCTATGATGGAGTTCAGGCTTGTAGCAAAGTTCTTTGGAGAAGATCCTCTGAAAACAAGGCTGGATGATTTTTTTGCTTCTTTTGCAACTTTTGTGACCGACTTCCAAGTGAGAACCTCCAATTGTGCCCACATGCACACACACACACACACACACACACACACACACACACACGAATGTCAACACACATTCCTCTTTTCTGAAGGCTACAGTAAGAGACATTGAAGCAGAAAAGAAGAGAAAGGAAGACAAGAGCAAACAAAAGGTAAACAATTGTAATGGCCACGAGCTCAGTTGTGATATCCATGCATCCATCCATCCATCCATCTTACCATCCATCCATCTTACCATCCATCCATTTTACCATCCATCCACCCATCCATCTTACCATCCATCCACCCATCCATCCATCCATCCATCCATCCATCCATCCACCCATCCACCCATACATCCATCCATCCACGCATCCACCCATCCATCCATCCATCCATCCATCCATCTGTATCATCCAATGATGCAGTCAATTGCAGAAATAGTGAGGGAAAGAAAGAAAAACAATAGTGAACCAAAGCCAGAGAGAGTATAACCCAATTATGGGTGTGCTGGTGTACTACTTCAAATTTTAGTTTTTATACTACATAATTATGATTTTTATTTGTAATTTAACATAGATGGAGAGTGTAATTATTATTTACATGTTTTTGTTTTGTGGTAAAAATTATCAGTAATATGACATTCAATGCTACAATTATATTAACTTATTACCAGATACTCAATATTGGCACAATCACTTGATATCAACACACATTCAGATTCATTAAAAAGAACTTGATCTAGTGAAAGGAAGACTTGCAAGCGATGTATATGAATTGCATATTTAATAATCAAAACATGGAGTATTTACAAAAATGTCCTTAAGATTGAAATATATCTACTTGTTTGTTTCTTTTTGCTTCTTTAGCTCTTCCATTTGCCTCTTTTTTGCAGCCTCTTCTCTTTCCTTACGTATGATGGCTAGACGAGCCAGGTCCCTCCTTGCTTCTTCAGTCTGACCAGCCTCGTGTTTCTTCCTGTACAAAGCCTGCTGACGCTGTCTCTCGATTTCTTCCCTCTCTCTTCTACTCAACTCAATTTTAGTGTTGACATCAAGTTCATTCACTTTCTTCATCTTCTTCTGTGCTCTATTTGGATTATCAACCTCAATCAATCCTTCCACACCTTTTGTTTTCTTTCCTCTTCCGAACTGAGTACAAAAAGGCAAGAGACAAGGGTCATTTTAAACTTGTATGATTTGGACACACGGAGCTTCATCCAGTGTACAGTAGGGGTGATGTAGGGTAGTAGTAGGGCAATGACAGACCTCCTTCTCTAGCTCATCGTCAATGTCATCCTCTTCACTGCTCCCCTCAAACCCCACACCGTCATCTTCATCTTCTCCTTTGTCGTCATTCTCTTGTTCTTCATCTTCATCATCGGACAGCCCCCCTTTACGCTTCTGCAGAAAGGGACAAAGTACACACAATAGATAATATGAGCAGCGATGTATCTACAAAAGCGACACTCCAGAAGTCAACACAGTGATATTGTATGGACAGTACAACAACATAGGATCAGTGTCAAATATACACTGACGAAAGTTTCATGAGACACGAATCTATTCCATTTTATCCATATCTGGCACACACCAACACACTCACTTTCCAGTCATCTTCTCTCTTCTTTCTTTCTTCTCTGGCTAAGACTTCTTCCTCAGTCAGATAACGCTTTGTCTTTCCTTTATGTCTTCCTGGATAGTAACAGAGAGTAGTCAATACAAACACGTTATATTCTTCAAATCTAGTCAAAAACCTTTTGGCATGGTTGCCTGCGTGTATTCGAAGTTCTATTTCGAATTTTTAACTCTGATTTTGAATCTAGACTCAAAACAAGACTCACGAAGCGAGCTGAAAGCTGAAGCCAGCGGGCCTGTACCGTCTAGATCCTAAACGTAATGGAGGACAAAATTGCTAATGTAGCCAGTTACGCTTTTGAGATTGAATCTCTCCTGGACAGCCAAATAAACAGCAAGTCGCTTCCTTTCACAGGGATGGATAGTGAGTTAATTGTTGCTGCGATCATAGACCCTAGATAGGGTCTATGCTGCGATTGTCGAGTATCCCTCGGTCTCGCTGTACGTGGACATGTACACGTTCCCACAGTTTCTACCGAATTTACTGTGTGAGCTGTTGCTAATCACTCCATTGCGATCACTTTATTAAGCTCAAAATTAAATAAAGCACATAATATGCTTCAAGTTCTAATATGGTACACACATGCGCAGTAGAAGGTGTACATCGCAGCGAAAGATTACCGTGTTAAAGACTACATCCTGTTGGTTTGTACATTAGTAGTCATATACTCTGTTCTCTGAGGAGAGATTAACTGTCCCAAAGCACCACCATCTCGTGAACCAAGTTCATGTACAAGTCATCACAATGGACTTGTTGTACACGGGGTAGTAGAGACGTGGGGAGTTGCTGGAACCTCATCTTCTGTAACATTGTGTAGAGTCACAAGTGGAGTTGTGTGCACACTTCCTACGAGGCCATTGTCCCAAAGGGCCGCTCTGTTCGTATCGGCACTCCAGGCAGGACGCGTCCATAGTTTGCAAGCATTGGCTGAGGCATTTGTGCAAGAAGGGTGACGACTGTGAGTTTCTCCATCTGTACGATATGATGAGAATGCCAGAATGTCACTATTTTCAAAAATACGGTGAGTCAAGGGGTGCTCCCTAGTCTGTGTGATCACCTACTTAAGGTGTACTGACAGCCTTAGTGCAGCATGTGATAACTACATGTCATTTGATTGGTTAATATTGTTCATGACAATCATGTGATGAACACATGTTCTGCAGCTGCTATATAACAATCATAGTAGTATTTTGTTGTATGTTACAACAATCATTCTTGATTTGGCCAATATCATTGTGTTCTGTGAATGTTTGTGTGTAGGAGAGTGTCACAACAAAGATTGTCCATTCCTCCATGGCGACCAAGATGCTCGGACAAGGGACTGCCCCTGGTATGACAAAGGTTTCTGTAAGCATGGTATGTGTAACAGCTGTGTGTGTGTGTGTTCTCTAGTAAATTGTTGATTTCTTAACACAGGACCTTCTTGTCGAAATAGACACACACAAAAGGTAATGTGCATGAACTACTATGCAGGATTCTGTCCAGATGGACCAAAATGCAAATTTACACAGTGAGTGTTTGTTATAATAGTTGGATTCTTCGTCAAGAGTTTATCTCTCGTTATCCTCTCCACTCTAGTGTAAAATTTGACCTGTCTACGGAACAGCACTCAAAAAGTGTGAGTAGTTGATGTATGCACGTTATACAGTCCACAAGTCAGTCAAAAGTCGTATGTAACTTGTGTACAGTGTATGCAATGTTTGTGTGGAAATTAATTGTGTATTTGTATGAGTGTGTGTTCTCCTACCTTCGGCTCCTCAGAGTGGAATCATCATCGACACACCAAGTGTGCTCTCAACATCCACGAGCACCTCGGTACCTTACTCGGGACGACCACTTGACCAAGTCACTTGTTTCAAAGTGAGCGTCCATATTTTAATTCAGCGTCATTAAAATTATCATCTGAAGTTGTTTCTCTACTTCAAGTGTAAACAAAAAGGACACTATGCGAATGTGGTGAGCTGGAGATTGTAGATTGACGTACGCTTGCACTGTGTGTTTATTTGTTGTTTTGTGTTTGCAGTGTCCACAATCTTACAAGATGAAGCTTCTACAACAGCAACTACTACAACAACAACAACAACAACAACAACAACAAAACATACCACCCACTCATGAAGCAATGGCTTGAGATATTTTACGATGACAACAAGATGGGTATTATTTTTACATTGCCTATGTACATAGAGCACATGCTATGGACAAGATGTTGAGACTTCAAATTTTATTCACTTACAACTTAACAGTTCAAATGACAGGCATAGAATTTCTATTCGTGTGTTTTAGTCTCTGGTATGGCAGTGTGTGGAGCAGTGATGTGGTGTGGTGACTTGTGAAGCTGTTATTTTCATCACATATATCCGGTTATAGTTCAATAGGAGAAGTATGGTAGTAGTGCGGACTACAGTGAAACCTCTCTAATCTGACCCTCAATGGGACCTGAGAATAATTTTAATGTTGGATTAGGAGGTTGTTGGATTATGGAGTGCCTCTTACCATACTTATGTATGGTGACTGTACCTCATATAATGGTCAGATTAGAGAGAATGTTGGATTATACTAGAGGTGTCGGATTAGCAAAGTTTCACTGTATGTGGTGTACTTTGCACAACTGGATCTATCGTATATAATATCTATATATTATTTGTACTGAATTCTGAACTGCAGTACTAGTGTACCAACACATACACTATTCCTATTGCAAAGCCGTATTCGAATAACAACAATAGTATATTGCTACCATACATCTTACTGTGTATGTAGGTTATCGCTGAGCTAAAAGGCATTGCCAGCCCAGCTCTGTGTATACTGTGATGAACTTGTAACATTTCACTGGGTAACAATTATTAGACCATACAAGGAATCATTACATTCGGAAAATTTTGAAGTTCTGAGAACACAACTCCTACAAAAGGATGGAAAGAAAGTAATCAGCCACTACTTCTTATGGCACAGGCAATATTGACTAACTTTTAATCTTCGTCTTCTTCTTCTTCGCCTTCTTCACTTCGCTTCAGCTTTCTTCTCTTTGTACGGCCATGTTTACCTCCACCAAATGGTGATTTGAGAGAGAAGTCGATATGCTTTTGTGAATCTAATCTAACTATGTATGAAGGAACATTCACTAACTGCTTACGAACCCTAAAAGGAGATTGAAAGAGTAAGGTAACTCTGGAATCTCTCTATCTCTCTGTTTATGTGTGTGTGTCTCCACAATCCATTATAGCTTAATCGTACCTGATGTGTCTCTGCTTGATGAGAACACGGGCATGATGGATGGAACGAGCCAATCCGAGCTTAAACACTTGTGTCTGGAGACGTCTCTCTAAGAAATCTTCCACTCTCAAGGCCAGCACGTAATCGAGCTTCATCTTAGACTCATCCAAAACACCAGTACGAACTAGTCTTCTTAACAAAGCATTTCCTTCAAACAGTCTTCTTGGATCTTTCTCGTCCAGGGTCAACAATTCACGTGCTGCCTTTCTGATCTTTGCTAACGTGTATTTTACCCTCCATACTTCTCGTTTATTCTTTAAACCATATTGTCCGATTAGTTTCAACTCCTGATCAAGTCTCTCCTTCTCAAACGGCCTCCTAGGGGTCTGGTATGTCTTCGAACAAACAATTTGGGGCATGATTCCCTGCTACTACACGTGGAGTGTAAGACCACGTGACATAAAGGTTCTACTGCGCATGCACATATATGCTCAGTAGCACGTGTAACGTATTTCGCAATCTCTACGTTAACTCGGCGTATTGCCACATCGATGCCGAAGGTAAGGCGCACTAAGAAGAAGCTCCCTGAAGGATGGGAAATGATTGAACCCACCATAGAAGAATTAAATCAAAAAATGAGGGAAGGTAAGTGTTGCCAAAGTTGCCTGTGATGATGGATGTCGCCTAGTTTACTTTAAAATGCATTACACATAAAACCTGTCTTTTGTTCATTGTTTCAATAGCCGAAACAGAAAGTCATGAAGGGAAACGTAAAGTCGAAGCACTGTGGCCTATTTTTAAGTGAGTTTGTTCGAGCCGTTTACTACTAGAGCATTCTCAGCTAATGCCAGCCATTTTTGTATTTTACTTTCCATTCAGAATCCACCACCAGAAGAGTAGATACGTGTATGACCTGTTTTACAAGAGAAAAGCAATCAGTAGAGGTCAGTCGGTACTGCTATATGTGTTTTGACTGTGAGGATGTTCACATCCTGTTGCTTTTCTGTCCTTTGATTTTTTAGAACTGTACGAGTTTTGTCTGGAGGAGGGGTATGCTGATAGAAATTTGATAGCCAAGTGGAAAAAGGTGTGTGTGTCTTTCTTTCGTGTGTGTGTGTGTGTGCATGTCTTTCTCTCTCTGTGTGTGTGTGTTTTATATCTACAAATACAATATTGAACTGTTGTAGCTCTGGAATTAATCAATTTGTCTTCATGTCTTTGTTTCCTGACAGGCTGGCTATGAGAACTTATGTTGTCTCCGATGCATACAAAGTAAAGATACCAATTTTGGTACCAATTGTATATGTCGTGTCCCTAAAAGCAAGTTGGAGGAGGTAAGGAACAAAAGTGTTTGTGTTTGCAGTCAATGAGTAGGAGTAACTCCAATTAGAGGGAAGGAATTTTACTTTCTTTTGTCGAAGCAGTTTCAGCTTAGCTCTGTGTTTCTTCTCACACTGCTGACGTTCCCAACTGCTCACATTATTGACCTGTATCACGATCATTACTTTCCATGTCTCTAGTCCACACGTATAGCAGATTTTGAATGGTCGACCTGGTACTACACGTCTAAGTATTCTACTGTACAAGCTGTGTATCAGTACTGTACAAGCTGTGTATCAGTACTGTACAAGCTGTGTATCAGTACTGAACAAGCTGTGTATCAGTACTGTACAAGCTGTGTATCAGTACTGTACAAGCTGTGTATCAATACTGTGCAAGCTGTGTGTCAGTACTGTACAAGCTGGGTGTCAGTACTGTACAAACTGTGTGTCAGTACTGTGTAAACTGTGTGTCAGTACTGTGCAAGCTGTGTGCATGTATCAGTACTGTACAAGCTGTGTGTCAGTACTGTGCAAACTGTGTGTCAGTACTGTGCAAGCTGTGTGCATGTATCAGTACTGTACAAGCTGTGTGTCAGTACTGTGCAAACTGTGTGTCAGTACTGTGCAAGCTGTGTGCATGTATCAGTACTGTACAAGCTGTGTATCAATACTGTACAAGCTGTGTATCAGTACTGTACAAACTGTGTATCAGTACTGTACAAGCTGTGTGTCAGTACTGTGCAAACTGTGTGTCAGTACTGTGTAAACTGTGTGTCAGTACTGTGCAAGCTGTGTGCATGTATCAGTACTGTACAAGCTGTGTATCAGTACTGTACAAGCTGTGTGTCAGTACTGTACAAGCTGTGTGTCAGTACTGTACAAGCTGTGTGTCAGTACTCAGCAAACTGTGTGTCAGTACTGTAGGTGTGTATTTACTGTGTAGTGAAACTGTGTTTGCTTTGCGTTGTGTATGGACTGTTCATCTGCCCACTCTCTTCCACGGATGTAGCAATGTGTATTGTTGTCTGTTCATTCTTGCAGGATAGAGTTGTCCAGTGTGTTCACTGTGGTTGTAAGGGCTGCTCTGGCTAGACAACCACACATCAACCAGGCTTGTACATTGTCACGTAATACATTATACAATTATGACTGTTTCCATGGCAACATGGCATATTTTATTATTGTACTTAATAATCATCCCCACATTTACAGGAGCTTGTACTTCATCTTAGTCACAGATGTCATAATAATTATTATATCAATGTAATTGCTCTAAACATTCATTCTATGAACCAAGTGTATGGTATACATATGTACGTAGTAGTGTGTGGTATATGTAGTTGTGTGTGGTGTGTGTAGTTGTGTGTGTGTTGTATATGTAGCTGTGTGTGGTATACGTAGTTGTGTCCTCTCATAAAATTACATCATAAAAAAACGTGTGTACATGGCAATTTATACTGTACATTGTTGGGAATTGCATGTGAGCACATACGTGTCCTGTGTAACTGAATTACTATACACAAGTACACACACACAGCAACAGATTAAGCTGTGCGAGACAACAGTGGTCAATTGGTTGGTATCTTTGGATGAACATCAAGAGGAAGCATCCAGAGAGTTCCTTCATTAGTGCCAGCTAATATACCTCCCCGACTACACGAAGCAGCAGTAATGGTCCCTCCTGTGTGTGTATGCAAGTACACACAAGTGAATGCAGACTGAATTGGAAGTGTAATAGTGCATATGGCTAAGTATGTAGACAAATTTGTATGTACGCATGTACATATATGTAGATGACATGTGTAATTGTGTATGTGCAGACGTTGATGATACGAATATGCATTTTCGGTGATACATAGCGTGAATATGCAAACGATTCATTTGTGAAAGGACACAATTTGTACTTCCACTTTTTAAACAATAGCGAGAATACACACAACACATTGAGAGATATCATAAGACTGCTCACTCTTCAATGATATCTTCTGGTACCGTCCACTGTAAAGATCAGTCATGCTCCACAGACACACTTCGTCCCCCCACACCCGGTATAAGGAAATACCATCCTGCTCGCCACCACACACACATGGGAGTCCCGGTCTGTGGAAGCACTCCAAACTAGTCACAACTTGGCAATGTTTGTCATGAGTAGAGAGATGGATTACCAGCAGCCATGCAGCAGGAGTGTGTGATAGAGGAAGGGTTTCAGTGTCTGGACGAATCCAAATTGGCTGCACACAGTTAAGTATATTATGACAGTGATGGTTGTAGGAAAGCAAAGTGCATCTTAGACAGAACAGACCTCAAGAGATTTGTACGACAGCAGAAATAGGACACTGTCTTCAACCAGTACGGACCACTGACAAATAGGCGTGGCATATCGGCCCTGCCCACAAGATAACATCACTTTCTGTAAAAGATCCCCTGTTTTGCAGTCCCTACAGCAAACAGACAGTCACCCACTCATGAAAGACCTATAACGGTATATTCACACCAAAAGCATACCAGATGTAAACATGGGAGGAGGAGTTGCCAAGCAACATGTGGGAGTCTTGCCTACCGGTGGTGTCTGTTTTGCAAAGAGAGTGTATTGTCTCGCATTCTTCTAGAGTCGTCTTCCATTTTTGACTTACTCTGTAAAGGAAATCACACACGTCTAATTGTGTAGTTAAGAACGACAGACAGCATGAAGACAACACACCAGACAGTGTTTTGACTGGAACCTTACACGTGCCATGCAGCTGGGGTATTCACACCTCACAGTATACAGTCCCTCCCCCACAGCCAACCCAATCATGCTGAATATACGTGATCAAACTGGATATTTCCGACTTCACAAACGAAGTGACAATTGAAACAAATAGTGCATCTGGCTTCTGGGTTGATGGACTTTCCTTAGTGAAGTCCAGCATCAAGGAAAGTCCTCAATCCACACAGACGTGAAATCACCACATCTCCATGGGAACACACGACAGGTGGACACAGGAAGACATAAGGTCATCGAGAACCTCAGTGACGTACAGCCACTTATTTCAAGCAGCAGGAAGGTTTCCTCCCAACACACGCAGTGTCTTTCACAATAGCTAAGACAAAACACTCTTTCATACACAAAACACTCTTTCATACGCACAGCACGCAAACCAACCTAAGTGTGTCCACAGACACAACACTCACTGCCGACCGTTCACCAGAGTCCTCACTGCTCACAGCCATCCCAAACTCTGGATAATTACACATCGTTGTTGAGAGAACTGTCAAACATGTGACCAGTTCCCTTCCTTCCTTGCACAGGCCTTCAATCTCTTTCAACACTTCTTTATCAAGATCAAATTCAAAGCACCTGTTGGGCATGGGGTGAATACATGGAGTAACTATGTGTTGTGTGTGTGTGTGTGTGTGTGTGTGTGTGTGTGTGTGTGTGTGTGTGTGTGTGTGTGTGTGTGTGTGTGTGTGTGTGTGTGGTATGTGAACACATGAATGCACAATGTTACTCGGAGTACAGACTGCATTACTGACAAGGAAATTTAAAATAAGGTCCAAATTACGGTGCAACATTCTAGACAAACCAATTCAAAAAGTAGTCAAGTGCTTCACAAGGTTGATTAAGTACAAGGTGTGCAGTACACATGCCAGTCCAAGTGCTGGTACACATGGTAGTACACATGGTAGTACACATGGTAGTACACATGGTAGTACACATGGTAGTACACATGGTAGTGCACATGGTAGTACACATGGTAGTACACATGGTA
>OZ026556.1:352500-405000 GCA_964020155.1 Chondrilla cf. caribensis | reverse complement strand
AAGTAATACACTTCAAATACAAAGAGTGGTAAAGATACTACGAATTAACCTCACTCCTGTCCATAATAAAATGAAAACAATCTACCACTGTTTTAGTACAATACTACGTGTATGTTTATGTATAAAATATGTATTGGAGTACAATAATAATATGGATGACAATAATTGCAAGTTGGGCGGTTTTAATTTGTCTCTCAGCAATGCTCGTGGTTGCTTCTCTTCTTCCTTTTGCTTGTTTCTCTCACTTCGTTTGGACACTGAATAAATTCACCGTCGAGGTACCAAGAGATTTCGTCATAATCCTCGCAACAAGAAACGACAAGACACACAGCATCGGGATAATCGCGACACGTTACATTCTCACAGGGATTGTAGTCACATTCGTCTTCTATGGGGCACTCGTTATTTCCGCAGTCTAGCTGGTTACCTACTTCATCGATGAAGACCGTGTGTTGTTTTCCGCATTTCGAGGAAACTACCGTGCAAATGGCGCCAGGGTGTTCCGGACACGTCGCTGAATCGCAAGGATTTCTCTTGTTCAAGCCAAGGAGTTCTTCTAGATGTCTAACGCGCTCTTCTGCTCTATCGGCCATATCTTTAAGGTCATTCACAACTTCCGAGTAATTTTTTACTTCTTCGCGAACTCCTACCATTGGGTCTCCTCCCTGGCCAACGAGCAACGACGCCAGCGGGGTAATCTCTTCTTGTAGCTCCTGAACCTCCTTGACTGTCTCCTGCCACTCTGACAAGGTTATCATGTCGCTGTTGGTTTCATTTTTCCCCACGTACACGGAGCAGTGTACCAGATTCCCGCTATTGTCCTCCTTTGTGATCCACCCTTCGCAGCAGTACAGTCTGTCCTGTAGGATTGAGCCTCCGATTTTCTCAGTCACGTTGATGAAACACGACTCAACCACTGGCCAGTTTGGATCAGAGCGTCCAATGGTAGGATAAGCAACTAACAGCAAGGACGTTAGCAGGCGGGCCAACCTTGTGTAGATTAGGCACGTTCTCATTTTCCCTTGGTTGATATTCTGTATTGTATTGGCTATGGTCTCCTTGTGAATCAAGACAATGGAGTTATTAGCAAACTCGGGATCTGCTCTCTTCACAGTGTGTGGCTGCTTTTATTGTTTGCTTTCCACCGGTGAAGCCATAGACCATACCACCAAATTAAGGCGTTCCAGACACCAACCAGGCGTGCCTGTTGGGGTATTACACCTCAAATCACCAGTGGGGTGAGGGTGACCCTTATCTTTGGAATGTATCCCCAATGAGTGCATGTCCCAGTCGTTGATTTCCACAGTAGTGTCAAGCTATTTATACGATCTAATTTATTATTTGAATATTAAATAATATTAGTCTCTGCTGAAATTAAATTGCACTCCCATGTAATTTAATATTAATTTTTATATCTTTGAGCCCATATTCCAGACTGAAGTATGTCGCAGCACAACTTGATACTGTCTACGTTTTATTATAATTATCAATATTAACATTGTGAAAAAAGATATAATCCTATACTAGAATATAAATTGTTGTGAGTTAAATCATAGACTATGGTTAAATGGTATAAATTTAAATTGTATACATTGAAAAAAAATGGGGTTACATGCTGGAGGTTTAATCCCCTGTTCAGCAGATTAAGTTCAAATTCAAGCATCAGTTTGTGAAAATCCAGAGGAAGTTACATTGAAGTTGTCCAACAGAAAACCGATTCTTCTCTGCTGTTCCAGCAACCTTGATTTCAATGCATCTGCCTTGGTCTTTAGTTCGTTCAGAACCATAAGGGGCTGGAAATTCTTCCTCACGTTCTTCATATTAGATCGAAGAGTAGAAAAAGAAGTCATGAATTCTTCGTATCTGTCAGTTGTGAGGTAAGTGCTGTTAACGTTGCCTGTAAAAACTGAACATTTGTGCGGTCTGCCGTCATATCTCGAAACGCCAATTCGTTTATTCTGCCATCCTTTGCAGCAGAACTCCTTTCGTATCTTCACTACCTTGTATACTATGCGGGGTATCCCTCCCACGATACGAAATTCTGCTCTACGCGCGGGTTCGACCACAACCATCAGACAGCGCTGAATCGGGTGAAACTTCTGGAGCAAGGGGGGGAGAGTGGCGGAAATGACACGATCTGCATCCACCGGGGTGACATCAAAGTAGTATAGGGCAGCGAGAACTAAGCACAACGTCTTCACCATTGTTCCTGACATCTTAAGGAAAGTGCGAGCTTAAACAAGAACGGGACGCTCCGATTGAGCGCTCTCGACCGCTATATATAGCAAACACGCGAGCACATTTATATTATTACACAGTGTTATTTTCATATAAATAGGAACTGTATTAAATATGGCTTCCCTCCGATTGGGAGACTTCAATGTCTCAAAGGAAACTGGTTTTATTCCACCTCAAGAACCTCTTAGACGTTTACCGGTCAAGTTCAGTGCGTGGGATAACTTTGCTGATTGCTTAAAACAGTTAATTTCGACTCGCAAACTCAGAAAAGAAGTCAGTAAGCTACCTCTCTTCACTGTAGAAGATTTAACAGAAGGCTTCTCTGGAGAAGAAGAATGGCGGAGATCGTATGTCATATTGTGTTACATCTGTCATGCGTTCGTATGGTGTGAGGGAGAGAAGGGTGTAGCTCGTAGTCTTCCAAAAGAATTGGCTATTCCTTGGTACGCTGTCTCCAGTCATCTGGGCGTAGCTCCAGTCATTACTCATTCGTCCACAGTCTTGTACAACTGGAAGCGAATCGACGAACGTGGCCCTTTGACGGGAGAAAATCTTGCTATGTCCTTATCCTTCACAGGCACTAGAGATGAGGAATGGTTTTCAATTGCAACAATCCTAGTGGAGATTGAGGCTGCCAGGGCTATTGCTCTCATTCCTGGCATTTACCAGTCCATGGAGAATGCCGACGAGGGCCAGCTGTCGAAGGACTTGCTCTCTGTGAGTCAGGCCATACAGGGAATGGAGAAGGCTCTGTCAAGAATGAGAGAAAACTGTCAACCAAAAGCATTCTATACGCAATTTCGCCAGTTTTTTAGTGGGTGGAAGAACAACGATGCTCTACCCAATGGTCTTATGTATCAAGGTGTTTCAGACAAACCGCTGCAGTTTGCAGGGGGCAATGCAGGTCAGAGTACGTCTGTCGCAGCACTGGACATCCTGCTCTCTGTCCAGCATCTGGGTCCTCATGGAGAGTTCCTCCGTGACCAAAGAGCCCACATGCAGAAGAAACATCGCGAGTTTCTTGAAGAACTTGAAAAGCAACCAAGATTGAGGGACCACATCAAGACCTCCTCTGTAGATGTCATAGCAAAGTACAACTCTTGTTTGGAGTCACTGATTCGTTTCAGGAGTGAACACATACGAATAGTTGCCTTGTATATACTGAGCCAGAAGAAGGGGGAGGGTCCATTGAAGGGTACCGGGGGTAGTGGGATAATGGACCTCCTGAAGACGATACGCAAAGATGTGGAAGACAAACTGATTCCGTTATGAGTGACTCATTTACATTGCAATTTCACTATAAGTTTCCTAACTAATTGATAGTGTGCTACATAATTGTATGTTTTATACTTATTCTTTGAGTTATATAATTTATTGAGTATGCACTTGCATAGTGTTATAAATTATTTATTTTTAATATTAAGTGTAATAATATTGAATTGTATTCTTTCTTTATCACAGCATAAAAATAAACTTTATAGAAGGTAATTATCACTGCACTGTTGCAATTACAGAAAGATTAAATTGTAAGCCCAGTTATAGGTGAATTCAACAATTACAGATTGATTGAAGTAAATTTAACAATTACAGATTAAGGTAAATTTAACAATTACGGCTTAAGGTAAATTATAATCAGTGTTATAATATTGAATTTTATAACAATACAAAGTATTAGATTACATCTTCAATTAGATCCAATGTGGAGGTTATATAATCCAAGTCTTTGTTCAGCTGTTCAAGAGCTTCAGGTAGTTTCCCTGCTGCTGTGGCCAATGGCCTTACCACAGCAAAGTCTCTTGCCAGGTCAGACACTGCGGCTAGCAGACTAAGGGTGCTTTCAGAATCTACAGTCAACTCCTGTAAGACGGTACTGTTGTCTGCAAACTGGGTACAGACCTCTCGTGAAAGGTTGGGACAATGGCTCAATTGATCGCAGCAGACTGATATGTCCTCAAACGGTTTGATTCTGTTCTTCCAGTCAGCAACTATGCTCCGTTGCACCCAGAGATAACACCCACTGACCACACGCCAATCGGGCAGTGATAGAGGGATTAGTGAGCTTGGCAGGGGAGCCAGACAAGACTGTTCGTCTGTTACATCTACTGCAAGTACAGCTGTATTAGCAACCACCAGCAGCAGAAGAAGCATCTTTACCAGAAGGGGAGAAACTTAGGCCAATCTTCTCACCTTACACTTTTATACACTTGTACTCAACAACATGTTACCATATTTAGACGGTATGCTGTCAGCTGGATACAAATAAGGTCACGTGAATGCTGAATAAAAAAAACAGGAAGTGATACTGACAGAAGCACTTAGAGTAACACTTAAAATGGCTGCCAGAGAGAGGCAGTGAAGCAGGGCATCTTGATAAGCCTCATCTGTTGCAACCTGTCTGTTTGGGGAGAAACCTCAGGGATACAGTCGTACCTCTCTATTACAAACCTCTGAATTGCAGAAACCTCTATAATAAGGACACCATTCTGTGTACCAGTGTAGTACTGTAGTGTATTAAGTGACCTTTGAATGGAGGAAACCTCTGTAATAAGGACTAAAATCAAGGTCCCAAAGTGTTCATAATAGAGAGGTTCCACTGTAGTTCCAGAAGCAGTGCAGTGGAGGAGTTTAGTTGAGATCAATTATCAGAATTAACTGTTAGATTTCAATGTTGAGCCAAGACCAAACACCAGTTTAATAGATATAGCCCAGATGGTCAGATTAACAAGGAGGACTGGATTAGTGACACCATCAATACAGATGGTCAGATTAACAAGGAGGACTGGATAAGTGACACCATCAACACAGACAACTGGACACCTTGATAGTAGCCCTCTTGGACAGTGGGTGTACCAGTATATGAAAGGAATTCAAATTCAAAATTAAAATAGCAGTAATAGGGTCAGATAAATAAATTAAGCCTGTTGATGCTCTGGGGCAAGCAACATGGATCGATCAGCATAAGACAGCCGAATGATCCATAGCGAGGTTGATGAACATAGAGGAGACTATTGACTTTTAGATTATCACAACTCCTCTGCCTCCAAAATGCGTCAATGTCATTACAACATCATCCGAGACTGAACGAGACAGTCACAGTACAGCACATACCGAGTTGAAGAGCTCGACTTTGAAAGAGAGTTACAAAGACATGTAGTTTGCAAGTATAAGTCCACACCTATTTGAATGCACAAACATACACATTCCTACATGTATGTACATATCACACACACTACAACCATGTGGTGAACATGGGTAAAAGGTGAGGAGTGTAAATATCCCGAAATAGTCAATAAGGTTGCTGGTGGTGAATTGTTCAACCCTGACATGCCAGTGACATCCTTGTTGCTTCTCAGGTAGCTTCCCCGACAGACGCTGTATGAGCACACAATGGAGAGCCAAAATTTGGTGGTGTGCTTTAAAAATTCACACCTTTTCATGGCAGGAAGAAGAATTGCTAATGAAATTAACAAGCTTTTAAAGCATGAGAACACAAGCCACATAAGACTAATTGTGCGTTTTCAAAAATGGGCTGTGATGATGAGTCTTTCCGGTCCAACCCATCTCCCAGCATCTCACCACCAAACAAATAACCAGCGAAGTCACTGGACCACACCTCATCCACCATCACAGAATTCTGGGACAAATGGGAAGTGACGTCACTGGACCACACCTCATCCACCATCAGTACATCCTAGGAACCGAGGTGGTGAAGTCACTAGGACATCCCATCCACCATCATCACACCAACAAATAAGCAATGACGTCATGTGACCACACCCACCTCCATCCCGTCCCATCACTGCCAATGGGAATATAGACAAAACTAAAACATTTAACTGCTATCCCACACACGTAGACATCAGACATTACATGAGTCAATGTTGATGGATGAGGTCATGGAATATGTCACTTTTGGACGATATCCTCATCACGTCATTGGTGATCGATGTACACAAACCTTGTACTCACTTGGAAGCCGATCGGGGAGCCAGACAGTTGCTCGGAGACATTATGAAGGTGGTCACACGCTACCCAAGTGGCGATTAGGTCCCGACACCCACTCAGCACCACCCACACACTCGTTATTATCTCGCCGGTTCATCCGATTTGTAGGGAAATATTGGACATACGCAATCTGCAGACAACACAGTTGTAGCACCCACCCATGGTAAGCAGCTGTCAAAGTGACATACCAGGAGAAGTGTGTCTCGAGGTTGAAAAAAACAAAAACGTCTTTCAACCTCCCGATGTTACAATGCACCAAAGAAACAGATCATGTCAAATGACCACATCCATGAGAGTAAGGATGTGGCTTCAATGACAATAATATTATATATATATTATACATTATATATACACACAAACACAAAATACACCACCAACACACACATATGCGTACTTATACAGTGGAACCTCTCTATTACAAACCTCTGAAATGTGGAAACCTCTGTAATAAGGACACCATTCTATGTCCCTGTGTAGTACTGTAGTGTATTAAATGACCTCTGAATTGAGGAAACCTCTGTATTAAGGACATAAATTGAGGTCCCAAAGTGTCCTTAATAGAGAGGTTCCACTGTACATGTATATCTACAAACTCACACGTGATGGGGATCAAGTAGTGGCATAACCACCTGTCATAGGGTCCAATAAGAGAGGAAATGCAACAATAAAACATTAAAAATTACTGAATGGCGCTAGTCTACCTGCAGGGGCTTCCTAGTGCTAGTACACATGCACCCGCCGTCGAACCCAAATTAGGAAGACACCAAGTATTTTGAAAAATAAGATTGGAATTTCCCACAGATGGAGACAGCCGTACATCAGTATTTTCCAGCTAAGCACATCATCCTATTCACATGGAGGGCCTCTTAGAGAATACCCAGCAACAATATCGGCATCCCACTTGACAGCAGTGCTTACGACGTCTCCTGGGCATAACAGACCTATGAGGTACTCCACGGCGTTGCCATGATTAGATCTTTTATGGGATAAACAGCATTCCGGTCATATTCTTCACATTGAAAAGCTACATTTATTGCCGTTATATTTGGTGGAGGCTTCCAATAGGAGGTACACTCCCGGGAGTATTCACTACTTGCTTATCACATCTCAACACGTCTTGGCATTGAGACCACCGGCTCCCGATTGTCTGTGGTGGACATTTTACATACACCACGCACACACACTGGTGCCAGAAGCCAGTTTGGATTACATCATAAATGACCCCTCCCCTCTGACGGCTTCATTGCAGACACAAACACACCTACTTGTTGAGTTGAATGGCTGATTATCAGATAAGGAGATGAAACTTTATTGAACCCAGCAGTAACCACTTGTGAACAGACTATGCAATACATTGTACACACAAGCGAGCTGACCATGCACACTTGTGACTAGATGGTATGCATATTTGAATATATAGGCACACACCTCTTTTGTGTGTGGAGGCTATAGATGAGTAGTGGATATCTGACACGCCCCTTGGCTATAGATGAGAAGTGGATATCTGACACGCCCCCTTGGCTATGTGTACTAACTATACAGGAAAAGGCGATACCTGACACGCCCCCTTTGTTACCACAAGTGAATTGCTTGGGGAACAGCCCTGTCGGCAGTTAGTTTATCTACAGTTTTCCCAGGGTGTCCGGGAGTGGGTGAAGGCAAGCAGACGATTGCGTCCTCAGCAACTAGTCTTGTGTTTTGACGAGCTACACCCAATACTAATGGTACTTCCATAAGCATCAGTTAGAACTAACGACAGTGTACAGGGAACTAATTCTTTCAGACAGTTCTTAGTATCAATTGCACTTGTAAACTATTTATTTCCAACACAGTGTCACTGGCAGCCATCTTGTCACATACTCGTGCGTGGTAATATAAGGCTAAAGCTAAAGTGTAAGCTTGGATTCAAAATTTGGAATGGAACTGAAAGTTGAAATGGGAAAGAAAAATAAATGTGGCTTTCACGTCATGTACTGATTGTACCCCAATAGAGCTACATACAAAGGGAATTGTTGTTCAAAGAATTCAGAATGCTTTCCACTTGGCTTCTGTTAAGCCTTGGTCATTATCATTATGTTTAAACATTGACTGGTGCAGAATCATAAGGAATGCGGTGAATGGACACTGAATGATGGGTTGACAATGGACAACTATAGGTTTCTTCCCAAAACGAGATTTACAAGCTCTCTGGCGCTCACAATTGCTGGAAGAAGGTGTTCCGTGGAGAGATTAGTAGCAAAGTTGAAGAACTTAGAAGTGATATCACTGGCTGAAGGATAGTGTGGAAATATTACTGTCTGGGGAACTACAGTGCTAAACTATTGACTCAAACCTTAGAGATTCTCCAGGTTGAAAACAGTTTGAACAGACCCTGAAAACAGTTGGAGAGAAGGAATCTAGAGTGATTGTACATTCTTGTCAAATGAAGAACTTGTTATTGGTTTGAAAAAAGTGGACAGAGTACAAAGAATATCATAAAGGACAGTCACTTCATAAAGCAAAGAGATGAAGGAGCTAATTTTTGTATTTGTAGTCAGCAATATGCTAGGGTTGACACGGAGTGAAGGTATGTACATTCAATTTAGTGGAGATACACACACACACACACACACACACACACACACACACCACACACACACACACACACACACACACACACACACACACACACACACACACACACACACACACACACCACTCAAATACAGATACACATGTACGTATGTACCTTATTTGCATGCATACAGACTGCTTCCCAGATCTTCCTGGACTTGACAGCTCATCAGATGACACCGATGCTATTGATGGTGGGAGCATATACTATCTGGAGACCCTCATGTTCAGGTGTTCAGGAGTGGTTACAGGCTACAGACTGCACACTGCATTCCAACAGGACCAACTCTGGGCAGATGTACTGAGTACCACCATAGCTGTACTGAGAGATTCCTCTGATAGAGTGGTGAGAATCGGGGAAATCGTTATCTCGATGAACTATACCGAAAGGGATAGAAATTCTGATTCCAATTCCAATTCACAATCTAATTCTGGGAATGTGGACACAATAGAGGGAACCATAAACAGTGGAGCTATGCTCACTGTACAGTCAGGTGATTACCTGAAGATCAGCTCACCAGAACCTGTCTACAGTACACAAATGGCCCAGTTTGTGAACAGACACATCCCAATATCAACAGTAGAGGACAGCACACAGAGAGTAGAACACTACTCCGGATGCATCTCACAAGAGCAGTGTACTTCAGTGACATCTCCCAACATCAGAGTCCTGGTTGATTTGGTGACCGGGGAAGGTTAGTGTATTAATGATCAAGAAATCTGTGCAGTACTAGGACCTTATCGAGACCAGATATACGTACGTAAACAACAAACACTGCATCTTTCTCTGCTATACACACGCGCACACACACACACAAACATACACACACACACCTCAGACAACCTCTTATCAGGAGCATCTCTTGGGGGTGATACAGGAGCAAGCACAATTCACAGTGGATGGATAGCAGCCATCGCCATCCTGATCCTCATCATAGTAGCACTGATCGCTGTAGTCTTCATTGTGATATTCAGGAAGAAACTGAGCCTACTAGTGAAGAGACCTACTGGAGAAGAAGGCAGAAGAGTTACAGGTTAGAGCTTAGATACAAACCATGTGAACATCTACAAACTACATATATGAACACTGTAATCATGATAGGTGGACATACAGACAGACAGACACACACCACACACATAATACACGTGCACATGTATACACTTGTGTACATACGTACACATACAAAATGAAACAATATACATACTGTATGTACATTGTTGTAACTCATGTACGAATCCTCGTTGGTGCTTCAGTGCGAGCTGCGTTTCACAGAAAAGATACACCGAGCACATCGGCTGATAGCTCTCCCCCACAGACTCAAACTGGGGAAGGAGCAACAGAAAGCGACTATGCCACAATCAGACAGAACCACTCAGTGAACAACAGACTGACAGCACAGCGAGAAGAAGTGAAATATGACCTCCCTCACAGAGGATCTCACTCCTCGACGATGTCACAGGACAGCAGTGAGAACATACAACCATTCCCTGTAAGCTCAAACAGGGGGTTATACGAGTTATGGAATAATAACAATGGTCTTTTAATTTTTAATGGCATGGCTTATAATATAGCAAACCTACTGATCCAGCTACAGCAATAAAAGCCATGGTCTCTTAAAATTACTTAGGTGCCAGAGCAACTGAACGCATTACTACAAACACACACACTATCACTCCCAAAGTAAAATTCATTACAACAAATCACTAATATCAGCTGCATATGAGCTATTAGCAACTGTCCTAATGTTAGAGTACGTCTCTGGGAATCATGTTGCTTTGATAATGTGTTTCTCCTGCTTACAGGACAACCATGTCAAGTACTGCTATGTCCCAACCATGGTAGGTGTACATGTCCACGTATGCACGCACACGCACACACACACACACACACACACACACACACACACACACACACACACACACACACACACACACACCTCTGCTCTCTCCTTTGACTACAGGAACAAAGGTCAACTTTGTCCAATGTTCATCGTTATGAAGTGTTTGAGAGCTTATGGACACAACAGAATGAGTCCGTAAGTGCCACATATCACACACACACACACACTAGCACTGTACATGCTGTACAAGACATACTGTCTAACATAGCTCCACCTCTGTATTAACACACATTCACAATCTATTTGTATTTTTCTGTATTTTATTGCATTTTTATTGTTTTCTATTACATTCACTCTTGTATTCTCTTGTATATTTGTGCATACTAATCCGCTCTCCAGTACAAAGGGAAACCAATTGAAGATGTGGAGGTGTACTTCCCACCGAGTGAGATAGAAGATGAGATATACCAGCAAATGGCAGAGAGGAGGCTGTTTGAGATTCCTCGGCCTTACCTACAGCTAACCAAGAAGATCGGTGAAGGAGAGTTTGGTGAGGTCTACCAAGGCAAGTGGAACTCTCCAAACGGGGAAGAAGAAGTGGCCATCAAAGTGCTGAAAGATGGTTCGTCCGAGAGAGAGAGGATAAAGTTGCTACAGGAGGCAGTTGTTATGGGCCAGTTCATGCACCCTCATGTTGTGAAGTTCTACGGGATACTCACTCTGACCGATCCTGTGAGCACACCAAGTACACCTGTGCAGGATCACCACTGCACCATCACAACCACAACATCACAAATTCATCATTACATGCACACCCACACCCACACCCACACCCACAACACACACACACACAACACACACACATACACACACACACACACACAACACACAAACACAAGATACACAGAGAGATGTACAGGAACAGACACACCACGACACTCACTTTGAGTTGTGTGCATTCATTCAGTTGTGCTTTGTAACAGGTCATGTTGGTGTTGGAGCTACTCCCCGAGGGTGACTTACGCAATCACTTGATGTCACTAAGAGAAAAGTAAGGCAACAAGCACAAGAGTTATGCAATAGCCAAAGTGTAGATACAGTACACAAGAAATACCACAAACACACACACACACACACACACACACACACACACACACATACATAAATACACAATACACTGTGTACACAGGTACATAACACACACATACACAGCGCACATGGCATATATGTACATACACAAGTACACAAGTACACAAGTACACACATGTATGCATTCACTCTGATGAACTCAGTCTTCCTTCCTTCCGCAGTGAACACATTCTCAAGTCTTCATCCACCTCACACATGCTCTTGAGCTTCTCACACCAAATAGCACACGGGATGGACTACCTGTCAAGGAAGGGTTTTGTTCACCGCGACCTGGCAGCCAGGAACATCCTCCTAGGAAAGGACTTCACCTGTAAGGTAGGGATAAGACACACAACTTCGAATGTACAAGAACCAGCAGATGTGTTTGATACACACAATGAAACCTCTCCATCAAGGGTGCCTTAGGACATCCGTTCTGTCCTCATGTTATGTACAGAGGTTTCCTCAATTTGTGGGTCACTTAATGTACTACAACATTACCACTGGGACACAACACAGTATCCTATTCAATTCAGAGGTTTGCAACAGAGATTTTTTAACATTTCGCTACAGATTTCTGATTTTGGTATGTCAAGAGATCTAACTGGATCTGGTTACTACATGACAAAGGGTGGGCGTGTCCCAGTAAAATGGACGGCCCCCGAGGCAATATTGTATTGCAAGTACAGTACAAACAGTGACATATGGAGCTACGGTATGGTGATGTACGAGATATGGTCTATTGGATGGAAACCGTTCGACAGTTTCTCAATTGATCAAGTGAGTACACATTTTAGTACATTGAACACCACGACTTGAATGCTAGTGTCAAAATGGGACAACTATGGTGCAGTAAATTGTTGTGTCTTTGGATGGATAATGTCCAAAGATAAAACATTTTACTAATCTATCAAGCATGTCGAAGAATTCTACAACAAAATATGGTGTTTGGCATTTTTTTCAACACCCTATGTATGCATGAGAGGAGATACACTCGTCTAATCCAACTGAGGATTGAAGGATTACTTGGAAGAGAATACAGTGCATTTCAAAGGGCACCACACAACTGATATTGGCAGATAACCGCCTTATCCGGAACCTCTCTTTAGATTACATGGGAACACTGAATGTACTTTTCTTTTAATTTGTTGAACCTCTATTCAAAGTATTCTACAGGATCAAAGCAGTGTCTTATCAAAGACTTGCTCTCCACCCCATGCCCACAGACTGTTCAATTGTCTTTCACACACACAGGTCATCAGCATCATAAACACTGGATACTGTCAACCACCTCCTCCTGGTACACCTAGGGCCATTTACAAACTCATGGTACACTGTTGGTGAGTTATGTTCTCGTGTCACAAACCACTAATCAATCTTGTATAGAATATTACTAGTATGCACTTCCTGTGTTAGACACAGCCAGTACTTCCTGTAGTAAAAACACCACTAGTACTTCCTGTAGTCAATACCACTTCATCCTGTAGTAAACACCTGCAGTACTTCCTGTAGTAAACACCACTAATACTTCCTGTAGGAAACACCACTAGAATTTCCTGTAGTAAACACTGCTAGTACTTCCTGTAGTAAACACCTGCAGTACTTCCTGTAGTAAACACTACTAGTACTTCCTGTAGTAAACATCGCTAGTACTTCCTGTGGTAAACACTGCTAATACTTCCTGTAGTAAACACCACTAGTACTTCCTGAAGTAAACACCACTAGTACTTCCTGTAGTGAATATGCACTCACTTGGCAGTCTTACATCTCTTCTGATAGGAATCCAGAGCCACGCAAGAGGCCTTCATTTCCTCTCTTGTATGCAACTCTGGGACAGCCCGAGGAGAAACTCTTGGAGTGGACTACTGCTGATAAGGAGACAGGAGGCGATGGAGCCGTACTGGGTGCTCCTCTTATTGAGAGCTTGGATATGTTCCCTGAGCTACAGTTTGTGTACAGAAAGTCCTAGAACAAATAAAAATACATTAAAATAAATCACATTAACTGATGCCATACAAATTAATTTTCAGATAATTACTATAGTAGGTTACTGGATTTGAAATCATTGATTATAATGAAAATGAGACTATAAAGTCTGAAATGGCACCAGCCCGCATGTATAAGATAGAGGCTTCGGACAGGACATCTAAAAGGGATAATATCAGCGCCTGATTAGTAGGGTCAGCTGCATCTGCTCTGAAATAAGAATACTAGGCAATATACGGATACATACACAATGTGGAGCGTATCAGAAGGGATTTCCCCTTCGTGCCGAAAAAATGGACTCCTCAATGCCTTCGCTATCAACTGCTTCCAGTGGACCGAAACTTGTTGGAATACAGTTTTGTCAAGAATGGTAATGGCTACTTCGTGCATTCAATTCTTATCAGATGATATTATATTACCGTAAATTTTATATTGCTGCGCAATTGTCGATGTTTTCAAGTTCGTTTATCGGCGTCTGATATGCATAGTGTATTATTATGTCTTTCATACGTAGTAACAACATGTTATATCCCAGAGAGGATAAAATGAACAAACGATTATTATATGCTGTGAGTTTGTGTTTCTTTGATGGCACTTTACTATCTTTCTCAGCATTATTTATCATCTATCATCTGTGTGATTTTCATCAGCAGATTTTGCAATGTGCACGATATGTTTTTCAACTTTTTGGCATGTTCTGTTTACTGTCTAGCTAGGGATACAGTTATTATGTGATTTTATCTGATTTTGTTGTTTAGTGTCGTAATTGTGACTACTTCCAAGTTGCTGATAATTCCTGCATTTTTGTGAACAAAGTACAACATGAAGTAGAGTGAGTGTGTACACTGTGAAGGAGCGTGTGTGTACACTGTGAAAGTTTGTGTGTCTACTGTGAAGGAGTGTGTGTGTACACTGTGAAAGTGTGTGTGTGTCCACTGTGAAGGAGTGTGTGTGTACACTGTGAAGGAGTGTGTGTGTACACTGTGAAAGTTTGTGTGTCCACTGTGAAGGAGTGTGTGTGTGTCCACTGTGAAGGAGTGTGTGTGTAGACTGTGAAGGAGTGTGTGTGTAGACTGTGAAGGAGTGTGTGTGTCCACTGTGAAGGAGAGAGTGTGTAGACTGCAGAGTAGGTGGAATAGTTTGAATTGGCCAAACACAATACATCCAGTCAAGTGATAACCAGGATGGTGGAGGAGTTAGGTTTTATTTAGTCCTGGAGATAGATGACCCTCCAAAATATAATAATTATTGTTCTAGAAATTGCCGTGGGCATCGCGTATTCTCATTCTCGTTTATCAGCGAACTCACTCAAATAGTGGCCGATGTGGCTCAAGATCCCACATTGCCCAGAACAACCCAGCATCCTTGCCCAAAGTGGGTATAACCCTGTAATTTGTATGATCTGGCATTTGCTTGGAATTCACACCTTCCTTATATGGTATGTTGTTATTTTAGATGTAATCACAAGGAAGCAGTATTCTTTCAGTCTCAGTCCAGGAAAGCTGAAGTGGGTGTTTGTGTGTGTCACATCTTCATAGCTTACGTCATTTCCTTTATGTTGTCATTTCTATGGTCCAGTTATGTATGTCCATGCACTTCAGTGGTGTGTGCATGTACAAGTGTGTACGTGTCTGTCAACAAGTGTATGCATGTGTACATACATGAAAAAGAATATCATCTATATTCTATGCTTGTTTTGGTATGTCTCATTTGGATGTGTACATTTTTCTGTGCACGCCCAGGAAGAAATGAGATTGTATTACGTCTGTACCAATGAAGACTGTGGACACAGATGGACTGAGTGAATCCATAGGACAGGCTTAGAGGATGTCCCACCTCCACATTTCAACTAACCTTGTGGTTTTTTCAGTGACAGAGAATTATGACCCTTAAAATGGGCAATTTTTCCCATTCCAATGTGCTATGTAACATGAAGTGATGTATGTAGGACAGATATCGATGGGTCACGTGTGCAAGTGTCCATCATATGTATTGCATTCACTCGCATTCACAAGTATCAAGTTACCAGGACCACTTCTATATATCCTACAAAATCCGGGTTTTGTAGAATGCAATAACATCCTGTGTGTAAACATGTGGGATGTAAAATACCTGCTACATGTGAACTGACTAATGTATGAAATATGCACAGTTGTGGGTGTGAGCCATGATCCCTCGTGTGCAGGGCAGGAAGGTACACACATGTACAGTCTAGTCTACCAGTGTTACCTCGATCAATCCACAGCATATAGTAGAATCACTACAATTAATCTCACTGACAATGTAGCATCAATAATTTACTAAAATTCCTCTAAGAAACACACAACTATAGACAATTACAGTATATTCATTTGGTAATAGTTTCTCTTCAGTACTGCTGTTACAACTAGACTCCTCCATGTGTATGCATTAGTGTTGCAGTTGGATAGTTTAAACCATACACACCATAAGCTCATATTACAAGTAGCTTTTTTGTGAGTAAATTTCAACTTACGTATACATCTTAGTATTTCAGCCCAGCACACAAATGGGCCATGTACGTAGCTGATGTCAATGGTTGACTCACAGCCGGTAGTTATGTACTTACGGGTAGCCATACACAATTGTACACGACACCTCGATGATGTACACTGGTTTGTAAACGACACAGGAGAAACTTGAGAATCTAACGCGTGCCGCACAGCAACTAGATGTGAGATTCAACGAGGTTCACCAGTCACAGAGAAAATTCACTGCATAGCCTGGTGTGATGGCTGTGGTTGCCCACGAGGATGTTGGTTTGTAGAACTGTCAGATTAACAAAGTTCCACTGCCCACAAGACATGCTATGTGAAGATGGTACGATTATTATTATTGACACACATGCACACAATTTCATGTATAGCAGATTAGAAGACAAAACCATACAGGTGAAAATTAACAGCTGTGCAATGTTTAATAATGGTCCAGATTGTTGACTATTACTACCATCATGTAACAACAGCATGGAAAATCAAACCTTCCTACACAAATCACACAGAAACCTACTAGAGTTAGAGATTTAACTATACAGTCAATGAGGAATCATGTTGAGCACTATGCGATTTGCGGCCCCTTACAGCAGGCGTTCCTGTACAGGCACCCCACAGTCAAGATGCCAATCCCAATGAGGGTGACCAGACACACGATTATACCGGCAATGATACCCGCTTCTCGACCGAGGCTCCCCGTGACTCCGAGCTCCCCACACGAAACTCCTGCGGATCGACCCGATGTACACTCGGTTCCGGGGGTGATGCCACACTGACTCAGTGACGACTCGTCTCCTACACAGTTGATGTCGGAGACTACGAATGGAGCGGTGGAGGAATAAACGCCGTTGCTCAACTTCTGGAGAGGCTTCTTAGATACCTGCTTACAGACCACATCAGCATCAAAGATGGAGAAACCGTCCGCACACACACGTCCCCATCCTCCTTGTCGATAGATCTCTACCGCTCCGGATTCGCCATCGGCTCCGTTTACCAGTCTAACATCGTTTTCCTCAAAGCAGAAACAGGCTACAATGACAGTAAAGAGCAGAGGAAGTACCTTGGAGAACATTTTCCGCCTAAAAAGTTAAGTCGATTATCGAGGGTCTTTCACACAGTTCGTACACCTCCACTCAGGTCAACCAGGAAATGAGATGTCCCACGTGATCCAAAAGTGACGTCACTAATACTATTCACTACACGTATCTAACTGTATTAATAGTAATAATATGAAATGATGTCATTCTTGACATTCCTTCGTGCGTTTGTGCGCGTGTATGCGTTGATGGATATGAATGGTACTCACATCACACTAAAAACCAATAAAATAGTCCACAGAATATCATTTGTCTTAGATGAGTATAACACCACAGAGTTTGCAATCTTTACTGGAAGCTTTGATAACCCTAATGTGACGGCAACAGAAGAAAGTAGATTAGGAGAGCTATAAATTCCCAAAGCACAGGAAAAATGATGCATGAAATGCACACACACACACACACACACACACACACACACACACACACACACACACACACACACACGCACACACACACAAACACACACGCATACACACACAAACACACACACGCACACGCACACACACACACGTGCGCTCACACACATGCACACACACACACATACACACACACACACACACACACACACAAACACACACGCACACACACACAAACACACACGCATACACACACAAACACACACACGCACACACACACACACGCGCTCACACACATGCACACACACACACATACACACACTCACAGGTCCAGGGTAATTAGAATAAGGGGGCTGAGTCCATCTAAACAAGAAACAAACGAGAAATATGAGTTCATTTCTTCCTCACAACACACTTCATCCGCTACTCACTCACCCATGAGGTGGGACGTAAGAATATGCTTGATTATATCCCATGCTCTACAGAAGATACCGGGAATACATGACGTGGTCGATATCATCATTATCAATAACAACAAGAAGAAAACAACAACAACAAAGAAGGTATTTTTTGTTATTAATTTTAATGTTGACTGAATCCACATAGCATGTTAGGCCAGTATTAACAATTCAAAGAAATTGAGTGATAACTTCTCACAGTAGTTTCACTGTTTTGAAAATAATTATGATTCAAAATTGAATTACTCAAAACATGAAAATACACAAAGCCTCACTAGTGCATAAAACTCTTACAAAAGCATAGTCTACTCACACCACAACACACAAGCTACACCCCATCTGTTACAAGCGTCAACTCACTGCCGTACTAGTTGTCTGAGTGTATCTACAGAAGTGGAAAGAGAGAGAGAGAGAGAGAGGGTACTTAATAGCCCTATGTGACGATAATGGTGGAATATACATATGTACATCACAATAATAGACATCATTTTCACAATTTATTATGATAATGATGTAATACTGTGATTTTTAAGTTTTCTATAATGATTAAAATTGGAAACATAACATTCAGTCAGTTTAAAAGTTGATCAAATAAAGCATTAAACTGCCAAAGCCATATGTTGAGCATACATGAATCATTTCAGTGAAGTTTTGAGCCAGAAACACTAACACATGTATATCTCCTGAAAGTAAACCAGGGAGGTGATATCATGACAATATTCAACTCGTTTCATCATCACAAAAAGAATATTAATGTTGAGGATGATAATCGTACCATCACAGTTATCACACAGTCCTAGGACGGAACAGTACAGTGAAATTGACACAGGTTGTAAAAATCTTGATCCATATGAGTACATTGGTGTATATGTGTACATTGTACATTGCAGTACAGTCAGACCTCTTTACAACAGTACTTTTAAACATATGGTCTCTCTATGACAATGTCTGGTTGGTGCAGATATACTCACACATGTATGTACGTATGTAGCAATTGTATTGGGTAAAACAGTAAACTGGCTATAATGACAGACAGAGCAAGGAACCAAGAGTAAGGCTGTAAAGAGGTTCGATCGTACCTCCGTTACTGTTCAGGACAACCACAGAAGGTAAGATTGTGGGTGATTATAGCATCACATACAGTTGAGTTTTATCCCCTGGCAGTTATCATCCGAGATTTGGTCTCTGACGGATGTTAAACTCACGTATTATAAATATATGGATTAGCTTGAGTCCACGGCACCTGTTCCCCTGGCTGCTGTACTGCCGTCCCATACCCATGTGGGGTGGGGTAGCTGTACATGGCTCCGTAAGTCGGTTGCGGATTGTAGGATGCATAAGATGAGTTGTAGCTGTTCATTGGACCACCAGGTCTCCTCGTCGCAGCTGTAGAATGTGTTAACAAAGTAGACTAATACATACATATGTACGTACATAGATATGTGTGTGTATTTATGCATTCCTACATGTACATAATGCACGTGTAACTACATACAAATGTTTAGTTATGCATTTGTGTCCGTATGTATGCAAGTACATACGTAATTATGTACTGTACGATGAATGTGTTGACTTGTGGATATCATAATGTACAATAACTGAACGTACAAAATCCTCCACTGTAGCTAGCACCACGCCCCCTCCCGCCAGACTTGGGAGTAGCATAATTCACCTGCACACAAACAACAATAGTGCTTTCTGTAAAAGACACACCACAGCACAAAGTTCTGCTGTAGCACTCGAAAGAGTGAGAGAACATCCGTGGATGGATGTGACAAAAGTGAAATTTATGTAGCAGCTGATGATGTTCACATATTGACAGCTTCACTTGTACAGTACATGTACACACCAACACAGACATGCACGTATGTACTGTACATACACACACCAACACAGACATGCACATATGTACTGTACAAACACACACCAACACAGACATGCACATATGTACTGTACAAACACACACCGACACAGACATGCACATATGTACTGTACATGTACACAACAACACAGATATGCATATATGTACTTCTATCCTTCTCCCATCAATAAGTTGACCGTGAAGTGATTGCTTTGAGCGTGTTGCATCTTCACTGTTGGCCAGCGTCACAAATCCAAAACCCTGGAGTGAGGTAGTGGAAGGAATGATCCACCAGTAGGAGGGGAGTGTATTAGTGGGGTGTGGTGGCCAGTGGGGTGTGGTGGGTGAGTGGGGTGTGGTGGGTGAGTGGGGTGTGGTGGGTGAGTGGGGTGTGGTGGACTAGTGGGGTGTGGTGGGCTAGTGGGTGTGGTGGAGGTACACACATAACACCTCACAGTTGATTGCTCACCTTGGACCCACGTTCGTTGTAAATTATCTCAGCGTCCACTACATCTCCATACGTCTACGTAAAATAGAACATAAACCATATGCATGAACCCAATGTATCAAGTCTGTGCATTGATATGACGATATACATGAACTGAAATACCAACCTCAGTGCATCAGTGCAGCACTCATTGAACAGTTCACTAACGATGAACTGTTGTTTGAATGAAGAAATGAAATTAAAAGTGAACCTACGTACATAATATTATTATTATGTACAGTATCAGGTTTACACACTGGATTTTTAGAAACAGAATGGAATATTTGTGCAGTTAAAAGCCACATGTACCAGAATAGCAACACTGATATGTTGTGTGACTGGTGATTCTGAAAGTGGCATTGTTTTAGGGTTTGAAAGGAGGAATTTGATCTCTCACGGGTTGAAGGACATTCTCATGTATTCAGCTATCCATGCACTGCAGTGACAATGCAACTATACACAAGAACATACCCCAAATAGTGTCCTCAAATCGTGTTCTCTGTATCGAAATGGGATATTGCTGACATGGAGTCTTTTTGGTTGGAGCGTTGGGCTCCCCTCGGGCGACTGAGTGTCTTGAGGCTGCTCGCCTATTGGCTGAGGCAACACACTCCTCTGCTCGACTGACTCAACTGTGGGCACCGATTCGAGGAGAGGATTAATGGGGTTACAGGTGGGGGTGGTGGCAGACACAACCGTGTCGATGGACTCTGCCAGGCTAGAGTGCTGTTTGGAAGGGCTCTCCAGGCCAAAGTTGCCGGTGTGAACAAGTGGAGCTGAGTCAACAAAGGTGGAGTGTAGAGGAAGGTCCATTTTCTTTGCTGCCATGTGTTCATCTCGCACATGTGAAGTAACGTAAAAAGGGTCCATTAGTGTCCCCTGAGATAAGGAACACACATATCTGATAACATCAATAGTAGACAGAAGATGGTTTCCTAATGCTCCTAGCTCATCTGTGGTTTGCGGATCAGTTTTCAAAACAACTGCAAATACCGTATTGTTGAATAATTCCACCTCAAATGTTTCAATTCTCAGGATTTACAAACCAAAGGCGACACTGAAGTACAAGAGTGCATACTTAGACTTTACACCCCAACCATCACCTACGTACATGCTATCAACAGGACTAGAGTCAGATGTCCCCTTCCACCAAGGGTAACATGATGTCTTGAAACAAGAGGACTATTTGGGACGGATAGCTTGTGTCGAAGCTGAGCTATGGCTAAGTGTGTACCATTTGTATGGGGACATTGTGGCATCAATCCGAATTAATAGTTGCGTTTTGAGATTGTTAACGACCGGGTGTTTCAAACCACCTCGGTGTCCTATATAAGCAACCTCTTCCTATCCTAACAGCCTACATCGATGGCCATCGCATCCCGAACTACGGGACTCGTTAGGGACAATATTCTATGGTACTGTGAATCTTGTAGGATTTACATGACGACTAAGATCCATATTTGGATTCTAATACGTAATATAGAGCAAAATTGCAGCCAATGAAAAATAATAGAGATTTTTCAAAAAGTGATCCGGTAAGAGAACGCATGCATACGCATACGTTTCCCAAGAACCGAACACAAACACTTACTGTTGAAGCCGGAAAGCTATTGGATATATTGACGTCTGTATCTTTCGGTAGAACTGGAGAGCTATCCTTTAATCCCGATGAAGACTCTTCTTTGGGTAAATCCAGCCCGGGGATGGAGACTGTAACCCCTAATAAACCACTATTAGTGGTCGCCATTTTAGCAAAGTTTAGTCACGTGCATAAACCGTATACACGAGATATACGAATTACGTATACTTACTTGCCATTCGGATTAAAAATCATGTTAATATTCTACAATCAGAAATCAGGTGACAAAAAGGTACACAGCAACAGTGTAATAGAACATATATGGTCTCATCAATAAAAATCTGTTTATACATAATAAAAATTACAATTACATTACATGAATCATTGCCAATAAATAGATAATCAGTAGAATCATTGTGTACAACAAGGTAAGCGAACACCCAGCCACCGAAAGACAAGGAGAAGGAGTTATCAAGGGTAAATATTAGATCTGTAATCCAACTTTGAAGATTGTGTGGTTTGTGAAGGCACTCTAAAATGGAAGACAAGGCTAACCGCATTGCCATTGCTAGGATCGATGCCATACAATGGGGGTGTTACTAGGGGAATCATTTGGGGTTCTTCTTGGGAAGAATGGGCGTCTGTTTGGCACCCTATTGACTTCCTTAAAGTTAGCTCCTTATCTGCACTACGAATATCTGAAGAGACAGGACAACTGTCGGTCTGTGTGGATGCATTGTGAGTTCTCTTTACACGTGTATCAAAACCGTTCACTCTCACTTCAGGAGCAGCCTATAAGATATTTGCATATAATATGTAATAACTCACCTGTACAATAATAATCATTATATTCAAAGTATATGTACTGTGTGTGTGTGTGTGTGTGTTTGTGTGCGCGTGTGTGTGTTTGTGTACACACGTGTTTGTGCACTTATCCGCTTGTGTGTGGTGTATTTGTGTGAATATGTACACATGCATGCTTGCATGTGAGTGTGTGTGCATGTGTGTGTGTGTGTGTGTGTTTGTGTACACACGTGTTTGTGCACTTATCCACGTATGTGTGGTGTATTTGTGTGAATATGTATACATACATGCATACTTGTGTGTGTGTGGTGCTTGTGTATGGAGTGTATGTGTGTAAGTCAATGCACGGTGCACACATACGTACGTACATACAATCACACAGACCCCATGAGGATGTGAAAAAATGACACTCACATAGTCTTCAGTAAGTTGAGATTTAGTTTTGGACTCTAACATCTGACTAATTCCTCGCTGCTCAACCCTCGGAGAGACCTTGATTACAGACTGTTTTGGACAAATTACATACATTCTGAATTCCGTCAAGTTTCCAAAATAATCACAACTTACTATAAACTGCGATTGTTGTTGTTGTTGTTGTTGTTGTTGCATTCGACTGTGAAACCATCGTTTTTGTTGACCATTACACAGAATTCTCTTTGCATTATTAATATCTGAATAATTCTTTTCATACGAAGCATTCTCCGAACTTTGCCTTTTTCTAAATTCATGAATATTGAAATCTGCCATCTGTGACCAAACAAAGGATCATTCATTTCTCCACTCCTTCATTCACTCATTCACTATCACAGTGCAGGCACTCTATCATTAAGGTTGCTCTTCTACAATGCGCCCAGAGTTAACTTTAGATTATGTCTCCTTCTAAACACTTTTACCAGCTATAAACCAAAAAAAAAACCTGTGGCCAAATAAACACAGTTTTGTGTAGAACTCTGTCTAATCTATATGTAGTGCCTCCAACCGTAGACGTATCAATCTGGGGGGTTAGTTTATGATACACAGATCGCTTGTACTAACCGAGTGGGTTAGCTTGTGGTGGCAAGTAGAGAGTACCCTCCAGGGCTATAGGCCTACCATTAGGCGATCCTGGCCTATAGCTGATAACAAACCGAGAAGTTTAGTAAATGTTGACCACTAATGCCCCCCCGTAACCTCTAATTCGGATATTGAAAGTGAATTTCAATAAACGTGTTCCCTCAGTATCGCTACACACCCCTTCTGAAACACAACTAAACTTGGTAGGACAAGAAAACCTTTAGTCCGCCATTGTAGGCTTCTAATCACACCTAATCTTCTTCGATACTTACTCTTTCTGTTTGACCAGCCGGGAGGACGATGGCGTTAGGAGGTCCTCGTTTCAAGTAGGAAGGCGAAGGCTTTTCTCGGGGTACCTCACTACAAAACGGCTGTAAACGTCTTTCTGTGTCGACACTTAGAGAGTGTCTCCTACGAACGGTCTGCCAGAAATCAAGATGGTTGCGATAACAACACAACGAAAACACAAACAACAAGCGAGCAACAAACACGGAGTTACATTGTTGTGGACTTTGTGACTTCAAAAGGTTTGCAACAATATATCTCACTTCCTTACACTGATCATTTTAACTAGCTTCGCACCTCCTTTTGTGGCTGTAGCTTGAAATGTTGCATCATTTGTTCCATAATCTCTAAATACTTTGTTATAGTCTTTCAGGAAGAATCACTCCCGTGTACATGCAAGCGATAATGATATTCATTGACGGTACAGCATCAGGGAGTGATTTGCTAACAACAAGCCATATAAGGATTGATTGCTACTTGTTGTTATTATTTATTCGTCAATATCGATAATTACATTAAAACCACCAAATATGTACCTATTAACGATATTACATTGTATACAAGTCACAATCGAATGATTGATTCTATATAAATACTACACCAGAAGGTCGAGCTTCCCCTTCAACAGATCATGGTAGGGGAGAAGAGACGGGTTGACCTCGTCTTGGACAAACCTTTCAACCTGAGGAATAAAAAAATGACAGGTCGAATTACATTCCATCAATAACCAACACATTGCGCCCCCACAAAGGTTAACAGCACACATAACACCCGAAACACACAAAGCTCCTACTCTACAGGAAATGAATGCGGCTGAAGGGCTATGTAGGAAGGTCCCCAGAAGGATGTGCATGACACACTTTCCTCCCATCATACCAGCAATGGCTAATTTGCCATAGCCAGACTCATTTGGTCAGTACATTCAGGAAGAGAGAAATGGGTTTGGCTGTGCAAGACTAACAGTGATGGCTTCTTGTTTATTTCTATTCCCAAATCACTCAAGTGCCTTACACAGGAGGAGGTCAACATGATTCCATGCCGGCCAATGGGAATATTCAGAAGTCACATGCAGTGTGTGAATGTCACGTTCAAACAGCAGGAGATAGGCAACAAAGGGAAGTATGGGTAGAGACTGATTGTAGTTAATACTATACTAATCAAATTTACTTTTATCAATTACTGCGGATCAAGGAAGTGACATGATAAGCAGGACCTGTGACCACGCCCCATTTCCATCATACTGCTGTGACCACACCCCCACCTGTTGTGGTGCTCGTCCAATGTACAGTTTCGGATCCAACATTTCTTCAATGTTTTCGTGAATAGGCGAGAAAAAAGGAGAAGATTTTATTCTTGCCACCAGGTCGTTCTTGCCTCCTTCCAACTTCACCACATCTCCAGACTGCTGTGAGAGAACTCGGATCTGTTCATGGCTTTCCTACCAACAAGAGGATACGGACTGATGAATACACAGAGCAACAGTAGTCATTGGAAAGTACATTCTACTTGTGTCACGTTTTGATTGTATAGCAAATATACTTCTTGTGCCTGGTACTGGTTAGTCAGAAATAATTTGTATAAACACTATGCATAAGCACACTCACACACATGGATGCACATAGTCACACACATGCATGGATGCACACACACACACACACACACACACACACACACACACACACACACACACGTGAACACACACGCACACACACGTGAACACACACGCACACACACACACACACAAACACAGGAAGCCTCACTTGACGGTCACATCCTTTCTTCACCATTTCAACAATAATGCTCTCACTGATCATGAAAGGTAGTTCGTCCTTAATTCTTCTTTCAATAACCTTCGGGTACACTACCAATCCCTCACTTATGTTTTGAAGAGTTTCCAACAAAATGTCTGCACACAGGAATGCTTCAGCATGACTTATCCTCCTAAAGAGTAAAATGGATGGCATGAATATCACCACAATCACCCACACTCGCTCCCCACACAAACACACGCACATACACGTGCTCTACACACAACACACACAACACACATACACACAAAAACACACGCACAACCAGTCCCATGCAAACACACACTATTACATAAATGTCATTAGTCAATACAGGTAAATCAGTACACTTACATGTACAACCATGTGTATATGTGTATATGCGTCTATGTGTGCATGTGTGTGTGTACATCATTCTGATACTTGAGTGATATCAGTTTACATCAAATAAACCACAAACATGCTCAATGGCTCCACAACTAGAGCATGGATATCTGTACACTGCACTGCATGTGTGGGTTGTATGTGTGTACACAAATGGTGATAAACCGGCCACAATCACATACCTGTTGGCGCTGTCATCCAAACTTCTCTCTAACCACTGCACTGCCTCCGTTTGTAGCCCGTTGCTGCTGAGAGCCATGAGGTGACGAGCTATCCCACAACATCTCTCGCAACGCATCGGGTTTCGCTTGTAGGGCATCGCACTGGATCCTGTGCGTGGGCGGGTAGAACTCCCTCACACATGTCATGAATCGTTGTGCACACATGTACCATATCACGATGCTATCTTTTAGTCTCAACAAGTAGACTGATCAGACACTGAAATTTGTACTGACTCCAAACTTAACCCGACAGATCA
Source organism: Chondrilla cf. caribensis (assembly GCA_964020155.1). Lineage (NCBI taxonomy): Eukaryota > Metazoa > Porifera > Demospongiae > Chondrillida > Chondrillidae > Chondrilla > Chondrilla cf. caribensis. Next base: position 378,047 of record OZ026556.1, on the reverse strand, counting down.
CACAAACTACAGCCACTACTGCTTGTATGAATAGCATTCTGGGAGGACACACCCTCAAAGACACACTCTTACCAACTTGATCTTTCTCAAATGGTTCTTCCAACTCCTTGTGACTTGCCAGTAGTCGGATGTCAGTACATATCTGCCATTGAGATATCGCTGTAGATCACATCCATCACTTACACATGCACATGCATTGTTATACACAGTTTGCATGCTGAATCAGTCTTATTTCATCTATATGTTATACAGTATGTATGTACGTACAATATGTACGATTGTAGCTAAGTCTTTCATACTCTGTATTACCTTGTGAACAGATGCTCCAAGCCCTGCCAATGCCGAGAGAACCTCAAGATCAACTTTTCTTGTGTAAATTTGTCCAGTAACAATGAAAGCACTGGATACAAGAATCGACAGGCTTCACATAATCAGACCTACCAGAATCCACCTAAACAACACGTACACAAGTACACACGTACACATGTACACACGTACACACGTACATGCGCACACGCACACACAAACAGAACCTATCAAATCCAGCCAGTTTAGTCACTCTCTGATCCAATTCCTCCACCTGAGTGTAAGGGGCGTGACACACTACAGCAGTACACCCTGACCCCACTCAATTCTACATGTACTCACCTTGTCATGATCTCCACCAAATATCTCCAAGAAGCTAGCCTGTGTACCAGTGGTCCCCTTGACCCCTCGGAACCGCATGCCATTGCGCAATCTCTCAAAGTTCTGCAGGTCCATCAGCAGATCCCCCACCCACAAACAGGCTCTCTTTCCAACAGTCGTCAGCTGAGCAGGTCTATAGAACACAATGTCGTGTGGAGATATTTTAGTGAGTTAATGTTACATTACAAACACAGTGTGCTTTGTGATATGCACACACACACACACGCACACACACACACACACACACACACACACACACACACACACACACACACACGCACACACACACACACACAATTCACTGGAAATGTGTATATCCAAGTGTGGGGAGGTCTCTGTACTTCACTGCAAATGCTGACAGACGGCTGATGCAACGTGCCAACTGTGGAGAATTTCACAATACAAACATGAGCGACAAGCCAAGTGGGCAGCATGGAGACACAACAATATTACTGCATTACCTTTGGGGTCAAAACTTCCAATCCATCCCTCATCACAATAAGTTCCTGCAGGTCATAATCACAGAGCATCCTTAGTAGTGGTGGACGCACACTGGTCTTTGGTTACTACACTGGTCTTTGTTTACCGTGTTGTCCTTCACATAGCAGGATGTTGCTCCATGGTGGATGATGGGACCAGCCTTCGGACAGCACTCAGCAAACACATGAAGGTGAGCCACCACATCATGACGACACTTTCTCTCTTCTTCAGCAACTCTCTTGAAGTCGATATTATCCAAGTTATCCTCCATCTCAATAATCTGCTCCTCAGTGATGGGCTGGCCAAGCTCCTATGTATACATTGGAGGCAGCAGTATCATGGCCAGGTTCATACCACAACACCATGACGTATGTACACACATGCACAGATGTATAGCTTCAGGTAGTGCCTACACCACAGATACTTTAAACGGCGTTTACAGTTAACTCCAGTGGAGCTGCTGAATTGTGCAGGGTAGATACAGTGATAATCCGATATCGCGTGTACCTTCTGGACTTTGGCAAGATACAACCACAGTTTTCTCCAAGTCGAAAACTTCTTCTGATCGGAAAAGTTATAGCACATTTCTTTACTTGCGTACCTACTTGCTAAAGGTGTATGGTACGTACAATGTTCCGTGTCTGTAGTAGACGCCATTTTCATTCAATGAACGCATAAAAACGAGTATATACCGCAAAATTATTTATTTCTTCAACAGTTCTTGTCGCTGTCTCTCCAGTAACATCTCCAGGTGCTCCGCTCTCTTTAAAGCAGCCTTCACAAAGAAAACGAGATGTATGTATTGTACAGGCATGCATACACAGAATCACTAAGCACACACACATATGCATTTATAAACTTAAAGGAAGTTCAAATCTCTAACCTCGTGCTGTCCTCTTAGAGACTTCATTGCTTCTTCCTTCTTCAAAATAGCTTGCTTTACTCTGCATTCATGGACAGGGTTACACACAAACTAAAACAGAAGACAAAAATGTCTACCAAAGACACCAACCTTTCGTGAACCTGTTCCATCTCCTTCTCCATTTTCTTCTGGGCTTGTTCCAGCTCCACTTTGTGGCGTGCCTTTAGCTCACTCATATCAATCTTCAATGATTTATTCTCTTCTTCAGTTGCCACCACTCTGGAAGAGTAATACAGCATTCACTCACACACACACACACACACACACACACACACACACACACACACACACACACACACACACATGTGCGCACGCGCGCATGCATGCACACAGTACATACCTGTCAGCAAACTCTTGACGCACTACATCTGTGACACTGTCCCTTTCTTTGGTCAGTTTAGAGGACACCTCACTGATTTGTTCAATCTCGTTGTCTTTCTTCTTCATCAACAGCTTCAAGTCCACTAGCTCACCTTCCAGTGAGACTACCTTCTCCTAAAATAGTTGCAAATCCCAAAGACAATGACCTAAGGATGGTAACTACAACAGCCTTTAATCCCACCTTCAGAGAGGAGTACTTCTCTTGGGTGCTCTTTTCTGATTTTTCCACTTCTCTTAGTTCTTTTTCATACTTTTCACGTATTCTCCTACACAAACACACATCTAATAGCCTAACATGCTAACATGCTAACATGCTAATGTGGTTTCACCATCCAGTGATTTGAAAAGTGATTTAGGAAGCCCTTCAATGCTCTGGTGTATCCTGGGCTCACGGGACACCTACACACAACATCCCACCCACCAAAGCCAGCACGGACACAACTGGCACTCACTTTATCCTATTTTCGGCTGCAAGCTCACATTCTTCACGAGCACACCTAGTCTCCTCCTCCAGCTTAGAAATGACCAATTCAATCTCCTACAAGGGACACACACCACCTGAAAACACACAACTGTTCACACTCACAAATTGAACCATTCGCACACCAGTGTTGTGGTAATTACAGCTCACAAGTGATCAATCACCATTACGATTACTTGGATATTTCAAGAGCCGATTACCATTACAATCATTGCTTCATGTAATCAATTTCCACTACAACTACTTGGAGCAATCACAAATTACAAATACAATTCCTTACATATGTAATAGTCATGTACCCTATCCTATAGTAGAGTCAAATGTTTTAGGGTCTTTAATTTCAGCATTTTTCTTTCATTCCACTTGTACCGACTATAGAATTGCTGAGTGTTTACCCACGTCAGGCGTAGAATATACATGTGATATGTCTCATTTAAATGTGTGTTTTGTTTAGGTGATGGTGAATTGAATTGTATGTAATGGTGTATGCACAATTACACAAGAAATTTGAATGAAATGAACTACGATTACAATTACTCCAGCTAAAGAAATGTCAATTGCAATCAAATTACGATTACGTAGAAATGTGTAATTGACTACAGCAAATTACATTTACTAATCACCACTACCACAACACTGTCATGCACACACACACACACACACACACACACGCACACACACACACACACACACACACACACACACACACACACACACGCACACACACACACAACTGTAACAAACTTTGTCTCTGTCTTGTCTTAGCTTGTCCTTCAGTTCTCTCTCCTTACTAAGCAGTATGGCTCCCTACATACGTACACACAACAGAAGTCCTCTGACCCCAGATATGTATATACAGACACAGATACACACACACTATACATATATATATAATGAGAGAAATAAAAAAAATTATATGTAGGTATATACGTATACATATATATTTTGCATGTAGGCATGTCTGGTACCACATGAACTGACCTGCTTTTTCATGTAATTCTCTTCCCAGGCTTCCTTCTCAACCTCCAGTCTCTCCTTGAGGTCTCTCAGCTCACTCTTCAGTGGTAAGACACATTCACAAGGAGTTAGCTACATGCTCATACAGGCATATGCATGCATGTATGTACACAATACGTATGTAAGTGACTGACAGCATGCCGGCGTTCCTGTTCCGAAAGTGTTCTTTCATATTCTGATTTACATTCGGTTATAGATTTGGAATGAGATTCCTGGACACAACAGGCAGTAATAAACACCCAACATAAGCATATACACAGACTGGAACATATACGCATGCATGAACTGGAACACATACACACAAACTGGAACACATAGGCGCAAATTGGAACACATACACACGAGTCGGTACACATACATACAAACTGGAACACATACACATGAGCTGGTACACATACATACATACGTATTTAGAGCCCTAGGATACATAAGAAAACTGAAGAAAACTGTCACATAGCTACATATGTACGTACGTATGTATGTAGCTACGTACTTTGTGCAAACATCCCCTCTCACCATCATCTCCTTCATTCTCCGGTCCAGATCAGCTCTCTGCTGTTGAGCTAGCATGGCCATTCTCTCCTTCTCCTCCTCCACTTCAGCATAAAGCCTTCTCCTCTGCTGCTGGTAGGCAGCCTCCTCCTGAGAGGCAGCTTTCTCATATCTAACACGCACACAAAACCAACCATCTCATCCGATGTAGACTCCACTCTCTATGAAGGCATGTAGTGCACATACAGTACCGTACAGATGCATGTGCATACTCCACCTCATGTTCATTACAGGCTTAATACTGGCTAGCTGGGGACAGAGAAGCCCCAGGGACAGTGGCAAGGTTCTTACTGATTCTTGGCCATTTCCCTTTCTCTGGCACAATCTGATTCTTTCTCCTTCTGTAGCTGCTCCCTCAATTCCTGCGTTTGCTGGACAAACTTGCGACTAGCTCTCTCATCGGCCTGCAGCAGCTCGGCTTCATGTAGAGCCTTCACCTTGGCCAGCTCTGCCTTGTGCTTGGCTATGATCCTCTGGATCTCTGGCTCAAGACCCTTCACAGTAACCTCCTGCACATACGTTAGGGCCAACATGCACAGATATCTGCTAGTATACACACACATATACGTACGTGTATGTACGATATGTAGATACTGTAAGCATGGATGTGTATGTAGGTATGTGCACATACATATGTACGTAGCTGTACAGTAGTTATTCCTACAGACCAGCATGGAGAGGTGTTGCAGTGAGGTGGTAGCTTGGGAGAGCTCACCTTTATCTTCCTGGACTGCTCCTGCATCCACTTGTCCCTTCTCTGCTTCTCAGCATTCATCAAGTGTTCTCTCTGACGCTCCAGTTCAATGCTATGTCTGGATAGACGCATGGACGTCAGTACAGTACACAAGGACACATGTGGGAATTAACAACGGCACACATATGGAGCATTCAGGTTGTCATGAGGTATGTACGTATACATACGCAGGTACACCACTACAGATGCAGACTCTCAACCCTACCACCACCACACTCACCTCTCCTCCATGGTCTTGACCTTCATCGTGTACCTCCTCTCCAACTCCTTCATCTGAGATATCAACTTTTCACATCTTTCGCTCAATCCCTTCTTGTCATCTATCAACTACAGCAGGGAGAGCACTACACATCACAGCTACAGAAGATTACACACACTGTCAAGTCAGTGGTTTGCGTGACTGCTCAGTGAACCTGATCAATGAAGCTAAGGTGTCTCTTAATAGTTGCTTCGTACTCCTGCCTCTGTATGTCCAGCCTTCTGTTCCCTTCCTTCTCCTGCTCCTTGGCGTGGTACACAGTCAGCTCTCTCTGCTGAGACTGACAGCACAAGGAAGACAAGGTTAACAATGAGCAACCATCAGGACTTCGTGTACAATGTGAGAATGTACAGTGCCTTCACATGTACACAAGAGCATACAAACACATGGGTACGTACACCACACACGCGCACACACACACACACACACACACACACACACACACACACACACACACACACACACACACACACACACGCAGTTCTCACTAGAGCCTTCTGCAGCATCTCTATTGTCCTGTTCTTGTCATCCACTTCCATCCGCAGAGACTGTATGGTGCTAGTGACATCCATGGTCACCACTGACGCTGCATCAAGCTTGCTAAACGGCTCACTACACACAGGAAAGAGTACTGGATGTAGTGCACATACGTACATGGTGGGACTGAAAGAATTGGCTGCCGTGTGCTCACCTGCTAGCGGAGGAAGTGATGGTGTTACTCGAGGGAGATCGGAGACCTTCTGTCTTGACTTCTGTCCTTGAGATGGTGTCAGAAGTGGCTGCATCCACTTCATCCAAGTATGCCAAGATGTTGCTGAGATAATGTGCATGTACGTAGATCACATACTGGAACGTCCAGGTGTGTACATGTGCATAGGAGATACGAACCTCAGCTTGCTGTCCCTGAGGGGTCTTTCTGATGAGTGATTCCCAAGGTCATCATCAGCAGTCTTCAGTGTCCAAGGGGTTGATCCACTGGTAGAGGTGGGAGGATCGGAAGAAGACTTCCCAGGGTCCAGGGGAATTGGTTCCTCCTCGAGGATTTTCAATGCTTCCAATATATCGGCCATCTTAGTCTGTCTCACACAATCACGGACAGCAGATGGATCAGTTTTGATGGCTTCAGCATTCACAGGAGGTTGCCTGTAAGAGCTGTTGGCCTATAGTGCATCAAACTATTCTGGTTACAGATGGTGTACATTAGAGCACAGATAATGATTCACAATACATAAATGATATAGTAAGTTCACCAGTACTAGTACATATCTGTTTGGGTTAAAGCATTCAGTATGCAAACACCACACTACACACACACACACACACACACACACACACACACACACACACACACACACACACACACACACACACATACATACGTACCTCAAATATGGCATCCACACTGTTGGGAGTGTTGTGCACTTCGTTGGATTTGTCTGTGTCTGCTGAGGATACAAGAGGACCCTTGCTGGTCATCCCTTCTCCAAGAGGACCTTTACTGGTCATCCCTTCTCCAAGAGGACCTTTACTGGTCATCCCTTCTCCAAGAGGACCTTTGCTGGTCATCCCTTCTCCAAGAGGACCTTTACTGGTCATCCCTTCTCCAAGAGGACCTTTACTGGTCATCTCTTCTCCCTCTCTGGTATCACCGTGTGGAGCATGGTAACCCTTGGCTGGTACGTGTTTCTTGGTGAGAGCTGACTTATGAGAAGACTTAGGCTTCACCTTCCCACTTGTTTCAAGATATTTCTACATTAACACACATACATTGTACTTCAGTGTGCAGTCAGTGGTCTGGGACAGATATGACTACAAACAGTCCATATGACTTGCACAACACCTAGCAATCATTGCACAACACCTAGCAATCATTGCACAACATCCACTATTCATGGTATAACTGACTCCATACAATGTAACCATTGCACACCATCTGTGGAGATTGAGGATTCCTAACTGTGTCCGTGTCTTAAGCAGTGCTGGCATTCAGGGTTGGAGGAGGCAACAAAGTAAAGTGAGGCAAACTGGTCTAGTGCTGCCAGGACTATTCCACCATTTTCTGATCAAATGCGTAATTGAATAACAATAAAAATGGAGGTACAGGGTCCACTCTGTGTTGGATCATGCAAAACATGTCTAGCCACAACTGAAGGTCCACAGAGAACTCACATACTCCTCTTCCGCAGCCAACTGAGCCAAGAGTCTCTTCTCCTCCCTGACCTTCTGCAAGGACACGATGGCAGCTTGGCGGTTTTCTTTCGCCTTCTGCTCTTTATGCTTCTTCCTCTTCTCCTCGATGTCCTTTCTCTCCTGGGACAACCTCACCAAACCACTGTCACCTCTCTCCATGCTCTGGGTCAGTTTACTCCTCTTATCAGCCAGCAAGACTCGCAGTAGCTGTGTCTGGTACTTGCGGTGTTTGGCATTCCTGTACCATCTCTGAATCTTTGTAGCTGCAGATACTAATTTGGCTTGAAATTCATCGGAATCCACTACCACCAATTTATTGATGTTCTGGTGATGACCAGGTGTAGTATTCCTCATATTTCCACCACCATCATATTGTACAGCTGACACAGGACGTTCCAATTCCCCCACCTGGTCCCCTCCTCTTGCTGAAGGTATTGAACTCGACACAACAGCTCCAGTTTTCAATTTTGGCCTACTCCTGGTCAATGAGCGCTCTCCACCAGCTCCCCTTGGGGCATGCCAGGAGTGCAGTCTTGCTGAGGGGTTGCTTCTGCTACTAATGCTAGAGACGGTAGCTTGCAATTGAATCTGTCAAGACACCATACATTGTTCACACACGACATCCATACCTTGTGCATATGTACGTAGAACAGGCAGACTTGTGTGTCCAATTTGTGATACAGATGTGTGTGTGTGTGTGTGTGTGTGTGTGTGTGTGTGTGTGTGTGTGTGTGTGTGTGTGGTGTGTGTGTGTGTGTGTGTGTGTGTGTGTGTGTGTGTGTGTGTGTGTGTGTGTGTGTGTGTGTGTTATGGACCAATATACCATACATGCTGCATTTGTGTAATAACAATATAAAATTCCCACGGTAACACACACACAGTCCCTACATACTCCAGGCATTTCCAACTGTGGTACTCTGTTTCTGGACGAGGTGGACTGTTTTGCTGTAGTTGATGGTCTTGATGTAGCAGACATAAGAGGTTTGGATGGCGTTGATTTCCCACTCCGAGTTGACAGAGGTCGAACGGTTAAGGACAAATCACTGAGAAAAATAAATTAAACGTTGATGAACCACAATGTCTACCTTTGGAACACCCACACCACTCACTTATCATAGCAACTGTATAGTGGCGGCCAAAAGTTACGGGACGATTTCAATATGGCGGCCGGCAGCTATTTTAGCATACTTGCAATTTTCGCGATATTTTGGCGAATTCGAAACGGGAGAGTGGTCATAAATCATGAGAACACTTTTAGAATGTTCAAGAACATAGCAATAGTACTTTGAAATCTTCGTGACTTTCATTTACTCTAATAATCGGCGTAACATTCGAAAATATTCGGTGACACAGACGTTCTGTATAGTACGTTATACTTCATTAAGTTTTAATGCAAGAATTCATCAGTCGCAACTCTGAGTACCTTGCGTACCTTACCCTCCTTCGAACATTGCAAATATCCGATTCAGTTGAAATATCAGTCTTGGAGAGCTCATTTTATAGCCATCGTGCCCGGATATCTACGCGTACCGAACTTGACTCGTGTAAAAGAACAGTAGGTTTTCTGCGTATATCTTCTAATTAGAGTTTTCTTCCATACAACCCTCTCTGCAGTGGTCACTCACACACTTAAACTATGGAATCTGGTTGGTATACCCAGTAATTTAGGAGTAGCCTACCGACAATCATACATCTACGCATACGATATAATTTCTTCTTCCAAGTTTGCGCAGATAGTAGATCATACGAATACGGGTAAGTTGTTTGGAGCATTTTCCCTTTGAAAATTATTGAAGATCCTATCTGTTGAAGATTCTGAATAATAAATGTTTTCAATATACGTTTGCAGAATAAACTTATAATTCCCTCAAAACAACTATCGACAACGTGTTCGCTCAAAGTAGTGATTTTAAATCGAGACGGGCTGAAAAGCACCGAAAGATGCAATGAAACGATTAGGTGCAGAATACACCGATTAGAATGTTGTTGAATGTTTCTAAAGATGTATTTTACAAATTAAATCGAAAATCTCGCTTTAAGGACGATTGAAATCGTACCGTTCCGATCCGCCATTTTCTTAAACCCTCGATCGTCCCGTAACTTTTGACCGCCACTGTATATACAGGACCACATACGTATGTTCTATGCACAAAATACCACATAATCTTAGACTAATTTATTATATTTCGATCATCTCAAAACTACTTCTTTCTATCTCTGTATGATCAAACAGATTATCACGTGGTCCAGATGTCCTACCTTCTCGACTGAGGCCCGGGGAGATCTGTGCTTTCTTTCGATCTACCAGAGGAGGGGTTCTAAATGCAAGTACCAAAGACATAGTATGAATCAAAAACCCCATATCATTGCAAATCGAATGTCTGTGGAGCACGCACACATGCGCACACGTACCCTATCGCTGAACCTCTTATCGGTGCGTTTCTCAGAATAGGAAGCCATTTTGAGGTACCCGCCGTACATCCATTGCCATAGCGACCATGATATAACACATAAGATGGCGTTGTAGACTGTAACAATAACTTTCGTAATACACATAATAATATAGGTAATTTGAACGAGGAAATTACTACATTCATAGGAAAAAAATCAAATGCCTGCGCTAAAAGGAATTCAGTGTTCGAATGTAGGTCAGTTAATTGACAGGCAAGTTCAAGGTAGGTCCTTGTCCTCCAAGAATCTGTACTCAAAGGTGAAACCTTCCTTTTTTCTCTGTGCCCATTTCTCAAAATCAAAATAAATATAAGTACCCTAGGTGGAGTAGAGAGAGAGAATACATAAAGATGCACACATCTATCATAATCAAACACAATGGTGGACAGAGGAAACAGACACATTGTGCCGACGTACTACTTGCACACAATGTGCCTGCATGTGGTACATGACATGGACCACATGCACACATACTCACCATTTCATATTCATCAGTAATAGTCTTGGGCTCCTCGTGGCGCTGAAACCACATCAGATACTTTGTGTGAAACCGCCAGGACTGTTTCTTGAGTGCTTTAGCAGACAAGTATTGTGCTTTGGTTCCCTACAGACGGAGAGCGGTGCATTTGAGAGGATTGAATTGACAGCAGGCAGTCGTATGACCAGCATAAGGCCAGTAACCCACCTCCATGTAATAAAAGATGAAAAACAGTGTTTCTGTATTTAATCTTTGGAAGAACTCAAAGCTATCCATGTGGGGAGGCGTGTGTTGGCAATGGTACACAGGAGAAGGGTATGGGTTCCTCTGGAGGTACGTTCTGTGAGAACAAACGTGTGAGCCAGCATTCAACATACAGCCACATATTTTCAACATGAACACACACACTAGCAAACCATGCACAAAGATGTACCGCCCATACTGTGCCATACTGTACACCATCCATATAGATATAAACCTATGCACATGCATACCTATGTACATATGTACATCTCCACAGCTCCACACATCACCTATGTACCCATACATCAATGCAATATTCACATAGTATGCATAAACGTACATACGTATGTATATACCTCTCATTGGATCACAGACACATACACAGAATGTACACAGGACTATAGTATGTCCACCTCTCACCTAACTCTCTCTGAATCAGACGGCTGCGGTAGGTGCTTTGAAGCAGCTTCTAGCAAATGCAATTGGTTTATGTGGTCGGAGAGGAGTGTAACAGGTCCAAGTGGTGTCACACCCAGCAGCGGGTTGAGAGGCTGTTGAAATATCCCTGGTCGTGAGGACGAGGTACTTAGATCAGTACCACAACCTACCGTTGCTGATTCCAAAGCAGCAGTTAACAAGCCACCTGCAGTGGAATTTGAGAGATCGTATGTACATGAAATGAGCTAACAGAAAAAAGACAAAAAATATTGTAAAATTAGCAATACATATCCTCTCCGAGTATACATAAGAGCCCATGAACAACCACATACAGACACACATAGACACAGTCACATGCACACGTGCACACACGCACGCACGCACGCACGCACACGCACGCACGCACGCGCACACACACACACACACACACACACGCACACACACACAGACACACACCTGAATGTAACTTGTTAGTATCTATACTGTCAGTTGTCGACTCCACATCTGTCAGTACTAGAGACCCCACAGCAGTGGTTGTACTTAACATTGTACCAGATGAATGTAGGCCATCGCTACCTGTTGGGGATGGCTGGAGCACAAGAAAAATAGTACATATACCAGGTACACATCCATATGTATGATATAGCAGTCCATACTGTATATATACTCATATGTATTGTACAGCTGTGCATACTGTACAATGTTCATATGTATTGTATAGCTGTGCATACTGTACAATGTTCATATGTATTGTATAGCTGTGCATACTGTACAATGTTCATATGTATTTTGTTGTATAGCTGCATGTAATGTAGTGCTGGGAGATATCCTAAATCTCATGCACAATAAATGTCTGTTGTGAATAAGGTGTTTGTTGCGATTATTGAATGGTGGACAATGAGAATGTCATCACTGCTTAAAGGAAGAGATATTCACTGAACTAACAGTGAATGAGTCTTTGATGCAACTCACATCAACTCACAGAAGATATACCACAAGATTGAAATATTGGATAGGCACAATATTAGACGATAATTCTGTTCCAACCATAAGTGTGATGTAAAATTTCACAACAATACGATAATTGTCCATGACAAATATCGTAACTAAAGCGATTATTGAACAATTGCCCAACACCAATATACTGTATACCCGTATGTACTACATGGCTGTGTGTATCGTGTATACCTACGTAGGCACAGCATGGCTGTACTTACTACTGTACACCCATGTATGCATGTACAAATGCACTGCATGGCCATATATTCTGATACCCACTCATGGACACAACAGTTTGTGTACCTATGTATGTAACTACGTCCGCCTAACACACATAATGGAGATGCATATGTGATTTACCATGGACTGTGGAGCTGAGGAGAAGGGTCCAGAGAGAGTTGTCATCACACTCAGTGGTGCGGAGATGGGCTCAGGAGACCCTGAGAGTCCTGACGGGGAGGGGACCATGGGCTGATGGACACTGCTGATGACTGTCATCCCAGAGGATGGAAACACCCCTGATGTAGAAGATGAAAGCTGTGAGAATGGAGGCATCAACTCCATACCAGTCAACTTCATAATACCTTGGGACACTGGGATTTCATTCTGACTGCCTTGAGAGGAAAGTCCTGGCAAAGAGGGCCGTGGACTGGACGATGTACTCTGACCATTTGACACACTGTTGGAGGCGACAGGCGAAGACAGTGACTGAAGTGATTCTAGAGGTGAAGACACAGAAGGCTGAGAGGACAATGTTGAGTACGTTGTATCTACAGTTAGCACACTGCTGTTCACTCCTGGTGGTTGAGGGAAATCTATATAACCAGAGAAGACAACAGTGACGTTAACACCATATCATCTCACCTCTATCAAAATTTAGACACGTACACACAGTGGACAACAGTGCATGTGATTAAGGTAACCATGTACGTAAGTACTTGTACGTACATTTATGTATAAACTGTAGGTATGTATGTACGTATGTATGCACATATGTACATGTAGGTACATACAGTGGGACCTTGATAATCCAACATGGTTTGGGGGAACAAATACAAGTTGGGTCAGTAAAGTTGTCAGGTTATAGAGGTTTCCATAGTATAGAGTGTAGTGTGTAGTGATGGTTTCTATAGTATAGAGTGTAGTGTGTAGTGATGGTTTCCATAGTATAGAGTGTAGTGTGTAGTGATGGTTTCCATAGTATAGAGTGTAGTGTGTAGTGACGGTTTCCATAGTATAGAGTGTAGTGTGTAGTGATGGTTTCCATAGTATAGAGTGTAGTGTGTAGTGATGGTTTCCATAGTATAGAGTGTAGTGTGTAGTGATGGTTTCCATAGTATAGAGTGTAGTGTGTAGTGATGGTTTCCATAATACAGCGTGTAGTGTGCAGTGATGGTTTCCATAATACAGTGTGTAGAGTGCAGTGATGGTTTCCATATTATAGAGTGTAGTGTGTAGTGATGGTTTCCATAGTGTAGAGTGTAGTGATGGTTTCCATAATACAGTGTGTAGTGTGCAGTGATGGTTTCCATAATACAGTGTGTAGTGTGCAGTGATGGGTGTGTCTCAAAACACAGGCAGATTCTAGGGAATATCTGATTATGGAGGTTCCACTGTGTGTAGGTGGGTGTGTAGGTGGGTGTGTAAGTGGGTGTGTAAGTGGGTGTGTAGGTGGGTGTGTAGGTGGGTGTGTAAGTGGATCTATAGGTGTGTGTGTGTGTGTGTATGTGTGTGTAGGTGTGTAGGTGTGTGTGTAGGTGGGTATGTAGGTAAGTGTGTAGGTGAGTGTGTAGGTGAGTGCATAGGAGTGTGTGTGCATGTACAAACATACATAGTTCAACAGTGCAACTGGAATGCCGAATACTCACTTTGTGGTGGGTTTTGCAATAATGGTGTTGTAGGAACAGAGTTCTGAATTGAATTGGTCTGCCGCAGTGAATCCAACGATGACTGCATGGTGGAAATTGGAGAAGAGTTCACCTGTTCCGTAACCTGCATGGACTGACTCCCGGATGAATTCTACAAGATGAAAGAAATCTCTGTGAACAAACAAATCATGTGTACATTATAATATACATACATACGTAAGTAGGTATATGTAGTAGTTATACCCCGCTTTCGGTGTGTACTGTGCGGATGCACTAAGTGTTAGGAATAGATTGGCCGAGGGCACAGCCCGAGGCTAATCTATTCCTAACACTTAGTGCATCCGCACAGTACACACCGAAAGCGGGGTATAACTAGTATGTACCCCGTAGGCACATTCATTTACGCGGGCTGGTAGGCCTATCGATTGAGGTTTTCAATGAAGAGCAGTAAGAAGGCCTAATAACACTGCAGCAATCGTCGTTCGTTCAGTAAATTTTATACTCTCAGGTTCATTTCAGCAAGTTTTCTCTTTCATTCGGTAAAGTTAATACTCCTAGGCTCGTTGTTTTGGCAAGTTTCCTATTTCGTTCGTTCTTTCTGTAGATATTCTAAGCCTCTTGGTTCTGGCAAGTTTCCTCATTTGTTCGGTAAATATTCTAAGGTTCGCGAGTTTGGCAAGTTTCCCTTGTTCGTTCGGAAATATTCTGAGGCTTTTGGGTTCGGCAAGCTTCCTCGTTCGCACGGTAAATATTCCGAGGCTCGTGGGTTCGGCGAGTTTCGTCGTTCGCTCAGTAACTATCCGAAGCTTGTTAGATTAAATAATGCCACTTACAAAAACTGGGGTACATCACAAATGTACCCCAGTACATCGCGAATGTACTCCTGTCGGCGCTTTTGTAGTTGATTGAAAACGCCTACGCATCGGGGTACATATGTACAAACATCCTTTACATACCAAACACACATATCCTTACATTCTCCCTGACACACACACACACACACACACACACACACACACACACACACACACACACACACACACACACACACACACATCATCACATGCCACATACACACATCCATTACTGCCTCATATAAGTACGTACAACGAAGTTTACATTTCGAATGTGTCCTTGTCCGTTGGATGAGGGCAGGGGGGAGTTCGATTGGTGACTCTGTCCCTGAGTTAGCAGCTGGTCGGGCTCTTGGTGGTCCTGCTGAGAGGATAGTTGTGCATTTGACTGTTGCGGCTGGAAGGATGTGGACAATTTTGGTGATTCTGCTACAGAATTGAGATGCTGGTGTTGTTGGGACGATACCACCACTGGACTTGTGGACCACGGAGAGGACACAGTCTGACCACTAGCAGCAGCGGCATAAGCCGAACTTGTTGATCGTGTTGATGGCTGTGTGGAGGACTTGGTGACAGACTGTGTATCAGGACTTTGAGGACCATTTGTAATGATAGCATTCGTTGAACTACACAAAATGAGAAACGCCTCTGAATATCAAGTGCACAGTGTGTGCAATCTTGTTAGCAACAATCAAATCCTGGTAGGCCAGTCTAGGGGGTAGTAATGTGTTACTGACTGTAGTTGATGGTAGGCCAGTCTAGGGGGTAGTAATGCGTTACTGACTGTAGTTGATTACAGAAAATATCTATTCAGTACTGGCAGGGTCATTATTGAGAATTTGATAACATTTACAGAAATTTGAGTTGAATTACAAAATCACAGGACAATGTTCAGTTTAGGCCTCCAGGGTATAGCAGTGAAGTGTACGTGCACACATACATACGTAATATTATGTATGTACATACATGCATACGTAAGTACATACAAGCATGTACCTTGTTTGTCTATTGGTGGACTTCGAAGGGTGATGTTTTGACTTGCTGGTTACTGTAGTGCTGGACAAAGGTATCGACATTGATGTTGAGGAAGGAGTCGCGGTGGTGGTGGTGGTGGAGGTGACAGTGGTGACCACTGCTGTTGAGACAGCTGTTGTTGTCGACGACTGGCTGGTGACAGAAGATTTTAAATCTTTAGATTTCTTTGGTGACTGCACAATGACCTGAAGAACGGACATACATGTGAATCAGACAAGCATGTGCCAGTAGTGTAGTTGGTGCCGGTAGTGTAGTTGGTGCCGGTAGTGTAGTTGGTGCTGGCAGTGTAGGTTGGTGCCGGTAGTGTAGGTTGGTGCCGGTAGTGTAGGTTGGTGCCGGTAGTGTAGTTGGCGCCGGTAGTGTAGTTGGTGTCGGTAGTGTAGTTGGTGTCGGTAGTGTAGTTGGTGCCAGTAGTGTAGGTTGGTGCCAGTAGTGTACATACAAGTAGACAAACATGCATGTGTATGTGAACATGAACACGTAGTGCACTCACATGCATACAGTTCAATGGCCCAAACGTGTGACAGACTAGAGACTCACTTCACTTGTACTTTCTCTTCCTTTTCTCCTTTCTTCAAGTAATTCTTGTGATGTTGATTTAAGTGGTGTGGACGGGGTTCTAGTGGCAGGAGAGAGGGGTCCATGCTCCTCCTCATGTAGTGCATTCCCGTGGGACAGTCCAACCGTTAGACCATCATCCATCTCAAGGTCATCGTACATTGCCTCGTCTTCCAGGAAATCAGGCTCTTGACTGCTTTCAATGTAGTAGTTGACACTGTCCTCAATACTCTTCACCTGAGAGGAAAGGGGGAGGTATGCAATATATAGGACAGAGCATTGATGCAAACAAGTAACAATGACACACAGTTCAAACAGAGACAGGCCTCCACAGAGGTACTGCGCTCACTTGTTTTGTTTCTAATGTGCAGTTGTCCCACATCCTCATGATGGTCTATTGGAGAAATATGAAGGAGTAACTCTGTGTGTGTGTGGTGTGTGTGGTGTGTGTGCGTGTGTGTACGCGCACGCGTGTGTGTATATGTGCATGTGTGTGTGTGTGTGCGCACGCGTGTATGTATATGTGCATGTGTGTGTGCATGTGTGTGTGTGTGTGTGTGTGTGTGTGTGTGTGTGTGTGTGTGTGTGTGTGTGTGTATGTGCATGTGCTTGAAATCCTCACCTCAAGTTTACTTGTATGGAATGTATGTCTTTCTACCCATTGTTGGAGTTCATCAACTCTGTCTTGTTTCTATGCAACACAATGTACACATACCAACAGTATCAACTGTGTTGTGTGTGTGTGTGTGTGTGTGTGTGTGTGTGTGTGTGTGTGTGTGTGTGTGTGTGTGTGTGTGTGTGTATGCGTGTGTGCATGTGTGTGTGTGCGTGTGTTTGTGTGTGTGTTTGTGTGTGTGTTTGTGTGTGGGTAGGTGGTGGGTGACAGTATGTGTGGGGGGCTGTACAGCACGTGTTCTCACTCACATCTCTGTCCAGTTTCTTCTTCTTGGTTTGAGCATGTATTGACTGTACTTCGTACTCAAACTGCTCCACCTGGTAGCACCAAGCAGAGGCAATGTGACCGCATAGCCCACAATACATGACTAGCCACATACAAATACAAAGGAACACAGAACAATATGGTGGTGTACACACACACATACATAAGCTACACACAGCCTACACAGTACAGTACAGCGGATTCTCGTTAATCCGTCATCGCTTTATCTGCCAAACCTTTCAATCTGCCACACTTTCCCAGTACCTATATACTATACAAGTACTAATGAATATGCACTTAATCCACCATATTCTTTGAAAGCAAATTGCAGCAGATTAACAGGCATTCACTGTATGCCACAGCTAGGCCTAAACACGTATATAATAATACTTGCATCCTGGTTGAGGGGTGGATCAAATGATAAACTGTGCACACATAAAGCATGTAGCACAGGTCAGTGATACAGCACAGGTCACTGGACAGATATCATTGTTCAGGATGAATTGATCGAAAAACAGGCAGGAAACTAGTAAACACACTACTATCACATATAATATGCTGTCTTGGACTATGCCCTTACATGCAGTATAAATTGTCCTTCATCCACTACACCAGGATACAAGTTATTTGTATCCTGGCTAGGTGTGGAGCAGCAGATAAAGTGCTGACTAATTACCTCCACTTTGCCCTCGGTGATCAATTAGCCTTATAAGTATATCTGCAGTAGCTCAACCAGCCAGGGTGTAACAATGGCCCACATACAACAAACATACACACGTACGTACACATATGTACGTACATACAACAAACACACATACACATACGTACATACGTATGTACAAACAACAAACACACATACACATACATATGTACATACAACAAACACACATACACATAATACATACAACTAACATACACACATACACATATGTACATACAACAAACACACACATACACATACGTACGTATGTACATACAATAAACATAACACACATACACATAGGTAGATACATACATGCACGGCTGCACACAGACCTCTTGATTTAGTCTCTCGATTGCATTATTTAACCATTGTCGCACTTCCTCCCTTTCTTTCGTTGCCGGGTCGATCCTTTGTGCCTGCCCTAGTCCCTCCTTCGAATAAGCCTTGGTTTTTGTCTCCCTCTCGACCACTTTGAACCTCTCCATCCGCTAGGAGAATGCATGTATACAGTCACACAAGGGCATACAACCCGGACAGAACAAACAACTGCATGTTAAACACATTGTATCTACAATAGAGGGACAATGCACATACACAAGCACATGCTGAATACACTGTCCATCAAATAATTGATGCAAAGACTGATACAAAATTTCCCTCACAAATTTTTCAAAAGGAGCAAGGTTTGTGGGTCCTCAACCACAGAAGACCCACCACTATGTCCAATCTCAAAGCACTACACACACCAGGGCTAGGCTACACACACCAGGGCTAGGCTACACACCAGGGCTAGGCTACACACACCAGGGCTAGGCTACACACACCAGGGCTAGGCTACACACACCAGGGCTAGGCTACACGCAACCAAACCTGTTCTATCAGTTTTCTGTTCTCCATCAACGGTTTCTTGTCCTTGATGTCACTGGATGCTAGCCATGTCTTGATTTGATCTCTTAACCGCTGTACCACACACAAAGCAGAGGGAATATGAGATAAGTTATACAGTTCGTAAACATTTCAAAAAGGTCCTTTTAACACTTTCAACAAATCCTTGTGTATCACAATTCATTTCTCACAAGCCATTATTGAAACCAACCAGATATGTGCAAATTGTAACATTGTCAACATGTATCACCAAGATCAACCCAGTATGCTACCAGGAACAAGATGGGAGAACCTTGGTACACGGTGTCCTAATGCCTATGGGAGGACCTTGGTACACGGTGTCCTAATGCCTATGGTAGAACCTTGGTACACGGTGTCCTAATGCCTATGGGAGGACCTTGGTACATGGTGTCCTAATGCCTATGGGTGGACCTTGGTACATGGTGTCCTAATGCCTATGGGAGGACAGCTGAACACGATCTCCAGATTATTGTGGTCTGCATACACTTAAGCCCATTGCTACACTGGGAAACATGATTGATACATACTTGTAACTTTTTGATCTCCTTCTTCAGGTCTGTTTCATACTTATCCTTCTGGTTGGTGTTGGCAGCATTGTGTACCTTGAAAATGGAGCAGAAAGTCATCTCTTTCCACACAAGCACACTCTCTCCATACCCAGAATGCTACCTCTAACGACACTACGTTGAATACCGGCATTAAGTTCTCTGATGCCCTTAGTGAGCCAGTGATGATTACTATAGTCCCAATACGGTCGAAACACACTAAAAGTATCCCGTTGAAAGTACTAAGTACATAGTAAACGTATTTTACCTTCTGCCAAATGTCGTCGAACACTTCAATTCCTTCTGTTACTTTCTTCAGGCACTTATCTATTTCACCTAAGAAAATAAAATGGATGCGCATTAATTGGAATCATTCGCTCTTGCCTCAACTTTCTGTCTTTAAAGGTACCCTGAAGCTTTCTTTGGTTGGACATCTCTACTATAGACTCATGTGCTCCAGTTTTATGTTCCGAAAAACTTTCAGAATCCCTTCAAAGGGAACAAAACTCTATTCTTGTCCTTCCGTACAAATTCAAGTTTGTTATTGGGTGGCTGCAGGCAATACACGTGACCTGACGTAGGTTGAATAAAATGACGATTCCCGCGCTTGTACTGCTACTAGTGGAGATGAAAATAATTCGACAGTGACACAACTCTATGGCGTTGATAATTTTTGTCCTATTGAGCCACCGGGGTGATTTTTCTTGAACACCTCTTTTGTTATTCTCTTTCTCTTGATAAGCTCATTCACTATAGCATTGCAGACTGCTTCCTATAAAGAAAACAAACAATAATATATTTGATAACTGGATTACATGTAGACAAAAAAAACGTGTGGCATTTACCTGGATAACCAGACTAATAGTTGGTAACACACCAAATGGTTCAGGTAGTTCTTTGCACCCATACACAAATTGTGCAGTAGTCAACCTTGACAGTTCAGAATCTAAACAAGCACCAAAAGAGAACAAAGGGTTAAGGTTGATATGTCTAATATCGATATCGACTAATATACATGGTGTTCCAACTGACCTGTTCTACTTGTCACTACAAGAGTGCACGTGCCATTACTGATAAGATGATGAGCAGCCAATACTGCTTCTGCTGTGTTACCACTGTGGGAGAAGAACACAACGACATCCTTACCCGGAGTCACTTTGCCTGGAAGAGATCACAGATAACACATAACATTTCACACACCACACAATAGCACTATACTCAGTCTCACCAAGGTCACCATGCACCCATTCTGTTGAGTGGACGTACTGGGAGGTTATACCAATTGAGGAAAGTGAGGATGCCAATCGGGATGCTATGATCCCGGACTTACCTGGACACACAGGAGAGAACAGCTAGCACTAGTGTTGAGACAATGGTTTGAGGATGAAGCAGGAACTCACCAATACCAGATGTGATGATCTGTCCTGCACATGACGTTAGAATCTTGAAGAAAGAGTTGACATCAGAATCACTCAATACTTCCATGGCAGCCTTCAGTGCTTCAATGTCATTGCTCATGGATGCTTTGTAGTCAGGGGACGTTGAAAATGAGACACTTGGTACATCTACACAGGAGGGATCACAATGAATAAAACACATACATACAGTATATGCAATGGACACACACACAGGTATGCGCACACACGCACACATAACACACATGCGCATGCGCACCCACACATGCACACACGCACACACACACGTACACACACACACACACACACACACACACACACACAAACGTACACACACACACACGTACGCACACACACACACACACACACACACACACGCACACGCACACACACACACACTGGTTCTCACCATACAAATCTTTGATATATGATTCCAATGTTTCCCTACATTCATTAGTTTTCAGATTATCAACTATTAGAATGCATAAAATGTATGTACACACATACCTGGCTCCTTCTCCAGGTACTCCACCAACATACTGAACACACGTAGCACCAAATCCGTTAGCCAGGGATCCCAACCACCTGGTGGACAGAAGACACGAGAAGCAACATGGACGCACTGTGAGAACCAGTGGGTCCGAAAGTGGGTTGGAGTGGACTGTACCTCAAGCTCTCTGGTGAGCTGGGAACTCTCTTTGCTTTCAGACCAGCAATTAGTCCACCAAGGAAGGCATCTCCAGCACCAGTTGTATCCACAATCCTTCTCACTGGTGGAGGAGACACTGATACAACCTGTCAATGAAGAATGCTATGTAACCACAACACTGGGCAGAGACATGTTCTACACAAACACACGTGGTCCCTTGTTGCAAGGACTGTATCCCCTTCTCCTGCCGTGATGGCTGTTAGTTGACAACCAAACAACTGAATGGATCGGGTGGCTATTTCCTCTAGGGACCTTGAAAAAAAGGACAGGTTTATTTATTTGAACCCTGTCGCATATCAGATGGCCTGTGGTGAGTTGCACTTACCACGAAGAAGACCAGGAGGGGTCATATCGACTCAAAAGTTCCATGATAGCTCCCTTTGCTGGTTTGAGAACATCACACAGCTTGATGCATCTAAAACAAAAGGAGAAAGCATAGTCCACAAATGTACACACTGGATGACGCAGCATCTCTTACTCAATCAATTCCTCAAATGTGCCAAGTTCGGCTTCCTCTACACACACACTTGGAGATACATCTAAATCCAGGATTCCCAACACATTGGACTCCCTGGTGACACAAAAAGCAGCACGTCTACCTCCACGGTCCATCTTAGGATAATGTGGACCTGTACCTTACCTTGCCGACTCCAAGATAGCCTTAACCCCGGTCAGTGGAATCTGAGACACTTCTGTACTCACTATGGCAGCCTTCTCCTGTATGATGGGTTCTGGGAGGATGGGCAGAATGTCACGTGATTGTCATGTGATAGCCTTCATGTGCATTGTTGACTTCCACACTCACTAAAGTCACGAGTCACCATTTCAGTGTTGATTAGAGAAGAAGCTCCTTTGGCCATCAATATCGTCCTTTCTCCATTTTCTTGTATGAATACATGGCACTGATGTACATATGTGGACGAGGAGACAGATGCAACAGATCAATGACATTGACGGACATGCACTCACAGTGCACTAGGGAACGCTCACTTCTCCGGTCCTGTAGAGAGGATCAACTTTGATGAACTCACTGGACACTCCCAGGTCCTCCAGACCACTTCGGATGAGCTGACCACTTTCATCCTCACCCTGGATAGCCAGTAAGCCGCTAGGAACTACACAAGGATCGGATGTTACCATCATAGAGATTGTTGGAAGGGTGTGTTGACAAATTGGACAACTGACCACCAGCCAGAGCTGCCCAACTAAGATGATTCAATGTCACACCACCAAGAAGTCTACTTTCCAAAGTCTTGAATGGACTGAGGGGGAGAAAACATTTCCAGAAAAATATATTTTTACTTATTTTTTTATTCTTTTTTTATTTAATACGTTATGTCTTCAACACTTGAGGACTCCTGGGAAGATCAGTTATATGATTGTTGAAGGGGTCCTCCTTGTTAAATTACACAACTAACATAATATGACATAAATGATATCTATACAATTGAATTAGCAAGCACCTTTTGAAGAATCCTTTGTTGCCCAACTTCGGCATGGCTATTAGTGAAAAATGTAGTAACAATAATGCAGAGCATGCACACACACACACACACACACACACACACACACACACACACACACACACACACACACACACACACACAGCTACTCCACCTCTAACATAATAGATATGATCCACAACATTGCTACCACACCCAAGGGCGTACTTCGTGGGAGGAGAAATGGACGACCCTACATAAAAATACATTGCTTATGTTAATGTTCTCTATCAGTGCTTCATTGGACGATACATCCCAATGTCTCTGACGTGTTGCACTATAATACTGATTATCTATCTATCTATCTATTGATCTATCGATAACACATAACAGCTCTAACTCAAATAAATAAGGGAAATTTACGTACCTAGTAGTCTTGTGAAGAAGAAACGGATTGAATTAAAGGGGCGGTTGTAGACCATGTTTACGTACACGTCTCCTTATTGTTTGTCACGTGACGTAGACTATGGATAAGGGTAAATACCCAAATGGAGATTAAAATCGAAGGTGGTCGACGGTTTATTTTGCGGCAGTTGTTATTGCAGCACGAATCAACGACGAAGGAGACTCCTTTAGAAACTTCGGGTCAACTGTAGAAAACGATCACGATTGACGCCCGTATGTAACAGTTGTGATTTGGTTTTAGGGTTAGAGTTGGTTTATGGTTTAGTTCTTTAAGCGCCCGGGGCTGTGATCGTATTCTACAGTTGCCATCCGGTGTGTGTGTGTGTGTGTGTGTGTGTGTGTGTGTGTGTGTGTGTGTGTGTGTGTGTGTGTGTGTTCTTCACATTCAAGCGTAGAACCGCACAAACGATATATTCGGTCCATTCGAAATCCTTCGAAGGATCAAGTTTCGAATGGGGAAATATTTGAAGAATTTAGTCTTCATTCCTGTGGGTGATACCATAGATACCAACAAGGTGTGAATTAATCTCAAATGCCGCTAGACCGGTGTCGCGTCTTCTCCTCGCCCAGGGTGCTTGGTGGATCTATGGTGGGACAGTCGTAGCAGGCCAGACTAGCCTCTACATAGAATTTGGATTTGGAGCTCGCGGTTATTCAATTAACCTGCCGTTTGAACCAGGATCTCACTAGGCATGGGGTCTCACAAGCTGGATTTCGTGCTGGGATGTGGGAGTAGTCTGGTGGAGAACATCCATTATGTTAAAGGTCAGTTCATGTTCGACTTAACCGATGCCAGATCAGCCTCATCAGCCTGACCGGCGTCCAGTTCATCCAGACTTTTGCTGGGGAGGCCAATCGACCGTTGAGGCTACTTTAGGTTGGAATCACTAGATCATAATTTAGGTGATATCCACCTCAATCCGCATTCCCAGAACCATCCTGTTCCAGTCTAAATCCTACTTTACACAATATGGTACAAAAGAAGTGCTACTAGATTTACCATCAATACCATACCCACAATGAGTTGACTCAGAGTTGGTTTTAGTTCAGTAACAAGGTGTCTAGAAATTTAATTCATCCATCCATTAAAGCGCCGTGACTTGCTAACTGACTCGAACTACAGTGCACTGTGAACAAAATCTTTAATGGACAAGCCTTGGCGCATTAATGGTGGCACAATACAAGCTGCCTCCTTGCAAAGGTGCCCTAGTTTCCTCCCAGTGATTAGTAACTCCATGCAATTAATGTCATAGACGTTGTAGGGGTTCAACCGAAGATTAATAGATGTTCCAATGGTAATATGATCAACTTCATACAGAATAATGCCCCTAGCTTTTGGTGCAAATGAAGCTACGTAGCAAAACGTCACAAGAAGGCCTAGGATAACGTGAAGACGCCATTGTGATCTAGAATGACATCATGGTTAAGTTAAAATTTTGGGGCGGGTCAACCGGTCAAGAGACAATTCTGAGCAAGGTCAAATGGTCAAGGCTAAATTTGATAGTCGAAAATCTTGACCCCGGTCGCAGACGGTAATACACAAGCATACAAGGTGACCACCCCTTGTGTCCTCGAAGGCGTAGTATTTTGAAGTAGTAACTGTTTGTTCCCAAATTACCGGAATTATGCCATTTCACCTTAAGCTCATGCATCAAAAATACATTCCAAGACCTAGTGGTCCTGTACATACGTAGCTATTGAAGGGTTTCAAAAAGTTGATCAAACACATTTTGGCTTTATGTGACCACGGATCACTCCAGCTAATGTACCTACTA
>OZ026556.1:290000-347500 GCA_964020155.1 Chondrilla cf. caribensis | reverse complement strand
TTATTGATGTCAACAAAATTTCAACTCATGTGGGATTGACCAGTGGTAGCCACTCAACCATAACTCAACAACATTTTTGTTTGAAGTCAACAGTCTTGTATTGTCCCAGTGTCAGACATGCTCATTAGTAGAGGATGAGGTCCCAACCTGTGGTGTTTGTGACTTTGCACAGGTTATAGTATTGAGTTAGTGTACATTTGAGGAGCTTAAATCAAGCTGTATTGCTCTGGTCCTCACTTAGCCTAAGGTTACACTATATAATACATAGTAAAAGCAGTTAACCATCATATTACAAATCAGAAATTCGGGGGGGGGGAGAACTGTTCATTATTATGCAAGAATTTGTTTTGTCAGAGCAATTTCTTGTGAGGAATAACACATGGGTGAGGTCATTACTCTGTTATATCAAGAAACTAAGGAGTTTATTATGTATTATTACCATTATAATACAGTATACAAGAGTGTTCCACTGTATCTCACTTGTCTAGTATGAATATTAATTTTATTCATAATGGGTTAATTATATTCATTATTAAGTGGGTTTGTATCTGCTGATGTCCCTGTACTACTTGGTTGGGGGCTGCATACTTTATTGACAATTTTATTGAAATTGCTGACCAATTCAATTACATGTCCCAGATGAGCATTTATGTACATTTGTGTATATTTATTGTATTTTCGTACAGTTTATTTTGCTGCACAAGAAGGGAAATTAAAATGTCTTCAGTGGTTGATTGAAAGTGGGGGCGGTGATCCCAATCAAACCTCCAATGATGGTATGAACCCACTACACGCTGCAGTGCAGAGCGGCCAGCTGCAGGTGGCTGAATGGTTGCTGGAATCAGGACACTGTAAGATCAACAGTAAGACGGTAGATGGAGGGACAGCTGTTCATTTTGCAGCTGCTAAAGGTATGAACTGGTGTTACATCCATAGATAGATGACATCACATGTGGTAGGATTCACTAGTCTCTTATCTGTAATCCCCCCCCCTCAACCTACCCCCATGTATGTGTATGTGTTCAGTATACACAGGAGGAGAGTTTAGAGCTGTTTGCAGAATGCATAAACACAAAAATTTTGGGAGGGTACAAAAATAGGGATCCACCTGGGTGATGACGAGGTGATTGTCACTTGCTTACTCTAATGTTCACAGTGTAGGGCAGTTGGTCTACTCACTGTAGGCTAGGTAAAATGGAGGTTTTATGATGCAAAACTACATATTAATATCATATTTTTTGCCTTACACATTGCAGGGCATGTTGCCATCCTGGAGTGGATGTTTAAGAACTCCTTGACCAAAGGAACAGAGAGGGATGAGTTTGGCACAACACCCGTCCACGATGCAGCAGAAGAGGGACAGTTGGATTGCTTGCGTGTTTTCTATGACCACGGTGTCGATCTCAACATGCAAGACAGTGATGGCTTCACTCCAAAGTGAGACCCATTGTAGACGAATCATTCAGAGTCTGTTTGCTCTTCACATGTTGCCTCCTTCGCTAATCCAATAGGGAGCTGGCACAACAAAACAATCACTCGGCATGTGTGCTGTACATCGAGAACCCCGTGGAGTTCTTTAGCACTATGAAGAGACCTAACAGATTAAATTCAGTAAGGACCTTGTTCTCTCTTGTCATCTGTGAAGTTTTATGAATTTTAACGGGAGGTGTGTACTTTTTGTTCTGTTATAGGGCGATCCTGGGCCACCGGAGAGTGGGTCCAAGACCAGCTTGTATTCATCTTCGGATGATGAATGTGTTGTCAATCCATCCTCCGTTAATGCACCGAAGAAGAAAAAATGGACTCTGTTTTCCAAGAAGGTGCGTATTCTTGCATGTGTGCATGTGGTTTGTGAGTGTGACTGTTACGTGTAGCAGTAAGAGTGATTCAGCCTAATAGTTGACCAATTGATCTTAGGTAGTAAACCTTTGGTTTTGTGGAAATGTGAACAGGGATAATCCTTTTTCAGAATCCATTCACATGACATTCTCCGAGTACCAGAACCAGTAGCTTGTTCCATCCTTAACAGCCTGCCTGTACAGATATCCATGTAACTCACCAGTTGGTTCTGTGCACCAAAACATTGAAAACTGACACAGTTGTTAAATACCGTAAACATGTAGCACTAGGTGTAAAAGTTTGCTTCCAGTAACACCGAGGTGAGCATAGTATCATCAAGCCCTATGTTGTAATAAAAATTGAGACAATGGGTAGGGGTGATGGTGGTGAAAATGTTGACTCCAGCTTGCATCTAATACTCTGTTCCAGCATGTGACAATAGACAAGTTATGTTGGGTTGTACTGTTTTTGGATAGCACTCGTTGTATACACAAGTGGTATATTATAGATAAGTTCATTGGAATTTCACTAGCCGTAAAAAATTATTTCACCAAACGTTTCGGCAGCTGACTGCTACCTTTGTCAGTGGGACAAGCTAGTGGTATAATAGTAGATATCAAGTTTGTGTTTGTCACAGTTTCTTGTACATTTGTCCTTTCCATGCCTGTTTACTCAAAGTTTGAGTACAATGTTTCCTGAACGCTCTTTGCACTAATAGAAGCAGTGAACACAGACCAGGAATCAACGTTCCAGTTTTTCAGTACAGGACGAAGTTTTTCATTTTTGTAACGCTTGTCGTATTTTACAATGCTTTCGATGTCATAGTTTTGAATTTGGAATGGAAACTGTGATTTATTCGTCTGTAGGATGTTTAGTAGATATCTGGCCAATACATTGAAGTTCTTCTCCAGGTATTATTCTCACTCCCTTCAAACTGTCGAAAGATTGCAAACAATGAGAATACGAATCTTACCAGCCTTGCGAGACAACTACATGTACCTGCTAGTGGACGAGAGAACCAACGAAGCTGCAGCAGTGGATCCTGTTGAACCAGAAAAGGTTGTGAAAGCGGTGGAAGAAGAGAAGGCTAAACTGACGACAGTCTTAACTACCCACCATCATTGGTAGGTGACTCCATGCAGTTTGCTGGAAGCTGCACCCACAGTCGTTGGTATTTTCAGCCATTCCAATTCCTATTCCAGTGGACGTACCATAGATGCTTGCCTCTGATGTGTTAGAGCATAGACCCTATAAGGTATTGTAGGGTCTATGTAGAGTATCTACACACACATACCGACGTGTAGACCTACACATGTCCTTCCATTTTGCTCCAGTACAACCATCCGACCAATAGGATTGGAGGGATGGGACTGATCCAGGTGACTATTCTATACAATAGGCTAGCTCAGTGCAAATGTTTTGAATCTCCCACACCCACACCAGTGGACTACTACTAGTCATGTGTGGTATTATTTCATGAACGGACAGTAGGTGTTAAAGTATATAGGCCATATATAGTGTGTGTGTGTGTGTGTGTGTGTGTGTGTGTGTGTGTGTGTGTGTGTGTGTGTGTGTGTGTGTGTTCAAAGTTCCAAACATATCCCGAATTTTTTCATTATAATATTGAAGCCTGCTATTGGGATTCCTACACAATCTATGGTCTTGTTTGGCAATTTTAGGGACCATGCATCTGGTAATGAGAAGCTGGTTTCCCTGGTGCCTGGACTGACTGTCTGTGGCAATGACGAGAGGATAGGAGCCTTGAACAAGACAGTCAAACACAATAACCAATTCAAGGTACATGTATTGTTGTGTATTGTGTTGTCATTCAACCATCCATTCCTAGACAATTTACTGTGGCTTCTGTAAAGCTAGTAGAAATTGAAAGTGGTTAGTATTCACATTTGTCTAAACATCTTAGTCACTTTAATGATGTGGTCAATCCACCAAACATCGCAAATTGTCCATTTTCAATCACGTTTCTCTGAATTTGGTTGGAGACACAGGAATCAACTGTTAATTTGTATGTAATCGGATATGTACACTTTGTGTCAATGCACAGTTGCTATGGTGAACTCACATATAAGGCATTCAAATTTGATCTTTTTCAATTTGGTGTAAACTTCATCTCTAGGTGGGCCGACTGATGGTCACTGCTTTGGAGACTCCTTGTCACACCTCTGGACACATCTGCTACTATGTCCAAGATGAAGACCAAGGAGAACAAGTTGTTTTCACAGGTTTGGGCCACTCTCAGCATGCACCTACCAACTGGTGGAGGATCTGATAATCACCTTGTAAATTACAGTAGTTGTTACCCGTCTTGGGTGAATTCCTCAGGTGATACGCTATTCACTGCCACTTGTGGGAGATTCTTTGAAGGAACAGCTGCTCAGATGTACAAGGCACTAATTGAAATACTAGGGAAACTCCCCCCATCCACAGTACGTTCATAGCCATGTAATGCCGGTTTACGACAGCCAACAGCGACATGTGCTTTGTTTTGACCTCACAGAGTGTGTACTGTGGACACAACTATCTCCAAAGTAGCTTGAAATTTGCTGCTCACGTTGAACCAGAGAACAATCTCATCAAGGAGAAAATTGTGTGGGCCAAGGTACCCTGTCATGTACATGTGCATATTTGTGATCTCAGTAACATGTACATGTGTGTGTTAGGTTTTCTTACTAACGAGTACATGTGTGTGTTGGGTTGTCTCAGTAATGTGTACATGTGTGTGTTGTGTTGTCTTAGTAATGTGTACATGTGTGTGTGTTGGGTTGTCTTAGTAACATGTACATGTGTGTGTTAGGTTTTCTTACTAACGAGTACATGTGTGTGTTGGGTTGTCTTAGTAACGAGTACATGTGTGTGTGTTGTGTTGTCTTAGTAATGTGTACATGTGTGTGTTGGGTTGTCTTAGTAATGTGTACATGTGTGTGTTGGGTTGTCTTAGTAATGTGTACATGTGTGTGTTGGGTTTCAAATCCAGTGTGGTCACAGTTGCTTACTGCCATTTTACATTTCCACAGAATCAACATGACAATCATCAGCCATCTGTACCTACTACCATCGAGGAGGTGCACCAAATCAACCCTTTCATGAGGGTCAATGAACCAGCAGTGCAGAAGCATTGTGGGAAGGATGATCCCATTGAAGTGATGCAGTTCCTCAGAAACGAGAAAGACAGCTTTAAGTAGATGTGATTACAGTACAACGCGTGACGTTGTCGAATTGGTGTTTTCTTTAGAAGGCAGTTCTATTTTTAGTAAACCATACGACCATATTTGGTTAGCAGCCATTTTGCTCGTGGTCCGTGGGCTGTGCATACATAGAAGATCAAGTGTCCAAATTCGTTTCTTTTGTTTGTCGTGTGAGTTCTTTGGCGATTTAGACCTATTTTACACTTCATTTATTAAAGGAGTCATACAATCTACAGCTTGTACTAGTTGACTTGTGATGGCAGAAAGTACCGAGAAACCAGAGGAGGTCCCCGTCACTCCCGAAGGAGATGACGATGACGAAATCACGCCTGGTTACAAGACCCCAGCAAAAGTGGATTTAAAAACTATCGAAAACCTGGATGCTGATGATGAGTCGCTAGTCAAGTACAAGAAGCAGCTGTTAGGACAAACCGATGATGTTCTCGGTGAGTGTAGACGTCTGGATAGGTGGACTTGATTTATGTTCTGGGCTTTTTGCTTTGGTAGACGAAGGAGGACCTAACGTCCTTTTGAAGAAGCTCGTATTTGCACCTGAAGATCACAAAGAAGTAGAACTTGACCTTACAGGCGAGTTTGCGTGTGTTCGTGCTGTCTCGTTTATCCATCCCATCGGATTTGCAGACACGTATTCGAGAGAGTAATGTGCGCTAGATCTCACTCGCTTTTTAGCTAGACATCACTCCTTGTTACTCCATCACAGCGGATTTAAGGATGGAGTGATGTTTAGATAGTCCAGTTGGCTGTGTGGGTGTAAGTGTGTGGGTGGGTGAGAATGCCATTATTGACTTCAATAACCGCAGGTGATCTCTCAAAGCTGAAGAGCGAGACTATAGTTATCAAAGAAGGAATCAGGTATCGTATGAAGGTGGTCTTTAGGGTACGTTGACCCTGGTACTACTCATCCACAGTCTAGTTGTTCTGTTGTACCCTCAAGGACAGTTTAAGACTCACTGTAGCCAAAAAAATCAAGGATTGTCCTGTTCATCACGCAATGCTTTCAAGAAAAGTACTTGTCATTTTAAATACTGCTGTTTGTTCCTCTTGACAGGTCCAGCGTGAAATCGTGTCAGGTTTGAGGTATCAGCAGACAACATACAGGAAAGGATTAAAAGGTCCCTGTGCCTATGTGTAGTTGTTGTGTGTTAGTCTACTAGCTGTTTGAAATAGTATACGGGAGGTTTAAGGTAGTATACTGGAAGTTCAAGGTAGTATACAAGATTCTACAGTAGTATACAAGACTTTTGGTAGTATGCCAAAAGTTATTGAAGCAGCATCCAAAATTTACAGGTTGTCCTGATGTCCTACAGGTGGAATAGACCCTTGAACCTATTTGCAATTTACAGGTTGTCTGGTGAAATAGGCCAACTCGTGTGTTATGACTACTATAGAGGACTGCTTGGTCACCCCCCCCCCCCCTCCAACTTTCTTTACAAGTGATTTGAATACTTTGAAATGTTTTTCTCCCAGTGTCATCAATGATGAAGCACTTTATTTGTAAGATCCAATGATTGCTAATTTCTTGATTGTCTCCTTTAGTGGACAAGAGCAACAACATGGTTGGTAGCTATGGACCGAAGACAGAGCCTCATGTCTTCCAAACCCCCCTGGATGATGCTCCTTCAGGAATGCTATCAAGAGGACACTATACCGTCAAAAGTCTCTTCACAGATGACGACAAGCACAAATATCTGGAGTGGGAGTGGTCCTTTGACATCAAGAAAGAATGGGAATAGGATTGATATTAATACTCTGTTAATAATGATGTTTGTTAATAGATTTAGTCACAAAACATCACATTGTATTTGGTAATTAGGGATTATTTACATGAGCATTTGTATGCCATGGTGGTGATGTACACCTCTCCCTCTGTGTGTGTGTGTGTGTGTCAATGAGCAACACAAGAAATATGATATACAGTTATGGTTAGTATGCATCAATTAGTTGGATACTCAGTATAGCAAGGGAATATGATATCAATATTACAATATTCCACTCGAGGATCCCTTCACCACTGACCCCACAACCAAAACTGTGCAATACAAGGCTGGCATGATGTGTAGGTGGGTGTGTTCATGGTGCCGTAATGTCATGCATGGCCGATGATTTACTACTTTGTTATGATCCAGCATAACTCAATCGTGAATGACCCTTCACTAACTGAATTGGTAGTCATAGTGTAGAACATGGTACGTTCGTATCCTGCTTCGCTGGCTATGAATGGACGTTGGCCACAGGTTTTCATGTGCTTCGTAAATAGCATGACTAATTACTCGTTATGTGCTCGTTATTTGTCGGTCGATGAGGGGATGTGAAGTACGGGGTTCGGAACTCATTAGTGTGTTGATGTTATAGCCCATATATAGCAGTGGCCATAGTGGAGTCCCATTTGTTCTTCAATACGCCTACCAATCGCGACAAGGTCCATAAGGTATAGCTTCCTGGTCTGACTGCTTCACTACGAGACTACCGATCGGTGAGTATTCATAACACGGGGTCATTTTGTAACTGCGCGGTCGTCCAGTACTGGAACAGGCGATGTAGTGTTACAACTCCTTTCTCTTAGACGTGGTAGGTCCACTAGCGAGGGATATCACGCGGGATAGATACAATGCCTGCTGTAGCACGAAGCCACTTGGTTTATTTGCGAGACATTCTTTAGATCCACAAACCTTTGAATAAGGTATTGATATTCATCAGACGTCCTGTGTTCCCATCATATCGCCGATTCAATGACAATAATCTATAGAGCCGTCTATTAGCTCAGTCATAAATCGAGATAGTTAACGGAAACGCCTTCCTATACTGTGCGAACTCATACTACAGTACGCGGTGAAAGGTTCTTCGCGAATTCTATTGCTAATCATAATATTATTATTTACTTTCTCTTCATCTTTAATTGTGTAGTTCGAACCAGGCTCAGTAGGTCCACTCACTGAGGGAGCTGTCGTTTGCTGACCAATGTCAGCACCTCCTGTTCCTGTACGCTGTGCTGTACCAATTGGGCAATATGACTGACTGCTATGCAGCTCGACTGAAGAACAGCGGAAAAGCTGGGGGGATTACAGAAAAGGCTGTTCGTGGCTTTGTTGAATGTGGTGACATCAGCTCCCTGAAATGGGTACTGCAGTTCACAGAAGGTTAGCTATTGTGGTTATGCAGTTGTCCTCATCTGTACAGTCAACCTAGTACTGTTTTCCCTACGTGTACAGTTTTCCTTGTACAGTTTTCCCCACCTGTACAGTTGGCTTGTACAATTGTCCTTACCTGTACAAATATCCCCACCTGTACAGTTGTCCTCACTTGTACAGTTGTCCTTACCTGTACAAATGTCCCCACCTGTACAATAGAACACTTTACTCATCCATTGTGTTGTAAAATGTAACTTCATTTTCAAAGCGAACATTTTCTCCCTCCCTAACTAATTACAGCTCAAGAGACAATAAATCATCGCAACAAGAAAGGACTGACTCCCTTGATGGTGGCTGCCTCTCGCTGTGATCGAGAGAGCTGTCAATGTCTACTGCGATACAAGCCTATCTTCCTGCCCAAGAGCTGTCCTGCTAAACATGCACCGTGGATCCTAGCTGAGGTCAATGGAGATTCCAAACTAGCAACCTATCTCAAAACTGCATACGGTGAGTACAGCAGGTTATGTACATGTCAGCACACTCAATGGTCAACATTGGAACAATGTGTGCTTTACATAAACATGGTGGATCTGACGTTTTTTACGTTGCAAACCAAAGTAAAAATAGGATTATTTCAGCATTTCTTATGTATTGTTAGATGACGAATGTCTGAATGGACTAACCAAGAACTTTGGTGCTCAATGTGAGTTATAGATGTTTTAATGAATGTCATCCGTCAGTGCTCCCCCTTTACATCTGATGTGTACTATCTATCCCCATGGTTACAGTGATATACGAACATTGCTCGAAGAAGAAGGCTGACATCACGCCAAAAGACACAGACGAACTGAAGTGGCTGTTAGCCCAATTTGGAGGTTCTCTAGTGAACTATACAGATCATGTCATGCCTGAAGCACTGATCATAAGGTGTGTGTGTGTGTGTGTGTGTGTGTGTGTGTGTGTGTGTGTGTGTGTGTGTGTGTGTGTTTGTGTAGATGTATTTCCTGGTTGAGGTTTTGCTGTTACATTCACAGTCTCAACCCGGTAATACAATACCAATATTAATAGCTAATTTGATTTTCTCTACAGTGTATTGAGGGCCAAAAATGATGATCTGGCAGAATATCTGATCAATAATTATGATGTTGATTTACTGGTCAAAGACACAACAGACTACAAATCCGTCTTGCATATTGCTATCGAGAATGGATCCCCCATTCGATTCCTCGTTACCGAGAGGGCTCCAGATCTCCTGCTGTTTCTCGATCAAGCCAGGCGGTCCCCATTCTTTGTAGCTTGTATGAAGGGTGACTACAGGTACATCGAATGGCTTTTCCAGAAGCTAATGCAAGACCCTGGTGTGGAGAGCCCAGTGGAGAGGGGGGCAGTCGTGGGTGATATCCAGCTGGTCTCACCTGTCATCAAGACACCACCTGCACCTTGCTTCTCAGATGTGAACAGTGAAGAACTGCTTGATGTTGAAAGGGGGAACATACCTCAAGGAGAATCTGAAGAAGATGCCAGTGGATCCCAACATTCTCTGGAAGTTGATCACATTCAAATTGTGGAAGAAGAGTCCAACATGGACCAGGTGTGTGAACCACTTTGGAAGAGTATTGCTGAAGGTTCTTTTGATTCCAAAAGTCGTTCACAGTTGGCTGAAGTCGGAAAGGCCATGTCTGTTAGCATGACAGATATAAATGATGACTCTGTGTTCCACATTCTAGCCCGACAGGGAAATTGCAAGCTGCTAGAATTAGTTTATTGCAAGGGAAGATTTATCGAAGGTTTTACCCCTAAAGTCTTCCTCCAACGTTGTAATCAGGCAAAGGGTGACTGCACTCCTTTGCAAATTGCAATACAAGAAAACCGTGTCACCTGCTTGGAGGTAATGCTGAAGTACATCGTCAACCTGTTGGTCGAGTCAGGGGACAAGGACC
The DNA here is from genome assembly GCA_964020155.1 of Chondrilla cf. caribensis. Classification (NCBI taxonomy): domain Eukaryota; kingdom Metazoa; phylum Porifera; class Demospongiae; order Chondrillida; family Chondrillidae; genus Chondrilla; species Chondrilla cf. caribensis. Next base: position 337,369 of record OZ026556.1, on the reverse strand, counting down.
TCCTTCAGCAGGTAGCAGACTTGCGATTACTCCGAGAAGTTGTCGGTTATGGGCACATTGAGATGATGAAGGTCCTGGTTCGATCTGGATTGTGGTATGAAGAATTGAACGACACCTCCCTCTACTCACAGTGCAACCGTCAGTCACAGGAAATGCTATTTCTCCTAATGAGTGTATATGCAGCAGTGAACAATATCAAATCGCTCACCAGTAATAGTTCAGAATCTCAAATTGGCTGTATTCAGTGGAGTGGCCTCTTTGTATGTAGTCTGCACCCCTTACTCCTCACGGTAGCATCCACTGTTATCGACCAGACCAAGCGCTGTTTGGAGCACTGGAGAACAACCAACGCAGGATCTTCAAAGGAGACCACCTCCCCTCTGAACGATAGACTGTTCCTACAGACCATCGGGGAAGAGTGTTTGAAAATCGTGGAAGAGCAGTTCGTCGTTGAATCTTTAGGATCTCCTTCAAATCAGTTGCCATCTGTTCCCAGAAGTTGGGAAATTGAAGAGTTTGCCAGTCTGAGACATATAACACAACTCAATCTTGCCAGCAATGAGCTTAGGGAAGTCCCCATTGAGCTGTTCCTGCTGCCACATTTGGAGAGCCTCGATTTGAGCAACAACCAGTTGGGGAGTCTCCCTTCTGCCACCCAACCCCCCTCCCCTGAGGTAGGTGTCGGCATTCATGAGCAGGGTCAAAAGGGCATGGGACAAAGAGTCTCCTATCGCTGTAATAATCTGAGGTGTCTTCAATTGTCCAACAATTGTCTTCAGTCCCTTCCCTCACAGCTGTTTACTCTAGAGATGCTGGAGGAGCTGGATGCCTCGCACAACAGCTTGAGCGTCCTGCCTCTTCTCCTTTGGCTCCCTTCTAAACTGAACAAGCTCATCCTTCATCACAACATGCTCTCTCAACTTCACTGCTTCAGCATCGAGCTCAAGGTTAACCCGAAATACTTTATCAACACAGTACTGGCGCGTTGGTACGAGGACGAGCGCTTCATTAGCATGTGCCAGTCAGTGAGTGAGAGGTCAAGCGAGTTCAGATTTACTCCAGAAACTCTGGACACCTCTATTTCAAGTACGTTGTCTTCGCAATCCACAGCTTCCGCTTTAGCCAGATCAGAAGAATTGGATACCTTCTGTGAGTTCCTTCGGGAGAAGCTTCGATTGGACGACTATAGTGATTATGACACCAAAAATCCACCGGACAAGGGAGAACTGCTGAGTCCCGAAGACCCATCTCCTGGGCAATTTCAAGAATGGGTCAGACGGTCCAAAATATTGACTCTCAAGTCTTCCACAGGTAGCTTGAGGCATATGATGGAGTGGGGCGATCACGAGGATGATGTTAATGACTCCAAGGAGTTGTCAAGAAGCAGCCCCCAAATTTCTTCTGACCAAGGTGAAATGCCATTGCATCCCCAATCCAGCGTCAAGGAAGAAGAAGTGCTACCCATAAGCGCTCTAGAAACTCTCGATCTCTCTCACAATCACTTCACCACAGTTCCTTGGGACCTCCCTTGCCTTGCTCCATCGCTTACTGACATCAATTTGAGTCACAACGCCATTACAAGCACAGATCTGGTCCATGACTTCCCAGAAAGCCTGAAAAGGATTAATCTCAAGAATTGTCATTTGAAGAGTGTGACAGAGAAGAATAAGGCTCTTATTTGCGGCCATTTTATCACCCAGATCTTAGGATCCGCCTTCAACGAAAATTGGAGCAGAGATAACTGTGTCCACCGCAACTACTCTGCCCTTCCTCATCTCTCCCATTTGGACCTGTCCGGGAATGCGATAGAAAAACTGCCCTTATCTTCTTTCGACCTGGAGAAGAAGGATGCTTTGAAGGATGAAAAAGAAGCAAACGAGATCATTTTCTTTCCAAACCTTAGCAACCTTTGGCTGTGTTCTAACAGTCAAATGAAGACTATCTCATCATCTGTTCACAAGCTGTCCTTTTTGACCAAGTTGGATGTCAGTTATACAGCAGTGGATTCGTTTCCATACGAATTGGGATTGTGTCCTCGCTTGCTTGTTTTCTTGGCAGAAGGCCTACCGCAGCTAAAGGGAGATTGTCTGCAATATGTACTCAAGGATGACACGCGAGGTCTACTCAACTACCTGAAATCGTTGTATCAGAAGTGAGTGCTGAGCACAACCCATTTCTGCCCCATTCCCATTAATACTGCATGTACAGCCACCACAGCCACCACATGTACAACAACCACAGTCACCACATGTACACCCACCACAGCCACCACATGTACAAGCACCACATGTACAGCAACCACATGTACACCCACCACAGCCACCACATGTACAAACACCACATGTACAAACACCACATGTACAGCAACCACATGTACAGCAACCATATGTACAGCAACCATATGTACGTACAAACACCACAGGTCAGGTTGTACAGTGGAACCTCTCTATTACAAACCTCTGAAATGTGGAAACCTCTATAATAAGGACACCATTCTGTGTCCCAGTGTAGTACTGAAGTGTATTAAATAACCTCTAAATTGAGGAAACCTCTGTAATAAGGACTAAAATTATGGTCCCAACGTGTCCTTTATAGAGAGGTTCCACTGTATGTGTATTGTCTCTCTGTTGTGTTGTCTCATTCACTGCATCTCTCTGCCCTCTCTCCCACCACGTAGCTCTAAACGATACCACTGCATCAAACTGATGCTGGTAGGGGACACTGGAAAGGGCAAGACCACACTGGTGGACAGTCTTTCCAAGAGATATCTGGTACAACGTCAGAAGGATCTAGCTGTCGGCAAGGATGGGAAACCGTTGTCCACAGAAGGAGTGGACATCTCCGATTGGATGTACCCCCACAGAGAAACCAAGTCCCGCCCACCTGTGACCTTTTACACATGGGACTTTGCTGGCCAGGTGTGTGTGTGTGTGTGTGTGTGTGTGTGTGTGTGTGTGTGTGTGTGTACGTGTGTGTGCGTGTGTGCATGCATGTGTGTAGTGTGTTTGTGTGTGTGTGTGTGTGTGTGTGTGTGTGTGTGTGTGTGTGTGTGTGTGTGTGTGTGTGTAGTTTTGTTGATGTGGTTTATTCTTGCTTACTTTATTGTAACTTGGGTCTTGTTTATTTATTGTTTTTGTTTGTTTTGCTATTTGTAGAAAGAATATTATGCCACTCATCAAGTCTTTTTGACAAAGAGATCTTTGTATCTTCTTGTCTTTGACGCAAGCGAAGGAGAGAAAGGAATCCTTGGTTTGAAGAGATGGTTGGAGAATATTGATGTGAGTGTGTTTGTGTGTGTGTGTGTGTGTGTGTGTGTGTGTGTGTGTGTGTGTGTGTGTGTGTGTATGCATGTGTGTGTGTGCGTGCGTGAGTTAAAAAGGTGTAGGGCGTGTGGGTGAGTGTCCATGATAGTGTGATTGTGTGCATGCATGTGTGTGCAGATATAAGTATGTTTTTAACTCAAGACTGCTTCATTTGCTTGTTCTCAGAGCAAAGCCAGCGGATCTCCAGTCATTGTGGTGGGCACACATGTGGACAAATTGCAGAAGGGCTCCAACACCCAGGACAGCCTCAAAGCCATGTTCCATGACCTGTACTGCCGCCCAACCAAGGGTGCCTGGACCTATAGTGGACTCCAGCAAACTGAGCTGCAACTGGTGAATGCTCTTGACGGCAACAGTGTCCAGATCTTGAGGGATTATATCTATGACTTTGTCCTCGAATACAAACTGCCTGCAGGTGGTGAGTTGTGTGTACTCACCTTGGATGTTGAAGCTTCACACACAAATGTGCTCGTGCATACACGCGCACACACATACACACTCATATGCACACACACACTCGCACACATGCACACACTCTCTCTCACACACATGCACACACACGCACACACATGCACACACTCTCTCTCTCACACAAACACACACAAACACTCCACACCCTCACACACACCTACAGATATACACACTTAATGTTGTGTCCCTCTGTTCAGGTGGAGATATTGGAGGACCACTTCTTAATTTCAAGGTACCAGCTGTTTATATTGAAATAGAACGTAATGTTCGAGAATGGGCCGCCAGATGTAAGAGAGATAAGGAGGTCCCTATCATCAGTAGGGAGAAGTTCATGTAAGGCTTGTCAGCTCTAGCATTGTTTAGTCTTGGATTGGGTGACAAGGTCCACTCAATTTGTTGCCATGGTAACCTTCTTCCTTTAACTTCTCACCCGTATTTAGAGCAAACATGACAGAAAGTTGTCATTGCAGTGAGCAGGACCTTCACCAGGCCACCTTGTTTCTGCACAACAACGGAATCCTCCTCCACTACACCGATGCACAACTGTACGATTTCTACTTCATTGATCCTCAATGGCTGAGCACAGTCCTCGCCAAAGTCATATCTATTCCAGATTTACCATCCTTCCACACTAATGGTGTGTGTGTGTGTGTGTGTGTGTGTGTGTGTGTGTGTGTGTGTGTGTATGTATGTTGTGTGTGTGTGTGTGTGTGTGTGTGTGTGTGTGTGTGTGTGTATGCTTGTGTGTGTGTGTGTGTGTGATTTGTGTTGTGTGTGTGTGTGTGTGTGTGTGTGTGTGTGTGTGTGTGTGTGTGTGTTGTGTTGTGTGTGGGGTGTTATTCACATCAGCTATCATACTACGACAAGGACTCACATGTGCTACTCCATATGTACGTGTCCTGTAGGTTTCATGAAGACGTCTGCTTTGAAGAACATATTCAGTAAGGACCAAATCTTGCTCTCTGACAACCACTACAAGGATGTTGTAGGCTTGATGCAGAAGTTCGATATCGCTCTCACCCTGGATCACCAGTCACAGATGATCCTTGTACCCTCACTGCTTCCTGAGGAGGAGAACAGTGCTCAGTTGATATCGGCCCATCGCATATCTGAATACTGCTCTCCTACCAAAGTCCCTCAGATTTCCCTGAATGCTTCTCAAATTGCTCCAATTGCCACTTGGCACGATTCCCTGGTGAGACGGTTTTTCCTTCCTTATGTGCCCGACGGGTTTTTCCCTCGACTAGTGGCTCGCATCATTGCCAGTGGTCTGGCTCAAAAGACCGCTGCATGTCTTCCTGAATCCACTTCATCCAAAGAGGAGTTTTCTATGAATGACTTAAACTGGTGCTGCTGGTCTGAGGGTTTTTCCCTGATTTACAAGCTCTCAGAGATCTTGAAGATTTCTCACGTGTCCGGTAGTGTACCAGGAACCAAGGAGATGAAAGTGATAGGAGGAGGCAGCAATGACCTGTCACCGAATTGTACGGCAATCGAAGTAGAAGTGGTGATTTTTCCATCCCAAGATGTTGTGCTCTCAGAGGTTTGTCGTAAGCAGAAAGCCGGTATACTCAGCGAGTTGCTTGGGGAGGCCATGGATAGGGATCAGGTAGAGTGTGCCAACATGCAGCTTGCCACCTACCTGCTGAACAGCCTGACTGAGGAGATCGGAGCCGTGTTTGAGGACTGGTATCCCGAGTTCTCTTGGGGTGGTCAGCAGAAGAAGAGTAACGTCTCTATTTGTGATTGCTGCCCCATGTGTCTTCAGGCAGTGAATAGAGATCGATCAGACTATCAAATGGCATTAAAAGGGATAAGTAAACCTAAACCAACACACCTCACAGATAGAGTGATGTATCTCTTCTCACTGCCATTCTCTGCTAGTGCGAGCAGCTCTGGAGAGACCCTCCTCTGTCCAGTGCATGGTTGTGTATCTGTTGACAGAGTTGCCCCTGATGTGGTGAGCTTCTGCTATTTGTAGTGGTAGTAGTAGTATGTTGTTGTTGTTGTTGTTGTTGTCATACTGTTGTTACCAGTGAACACACATTCGGATCGGATTTTGTGCTATTACATTATTTTGTCTTCACAGGAGTTCAAAGACTTGTATTCCAAGTCTGTATCAGAATTATGTGATGTTAAGAGAGTGAAAGAACTGGGTAAAGGAGCATATGGCTGTGTCTACCTGGGAGAAGTGTGCACTGAGGTGTGTGTGTGTGTGTGTGTGTGTGTGTGTGTGTGTGTGTGTGTGTGTGTGTGTGTGTGTGCACAAGTGAAAGCCTTTAATGATTAATATTTCTTCAGAACAAGAAGATGAAAGTAGCTATCAAAGAATACATCTCAGATGGTTTGGACTCTGGTGAAGGAAAGCAGTGGTTGTTGTACCAGAATGTCAGTGTGGAGGCTCGCATCATGTCCGAGCTCCACCATCCCAACGTTTTAGGTCTGGTAGGCGTGACCCTACATCCGTGGTGTCTGCTACTGGAGTACGCTCCTCGTGGTGACCTGAAGAAACAACTTCACACATACAGACAATCAGGAACAAGATTTGGACAAAATCTATCCCTACAAGTCATGACCCAGGTACTGCTGTGTGTTCTCGTGTAGTTGTGTCCGCATGTTTGTGAGTATGTACAGTGCACATGCATTCGTCTACATGCAAATGTGTTCATGTTGTCACATGCCACTATGTACACAAGTAAGCATTGTAATGATTAGGATCGTTTACAAAGTATTACTGAGTTATACTAGCATGCTTTTCCCAGATTGCTGAAGCGATGAAGTACTTACACGACAACAACATAATTTATCGTGACCTCAAACCCAGTAATGTCCTGGTGTGGAGGTTCCCCGAACCTTTGCGGCAGTGGGAGAACCGTCTACAGGTGGAGCTCAAGGTCGCTGACTATGGGATTAGCAAGCGTAATACCCCATGGGGGATTAAGGCTGACAAAGGGACACAAGCCTTCCAACCTCCCGAAGCTGGTGTCCATAAAAGTAGTGAGAACTTTGCCACTCACAAGGTGTGTGGATGTGTGTACAAGTGAATGTGTGGCTTGTCTACACACACTACATACATTGTGTGTATCAGATCAGCCTTTCATGTTGTAACTGCAGTTTGATGTGTACTCATATGGAATAGTCCTCTACTGTCTCTACACTGGACTGAGACCTTTTGATGACTACAAGGGACTATTGACCAGCTACATTGAGAAAGGTGGACGGCCCATGCTACCTGTGAAGGTCAGTGGGAGTGTGTGTGCAGTATTCCTAATGTGAGTGTGTGTACAGTATTCCTAATGTGAGTGTGTGTACAGTATTCCTAATGTGAGTATGTGTACAGTATTCCTAATGTGAGTGTGTGTACAGTATTCCTGATGCGAGTGTGTGTACAGTATTCCTAATGCAAGTGTGTGTACAGTATTCCTAATGTGAGTGTGTGTACAGTATTCCTCATGCGAGTGTGTAGAGGTGGTATTGCTCCAATCACATGTTTGCATGTATGTCCATGTATACACAGAGCCTGCCTCGTCTCCAAGTCATGTTTGAGTTGATGTGTTGGTGCTGGAGTCACAGGCCTCACCACAGACCTGATTTCCATCAAATTCTGGATATTCTGAATATGCCGATGTTTCACAAGTTGCTGTCTGTTGAAGGTCTCCTCTTTGATCATTACGTCACTGCCGCTGTGTATCGGCAGACAGCACCTCCTCCTGCTTCAAAAGGTCACAGACGCATGGGATCAAATCCCTCTTTTGCCCAAGTTATCCCGGAAACAGCATCAATTTCAAAGTTGGAAGACGTCAATTTGCCATCTAGAAATTTCCGTAGATGCTCTGTGACAACCCAGGTTACCCAGTCTGTCCCCTTAATGGGACGACAGCTGTCAAGTGACCCGGACTTAAACCGCCTGATATCCACACTCAACATCACCCCTGCCAGGAACACGAAGGTGAAAGTGGATACAGGAAAGTCAGAACTCTGGTATGCCACATCTCATCACGAGTTGATCGTCAAGGATTACTCCTCTGGATCTCTGAAGGTGGGTTGTTTAGGGTTTGGTGTTCAATAGTCAATCTTTTGCCTAAGCTGGGTATTCCCCCTATTGGTGTAGTTACAGTACATTGGGTATTTCCCCAGAGTGGGTACTTCCCCTATTCATAACACAGGACACATCTGATGCTTACATTGCTATTGTCTGGTTCTCTAGACCATATCAGTGGAGGCAGTTGTGAAGAAAATGGTAGCTGTTGAGGGCCAGCTGTGGTGTGGCCTGCTCAAGGAAGGCATCTGCGTATACGATATGGACACAACTCAGTGCATTGCTAAATCTCCTCCAACAGACCAGATCACAGTCAACGATCTTCTGGTGAACCGTCATCAAAAGTGTGTCTATGCTCTCACATCTGGTGGTTCGGTCCTCATGTTACCTTATGGTGGTCTCAAGCACGAACGCATGATGTACGACTGCCCAGTGGAGCTGGATCTGAGTGGTGCCGAGAAGATGGAGGTCTCAGGCTGTTCGCTGACCTGTGGTGTTGTTGTTCCTTCTGAAAGCGGGTGGAACATCTGGTGCTATGCACAGGAGGAAAAGCGCATTTACATCCTCGACTACCTGCTCCGTCTAGAAAAGTCCTTGAAAGTATCAGGAGAAATGAAGAACGCCCCTATCAAGAGGTTTGATATTTCCTCCTCCAGTATGGTCCTCGTAGGAAATGATCCTGAGGAGGGAGAAGTTTCTCCGAAGGATGGAAATTCCTCACATGACATTTTCCTCACAGATCGGACCTTTCTGATCAAGTACAACGTAGTAACCTACAAAACGCAAACGACTGTGGATTTCAGTCATATTTTGCCTGATTTTGCCACTACCCTGATGTATGCTAACAGCACACTCTACATTGGTACACATTGTGGACAGATTCTGCTCTTTGACCCCAACACATGTGATCAGGTAGGACAAACCATGCAACCCTTCAAATCTGCCATCACCTGCATGTTGGGAATTAACGGCGTTCTCAGGGTAGACCAATCGAGGTACAAGAACACCTCATCACTGGAGAGGAGAGAGAGAATGGGAGTGTTCGATCCCTTCAGCAACCTCCACGAAGATGACCACCTCCTAGTAGCGATTGGGATGGACTATGATCCAATATACAGTCACTTCCCCAGCAAGCCCACCCAACTCTTGACTCCAGTACTGTATGAGGGAGACCAGCCTCCTGATGCCAGGGACAGCAGTGTCAAGAGCAAACACTCTCGTGTGAACTTCAGTGCTGACTGTTACATGATTGTACTTGACTTATCTGTGGATGTTTGATCTGTGGGTGTTTGGTCTGTGTGTGTTTGATCTGTGGATGTTTGATCTGTGGATGTTTGGTCTGTGTGTGTTTGATCTGTGTGTGTTTGGTCTGTGTGTGTTTGGTCTGTGTGTGTTTGATCTGTGTGTGTTTGGTCTGTGTGTGTTTGATCTTCATATTCTTATAGTCAGAATTATTATTGTGGTGTTTAATTATAATAGTGTTATTCAAAGTATTGTTTATTTTTGTATGATTTTTGAAACAAATTTGTATTTCAGTTATATTATTCATAATACACATCACAGATGTAAATGGTCTACAGAGCATAACTGTCGAAAATGTACATTGAAGGGTACCAAATAATAATGGATAAAATGCCAGTCAGATGGATTGTAAGCTGTGCACGTTTTGTGCTTCTTGAGAGGATTGAACATCACATCCAATGTCAATTGATTATTTGAATTATGTGGATGTATATTATTATCATCATTTAAACCAGTTCATCAAGCTGAATCACTTCAGAATCCCCCCACTGCCCATGCAAAATAGCATTCTCCACTTTCCTTTGATGAGCATCAATTTAGTATGTCAATAGAAAGTGCCTGTCAGGAAACTTTGGTATAGATCAGGAGGGTCAGCGTTTGCAAGATTTTTCCTGCCAAAAATTTACCTGTTCATATAGTTTATCCAATCAATGTGAATGTTGGGTAATGTTTGTTATATGTGCTATTGTGTTGCCTACCCCCATTAGATTACAGAATATTTCAATAAAACATCGAAATTGAAAGCTGACATGTATATATATACATATAGCACTGCACATTCCAACTCACTATTATGGGCAGAACACCTTGGGAAGTTGCATGTATGTGATGCTATAGGGTTGCATAAGATCTTCCAATATGATGAGTTTTTCTGCCACATTATATCCTGTAGATAAACTATGGCAGAGCTAGGACAATGTTTGCCATGATAGGATATATTTGGGCATCTCAAGATCTTTGCCATGTCATGCTTCCTCTTCTCAGTCTCCTCCGGACAAAGCTGAGGATAGTTTGTGCATCATTAATTTATAAAATATACAACATGTAGCAGAAAATATAATGATTTGCTACTTGGAAGAATAAAGTTCAAACACACACAGACCAAACATCCACAGATCAAACACACACAGACCAAACACACACAGATCAAACATCCACAGACCAAACACACACAGATCAAACACACACAGACCAAACACACACAGATCAAACATCCACAGATCAAACATCCACAGATCAAACACACACAGACCAAACATCCACAGATCAAACATCCACAGATCAAACACACACAGACCAAACACACACAGACCAAACATCCACAGATCAAACATCCACAGATCAAACACACACAGACCAAACACACACAGACCAAACATCCACAGATCAAACACACACAGATCAAACACCCACAGATAAGTCAAGTACAATCATGTAACAGTCAGCACTGAAGTTCACACGAGAGTGTTTGCTCTTGACACTGCTGTCCCTGGCATCAGGAGGCTGGTCTCCCTCATACAGTACTGGAGTCAAGAGTTGGGTGGGCTTGCTGGGGAAGTGACTGTATATTGGATCATAGTCCATCCCAATCGCTACTACGAGGTGGTCATCTTCGTGGAGGTTGCTGAAGGGATCGAACACTCCCATTCTCTCTCTCCTCTCCAGTGATGAGGTGTTCTTGTACCTCGATTGGTCTACCTTGAGAACGCCGTTAATTCCCAACATGCAGGTGATGGCAGATTTGAAGGGTTGCATGGTACGTCCTACCTGATCACACGTGTTGGGGTCAAAGAGCAGAATCCGTCCACAATGTGTACCAATGTAGAGTGTGCTGTTAGCATACACCAGGCTAGTGGCAAAATCACTCTCGGTTTCAGGCAAGACATCACTGAAATCCACAGTCGTTTGCGTTTTGTAGGTTACTGCGTTGTACTTGATCAGAAAGGTCCGGTCTGTGAAGAAAATGTCATGTGAGGAATTTCCATCCTTTGGGGAAACTTCTCCCTCCTCAGGATCATTTCCTACGAGGACCATACTGGAGGAGGAAATATCAAACCTCTTGACAGGGGCGTTCTTCATTTCTACTGATACTTTCAAGGACTTTTCTGGACGGAGCAGGTAGTCGAGGATGTAAATGCGTTTTTCCTCTTGTGCATAGCACCAGATGTTCCACCCGCTTTCAGAAGGAACAACAACACCACAGGTCAGCGAACAGCCTGAGACCTCCATCTTCTCGGCACCACTCAGATCCAGCTCCACTGGGCAGTCGTACATCATGCGTTCGTGCTTGAGACCACCATAAGGTAACATGAGGACCGAACCACCAGATGTGAGAGCATAGACACACTTTTGATGACGGTTCACCAGAAGATCGTTGACTGTGATCTGGTCTGTCGGAGGAGATTTAGCAATGCACTGAGTTGTGTCCATATCGTATACGCAGATGCCTTCCTTGAGCAGGCCACACCACAGCTGGCCCTCAATAGCTACCATTTTCTTCACAACTGCCTCCACTGATATGGTCTAGAGAACCAGACAATAGCAATGTAAGCATCAGATGTGTCCTGTGTTATGAATAGGGGAAGTACCCACTCTGGGGAAATATCCAATGTACTGTAACTACACCAATAGGGGGAATACCCGGCTTAGGCAAAAGATTGACTATTGAACACCAAACCCTAAACAACCCACCTTCAGAGATCCAGAGGAGTAATCCTTGATGATCAACTCCTTCTGAGATGTGGCATACCAGAGATTTGATTTTGCAGTTTGTAGCTTTACCTTTTCTTTCATGGTCCCTATAGGAGGTGCTTTCTGCCGATACACAGCGGCAGTGACGTAATGATCAGAGAGGAGACCTTCAACAGACAGCAACTTGTAAAACATTGGCATATTCAGAATATCCAGAATTTGATGGAAATCAGGTCTGTGGTGAGGTCTGTGACTCCAGCACCAACACATCAACTCAAACATGACTTGGAGACGAGGCAGGCTCTGTGTATACATGGGCATACATGCAAACATGGGATTGGAGCAATACCACCTCTACACACTCACATGAGGAATACTGTACACACACTCACATTAGGAATACTGCACACACACTCGCATTAGGAATACTGTACACACACTCACATTAGGAATACTGTACACACACTCGCATTAGGAATACTGTACACACACTCCCACTGACCTTCAGAGGTAGCATGGGCCGTCCACCTTTCTCAATGTAGCTAGGCAACGAACCTCCAAACTCATCAAAAGGTCTCAGTCCAGTGTAGAGACAGTAGAGGACTATTCCATATGAGTACACATCAAACTGCAGTTACAACATGAAAGGATTAGGCATAGATATACCTACCCTTTAATGTACACACACACACACACACACACACACACACACACACACACACACACACACACACACACACACACACACACACACACACACAGGTATGGTATGTACGTATGTACATACATCAACACAAACACACACCTTGTGTGTGGCACGAAGTTCCATAAATCCCTCGGGAGGTTGGAAGGCTTGTGTCCCTTTGTCAGCCTTAATCCCCCATGGGGTATTACGCTTGCTAATCCCATAGTCAGCGACCTTGAGCTCCACCTGTGGACGGTTCTCCCACTGCCGCAAAGGTTCGGGGAACCTCCACACCAGGACATTACTGGGTTTGAGGTCACGATAAATTATGTTGTTGTCGTGTAAGTACTTCATCGCTTCAGCAATCTGGGAAAAGCATGCTAGTATAACTCAGTAATACTTTGTAAACTATCCTAATCATTACAATGCTTACTTGTGTACATTGTGGCATGTGACAACATGAACACATTTGCATGTAGACGAATGCATGTGCACTGTACATACTCACAAACATGCGGACACAACTACACGAGAACACACAGCAGTACCTGGGTCATGACTTGTAGGGATAGATTTTGTCCAAATCTTGTTCCTGATTGTCTGTATGTGTGAAGTTGTTTCTTCAGGTCACCACGTGGAGCGTACTCCAGTAGCAGACACCACGGATGTAGGGTCACGCCTACCAGACCTAAAACGTTGGGATGGTGGAGCTCGGACATGATGCGAGCCTCCACACTGACATTCTGGTACAACAACCACTGCTTTCCTTCACCAGAGTCTGAACCATCTGAGATGTATTCTTTGATAGCTACTTTCATCTTCTTGTTCTGAAGAAAAAATATTCATCATTAAAGGCTTTTACTTACTTACTTACTTACACACACACACACACACACACACACACACACACACACACACCTCAGTGCACACTTCACCCAGGTAGACACAGCCATATGCTCCTTTACCCAGTTCTTTCACTCTCTTAACATCACATAATTCTGATACAGACTTGGAATACAAGTCTTTGAACTCCTGTGAAGACAAAATAATGTAATAGCACAAAATCCGATCCGAATATGTGTGTTCACTGGTAACAACAGTATGACAACAACAACAACAACAACATACTACTACTACTACTACTACAAATAGCAGAAGCTCACCACATCAGGGGCAACTCTGTCAACAGATACACAACCATGCACTGGACAGAGGAGGGTCTCTCCAGAGCTGCTCGCACTAGCAGAGAATGGCAGTGAGAAGAGATACATCACTCTTTCTGTGAGGTGTGTTGGTTTAGGTTTACTTATCCCTTTTAATGCCATTTGATAGTCTGATCGATCTCTATTCACTGCCTGAAGACACATGGGGCAGCAATCACAAATAGAGACGTTACTCTTCTTCTGCTGACCACCCCAAGAGAACTCGGGATACCAGTCCTCAAACACGGCTCCAATCTCCTCATTCAGGCTGTTCAGCAGGTAGGTGGCAAGCTGCATGTTGGCACACTCTACCTGATCCCTATCCATGGCCTCCCCAAGCAACTCGCTGAGTATACCGGCTTTCTGCTTACGACAAACCTCTGAGAGCACAACATCTTGGGATGGAAAAATCACCACTTCTACTTCGATTGCTGTACAATTCGGTGACAGGTCATTGCTGCCTCCTCCTATCACTTTCATCTCCTTGGTTCCTGGTACACTACCGGACACGTGAGAAATCTTCAAGATCTCTGAGAGCTTGTAAATCAGGGAAAAACCCTCAGACCAGCAGCACCAGTTTAAGTCATTCATAGAAAACTCCTGTTTAGGTAAAGTGGATTAAGGAAGACATGCAGCGGTCTTTTGGGCCAGACCACTGGCAATGATGCGAGCCACTAGTCGAGGGAAAAACCCGTCGGGCACATAAGGAAGGAAAAACCGTCTCACCAGGGAATCGTGCCAAGTGGCAATTGGAGCAATTTGAGAAGCATTTAGGGAAATCTGAGGGACTTTGGTGGAAGAGCGGTATTCAGATATGCGATGGGCCGATATCAACTGAGCACTGTTCTCCTCCTCAGGAAGCAGTGAGGGTACAAGGATCATCTGTGACTGGTGATCCAGGGTGAGAGCGATATCGAACTTCTGCATCAAGCCTACAACATCCTTGTAGTGGTTGTCAGAGAGCAAGATCTGGTCCTTACTGAATATGTTCTTCAAAGCAGACGTCTTCATGAAACCTACAGGACATGTACATATGGAGTAGCACATGTGAGTCCTTGTCGTAGTATGATAGCTGATGTGAATAACACCCCACACACATACACACATGCAAGCATACACACACACACACACGCGCGCGCGCACACACACAACACACACACACACAACACACACACACACACACACACACACACACACACACACACACACACACACACACACACCATTAGTGTGGAAGGATGGTAAATCTGGAATAGATATGACTTTGGCGAGGACTGTGCTCAGCCATTGAGGATCAATGAAGTAGAAATCGTACAGTTGTGCATCGGTGTAGTGGAGGAGGATTCCGTTGTTGTGCAGAAACAAGGTGGCCTGGTGAAGGTCCTGCTCACTGCAATGACAACTTTCTGTCATGTTTGCTCTAAATACGGGTGAGAAGTTAAAGGAAGAAGGTTACCATGGCAACAAATTGAGTGGACCTTGTCACCCAATCCAAGACTAAACAATGCTAGAGCTGACAAGCCTTACATGAACTTCTCCCTACTGATGATGGGGACCTCCTTATCTCTCTTACATCTGGCGGCCCATTCTCGAACATTACGTTCTATTTCAATATAAACAGCTGGTACCTTGAAATTAAGAAGTGGTCCTCCAATATCTCCACCTGAACAGAGGGACACAACATTAAGTGTGTACATCTGTAGGTGTGTGTGAGGGAGTGGTGTGTGTGTGTTGTGAGTGTGTGTGTGTGAGTGGGCATGAGTGTGTGTGTGTGAGGGTGTGGTGTGTGTGTGTGTGTGTGTGTGTGTGTGTGTGTGTGAGAGAGTGTGTGTGCATGTGCGCGCGTGTGTGTGTGTGTGTGTGTGTGTGTGTGTGTGTGTGTGTGTGTGCGTGTGCATGTGTGCATGTGAGAGTGTGTGCATGTGTGAGTGTGTGTGTGCATATGAGTGTGTGTGTGTGTGCACATGTGCACGAGCACATTTGTGTGTGAAGCTTCAACATCCAAGGTGAGTACACACAACTCACCACCTGCAGGCAGTTTGTATTCGAGGACAAAGTCATAGATATAATCCCTCAAGGTCTGGACACTGTTGCCGTCAAGAGCATTCACCAGTTGCAGCTCAGTTTGCTGGAGTCCACTATAGGTCCAGGCACCCTTGGTTGGGCGGCAGTACAGGTCATGGAACATGGCTTTGAGGCTGTCCTGGGTGTTGGAGCCCTTCTGCAATTTGTCCACATGTGTGCCCACCACAATGACTGGAGATCCGCTGGCTTTGCTCTGAGAACAAGCAAATGAAGCAGTCTTGAGTTAAAAACATACTTATATCTGCACACACATGCATGCACACAATCAGATTATCATAGACTAACACACTCACATCAATATTCTCCAACCATCTCTTCAAACCAAGGATTCCTTTCTCTCCTTCGCTTGCATCAAAGACAAGAAGATACAAAGATCTCTTTGTCAAAAAGACTTGATGAGTGGCATAATATTCTTTCTACAAATAGCAAAACAAACAAAAACAATAAATAAACAAGACCCAAGTTACAATAGAGTAAGCAAGAATAAACCACATCGACAAAACTACACACACACACACACACACACACACACACACACACACACACACACACACACACACACAACACACACACACACACTCACACACACACACACAAAGACACACACACACACACACACACACACACACACACACACACACACACACACACACACAACACACACACACACACACACACACCTGGCCAGCAAAGTCCCATGTGTAAAAGGTCACAGGTGGGCGGGACTTGGTTTCTCTGTGGGGGTACATCCAATCGGAGATGTCCACTCCTTCTGTGGACAACGGTTTCCCATCCTTGCCGACAGCTAGATCCTTCTGACGTTGTACCAGATATCTCTTGGAAAGACTGTCCACCAGTGTGGTCTTGCCCTTTCCAGTGTCCCCTACCAGCATCAGTTTGATGCAGTGGTATTGTTTAGAGCTACGTGGTGGGAGAGAGGAAGACAACATTTTACCGACCAACATATATATAAACAGGAACATGTTTCAAAATTAGATGCATTTTAACATCAATATTGTAAGTGTGTCTGTGTGTGTGTGTGTGTGTGTGTGTGTGTGTGTGTGTGTGTGTGTGTGTGTGTGTGTGTGTGTGTGTGTGTGTGTGTGTGTGTGTGTGTGTGTGTGTGTGTGTTTGTGTGTGTGTGCGTGTGTGTGCGTGTGTATATATGTGTGCAAACATGAGACAAATGCAACCCACTAGTTACCTGTATGAAGACTTCAAGTGTTGGAGAAGTTTTCTGTTGTCAGATTGGTCCACAAATTGTTGACAGGTGTCTTCAAGATGAGAGACACCATCTGTCACCAAATTGAGTCCATTGCACAAACCCAATTCATGTGGAAGTTTTTCCAGCCCTGTGTTACTGATATCCAACCTGATCAACGACAGCATGTGGATAGACTTGGAGAGGGTCCTCATTTGGCCATTTCCACTTAGCAAGAGGACACCCAGGTTGGGAAAGAACACAACCTCTTTTCCAACTCTTAAGCTCAGAGCATCCTTACTCTCCACGTCGCTAGTGGACAAGGGGAGGAATGTAATTTCATTCTGAGAAAGGTCCAAGTAGTTAAGGTGTGGTAGAGCGGACTGATTACAGTGGACGCAGTTGTCTCTTCTCCAATTCTTCTTGAAGAGGGAACCTAGGATCTGGATAATAAACTGACCACATTTTTCAATGTTTTTCAATTGATCAAATTTGCTCTTTCTTCTCAATCCTGTCACGCTCTTGAGTTGACAGTTCATCATTTCAATCATTTCCAGGCTTTCTGGGAAGTCGTGGACCAGATCTGTGCTTGAAATGGCGTTATGACTCAAATTGATGTCAGTAAGCGATGGAGCAAGGCAAGGGAGGTCCCAAGGAACTGTGGTGAAGCGATTGTGAGAGAGATCGAGAGTTTCCAAAGCATTTATGGGCAATGCTTCTTCCTCCATGAACTCTCTCATACCTGCGGTCTGCTGGCATCTTGTCTCAGACATATCTTTCAAACCATCGATGTTCTCTGAGATGAAGTTGTGAGAACGTTTCTTCGATTTTCTGATCCAATCATGGAAGCTCCTGCTACGTACAATCTTTTGCCCTGCCACGCTCTGTGGCTCTCCTTCATCAACTGGAGTTGTGGCGTCGGGAACATGGACATCTCCTAATTGAAGCTGTTCACTGAGGAAGTCACAAAAGTTATCAATTTCTTTCGTCATGGCAGGTAGTGACTGGTCAATGGACTTTCGGATGTTCTCCTTACTATGCCAGTGTGTGTTTGCTACTGTGATAACATACTGTGGGTTATCTTTGAGCTCGGTACTGAGGGAGTGTAGCTGAGAGAGCCTGTTGTGATGAAGGATGAGCTTGTTCAGTTTAGAAGGGAGCCAGAGGAGAAGAGGCAGGACGCTCAAGCTGTTGTGTGAGGCATCCAGCTCCTCCAGCATCTCTAGAGTAAACAGCTGTGAGGGAAGGGACTGAAGACAATTGTTGGACAATTGAAGACACCTCAGATTATTACAGCGATAGGAGACTCTTTGTCCCATGCCCTTTCGACCCTGCTCATGAATGCCGACACCTAACTCAGGGGAGGGGGGTTGGGTGGCAGAAGGGAGACTCCCCAACTGGTTGTTGCTCAAATCGAGGCTCTCCAAATGTGGCAGCAGGAACAGCTCAATGGGGACTTCCCTAAGCTCATTGCTGGCAAGATTGAGTTGTGTTATATGTCTCAGACTGGCAAACTCTTCAATTTCCCAACTTCTGGGAACAGATGGCAACTGATTTGAAGGAGATCCTAAAGATTCAACGACGAACTGCTCTTCCACGATTTTCAAACACTCTTCCCCGATGGTCTGTAGGAACAGTCTATCGTTCAGAGGGGAGGTGGTCTCCTTTGAAGATCCTGCGTTGGTTGTTCTCCAGTGCTCCAAACAGCGCTTGGTCTGGTCGATAACAGTGGATGCTACCGTGAGGAGTAAGGGGTGCAGACTGCATACAAAGAGACCACTCCACTGAATACAGCCAATTTGAGATTCTGAACTATTACTGGTGAGCGATTTGATATTGTCCACTGCTGCATATACACTCATTAGGAGAAATAGCATTTCCTGTGACTGACGGTTGCACTGTGAGTAGAGGGAGGTGTCGTTCAATTCTTCATACCACAATCCAGATCGAACCAGGACCTTCATCATCTCAATGTGCCCATAACCGACAACTTCTCGGAGTAATCGCAAGTCTGCTACCTGCTCAAGGAGGTCCTTGTCCCCTGACTCGACCAACAGGTTGACGATGTACTTCAGCATGACCTCCAAGCAGGTGACACGGTTTTCTTGTATTGCAATTTGCAAAGGAGTGCAGTCACCCTTTGCCTGATTACAACATTGAAGGAAGACTTTAGGGGTAAAACCTTCGATAAATCTTCTCTTGCAATAAACTAATTCTAGCAGCTTGCAATTTCCCTCTTGGGCTAGAATGTGGAACACAGAGTCATCGTTTATATCTGTCATGCTAACAGACATGGCCTTTCCGACTTCAGCCAACCGTGCAGGTGGTGTCTTGATGACAGGTGAGACCAGCTGGATATCACCCATGACTGCCCCCCTCTCCACTGGGCTCTCCACACCAGGGTCTTGCATTAGCTTCTGGAAAAGCCATTCGATGTACCTGTAGTCGCCCTTCATACAAGCTACAAAGAATGGGGACCGCCTGGCTTGATCGAGAAACAGCAGGAGATCTGGAGCCCTCTCGGTAACGAGGAATCGAATGGGGGATCCATTCTCGATAGCAATATGCAAGACGGATTTGTAGTCCATTGTGTCTGTGACCAGTAAATCAACATCATAATTATTGATCAGATATTCTGCCAGTTCATCATTTTCGGCCCTCAATACACTGTAGAGAAAATCAAATTAGCTATTAATATTGGTATTGTATTACCGGGTTGAGACTGTGAATGTAACAGCAAAACCTCAACCAGGAAATACATCTACACAAATACACACACACACACACACACACACACACACACACACACACACACACACACACACACACACACACACCTTATGATCAGTGCTTCGGGCATGACATGATCTGTATAGTTCACTAGAGAACCTTTAAATTGGGCTAACAGCCACTTCAGTTCGTCTGTGTCTTTTGGCGTGATGTCAGCCTTCTTCTTCGAGCAATGTTCGTATATCACTGCAACCATACACATCAGATGTAAAGGGGGAGCACTGACGGTTGACATTCATTAAAACATCTATAACTCACATTGAGCACCAAAGTTCTTGGTTAGTCCATTCAGACATTC
Organism: Chondrilla cf. caribensis; assembly: GCA_964020155.1. Taxonomy (NCBI): domain Eukaryota; kingdom Metazoa; phylum Porifera; class Demospongiae; order Chondrillida; family Chondrillidae; genus Chondrilla; species Chondrilla cf. caribensis. The sequence continues at coordinate 317,282 of OZ026556.1, read as the reverse complement.
GTCATCTAACAATACATAAGAAATGCTGAAATAATCCTATTTTTACTTTGGTTTGCAACATTATAAACAAGTAATTCGAGTTCAAAAACTCGTGGGGCTGCCGCCCCCGCACTCGAATTATTTGGGTGTCTTTCGGAAGTTCAGAAAAACATTCACAGAAGTTACTACGTTCAGTGAAGCTTCAGCTCACGAATTCTAGCCCAAATTTCTAATTGTCGGCGTCGAAATTGGCCATCCTTATTTTGAGCAATATAAATCGTAATATAAATTCTTTGTTGCTGTTACGCGTAGGAACACATATATCGGTCGAGCGTTACATCCGGAAGTCGGAATGAAAACAATAATATAGGGCTAAAAACGTCAGATCATAGATATGGTCAGATCCACCATGTTTATGTAAAGCACACATTGTTCCAATGTTGACCATTGAGTGTGCTGACATGTACATAACCTGCTGTACTCACCGAATGCAGTTTTGAGATAGGTTGCTAGTTTGGAATCTCCATTGGCCTCAGCTAGGATCCACGGTGCATGTTTAGCAGGACAGCTCTTGGGCAGGAAGATAGGCTTGTATCGCAGTAGACATTGACAGCTCTCTCGATCACAGCGAGAGGCAGCCACCATCAAGGGAGTCAGTCCTTTCTTGTTGCGATGATTTATCGTCTCTTGAGCTGTAATTAGTTAGGGAGGGAGAAAATGTTCGCTTTGAAAATGAAGTTATATTTTACAACACAATGGATGAGTGAAGTGTTCTATTGTACAGGTGAGGACATTTGTACAGGTAAGGACAACTGTACAAGTGAGGACAACTGTACAGGTGGGGATATTTGTACAGGTAAGGACAACTGTACAGGTGGGGACAACTGTACAGGTGGAGACATTTGTACAGTAAGGACAACTGTACAAGTGAGGACAACTGTACAGGTGGGGACATTTGTACAGGTAAGGACAACTGTACAAGTAAGGACAACTGTACAGGTAAGGAAAACTGTACGTCAAGTTAAACTGTACACGTAGGGAAAACAGTACTAGGTTGACTGTACAGATGAGGACAACTGCATAACTACAATAGCTAACCTTCTTTGAACTGCAGTATCCATTTCAGGGAGTTGATGTCACCACATTCAACAGAGGTATGAATGACATTGACGTTTCCTGTAATCGCCCCAGTTTCTCCGCTGTTCTTCAGTTGGCCAGGATGTCTGTCCGTCATATTGTCTAATTGGTACACTGCTGTGAACCACGCAACTCAGTAGACTGGAAGACCGATGCGTGCAGTTACAAAATCACCGACTTAAGAAATATTTACCACAGTTGAAAAGTAGTCAAAATAAAAGAGTAGTAAACGTGAGCTTGGATTACTCCACAGGCGGATTGACTGATCGAGCCAACACCAGCTAATTTTTTGTCATGAAATTCTCCGTTCCCGTAATATCCGGTTCTTCGCTTGGCAAGTTGCGTAATAATAATACACGTATTCACGGACCTGTTAGGGGAAAAATAACAATAATAAAGAAAAGAAACCATAAGATGTTAATAAAATAGTAGATAATATTATTATAGTTAGATTTTGTGTCAAAATTTGATGTGGCTCTCAGCAATCTGCACTGCTGTGTTGTCAATTGAGATGATCTTTGAAGTGTTCCTTGAGCCACGGATACACATGATCGACATTCTTAAAAGTGCAAAACTAAGTTTGCATCGGATCCATCCTATGATTTGATGGTAAGGCATTCCTTTCTTCTCACTAATCATGGAGGCTAAACGGCTGTAAAAAGTCGTGGCAATTGGGGCCATTCCTCCTGTAGCTGACATCACCAGGGGTGTGAACGAGGCATGTTCAACATCCCTAACTCTTTGTTCGTATGATCTTTTCTTCTCTTTTTCATGTTTCCGGTAGACTGACGATATGGGGGCTAGACGATTTGATCGGGCGCTTGGGTTAAATACCCTAACATCAAAAAATGTCCTTTCAAAACGTCCTCCCCAAACTCCGCACGCTGATATGTCCAGACGAGCATCATCATCACGGTTTGCAGATCTTAAGTTCATGACCTCTCCCGAAAGAGTTTGTAAATGTGGTTCAATGGTGACATTGTGACAGACCTGCTGAAGTAATGAGGCCGTGATGTCCCTCACCTCATTATGGCGGATACTGGGATAGCCACCAGTGGAACAGGACAGGGCATGTTCCACATTGAAAAAATTTCCACATTTACAGTGGGATGGAAGTCGTTGTAAGGGCAGGTCGTAACGAAGTGCTATAGCATCCTTAAACTCCGACTTATGTAGATTATAACCGTGCTGTTCCAAAGGAAGTGCAGATAACCAGCTTGATGCACCTTTTTCTTGAGATAGCTGTACACATCGCTGTAGTGATGGTGATAACTTGGGCAGTGGTTTGTCAGCTTTTTCTTTCAAAGTGGCCGTCCTCTTTTTCTTTTCATCAGCTTTCACTCCTTGCTGGAGATTGTTGAAGTCCTGGTGTTCTGTTACAGATTGCTGTTGAATGTTGTGGACTAGGACAGCTGTTATGTGTTGAGATGCTAGGTACTGTTGGTTGGCGGAGATGGTAGGGTTGACAAGGCCTAGGCCTCCTAGCCTGGGTGGTAATGCAAACAGTTCTCGCAGCAGGTCATTTGGCGGGCTCTGTCCAGTTAAACGGGGAAAAAAACGGGTTGTGATTGCGTGTTCCAGAGGCTTTAAAAGATTCAAAGTAGACTGCTCTAAATTTGTGACACGAAGAACATAATTCCATTTTGCAATAACTCCATGGGTGAAGGCTGCATAGGCTGTGTGTGGCTGTGTTTGTGCTACAGTAGTGAGGGTCTCCAGTTCTTTCAACCACTCAGTAACTTTGTTTTTAACAAAACTTTGCTGAAAAAACTTGCTGCCAATAGATCCACCTAAATACTTCCCACCTTCAGTAGAGATTTGAATTCCAGTGTTTCCAAAAATATCCCTTGCTCGGCTCAGAAAATTAGGCTTAACCAGCAATTTGGTCTTCGAGCTGTTAGGATAATACCCGTAGAGAGGACCAATACGCGACAGTTCCATCCACCATTGACCAAGGTTTTCCAGGTTTGAACCAGCTGCAGAGTCATCGGCGTACCAAACTTGTTTAGCGATGCCAGTGAGTCTTTTGACCAAAGGTTGAGTACCTATGGCATAAATGGAAATGAAAATGAAAAATCGACCCATCGGAAAGCGATCGTTCTAGGTCGAAATTTGGCAGCAAACGCTATAGTAAAGAATGTTGCTGCTAAATTTTAGTCAGGAAATATTTGAGACTCAGAAATTTCATCCTGTTCAGTTGGGAATATCATTTTTGATCTTCAGCACCTTGGACACTGCAGAGTATAGACCTCGTGGTGACCACCTATAGGTGATGCTACATTCTGTTCACCATGATCTGCCCAATGTCCATATCAAGCAAAAAAACATACTACTGATGCATGCACACCCTCCCCATGTGCTACTGACCTCATGGTGAGCACCTAGAAAATGTCAATTTTATTGTTGGCCACCTTGTCTTCTCCAGTGCCCATGAGATGCATCACATCACAAATACAGATGCATGGACACACTCCTGGAAGTTGTGCATTCCTTCTGGTAACAAACACGATATGCGATATGTTTGTTGCCAATCAAAACTTCTCCCCAGTGTCCATACGACACATTATAATAATGCATATACTTTTTGTACGTTCATTCCAATAAAAGTGTATTATGCCTTGTGGTGATTACTCAAGTAATTTACATTCTAATGTTGGTCACCAGGGATACCCAATGTCCATATCAAACTTATCAACACAAATTCGAATGCACTCCACACTCCTGGGTGTGCTGTAGGCCTCGTGGTGACCAGCAAAAAATGTCACATTTTATTGCTGGTCAGCATGGCCACTCCAGTGTCCACATGATGCATCATAGCTCAAATATAGATGCATGGACACAATCCTGGAAGTATTACAGTCCTTCTGATAACAAGCATAATATGTTTTGTCGCAGATCCAATTTTCCCCCCAATGTCCATATGACACATATAATAATATTATATTTTTGTACGTACAGTCCAATATAGATGGAATATACCTTATGGTGACCACCCAGGTGATTATACATTCCATTTTTGGTTGCCATGGACTAACAACCCAAATTAAGATGCACACACCTCTCATCATGTCCTATGGACCTCATGCCGACCAGCTAGGAAAAGTCAAATTTTATTGCTGGTCACTTCGGCCTCTCCAGTGTCCATGGAATGCATCATAACTCAAATTCAGATGCATGTACACCCTCCTGGATGTGCTACAGACCTGGCCGTGACCAATGAAATACATTTGTAACCAGTTGCAGAGACACCTCAGTATCCATGTTGCACATATAATAATGCATAATACTTTTGTAAGTACTTTCTCAAGGAGGTGCTACAGACCTCGCGGTTACCACCCAGCAGATTTGATAATAGTTTCCATTCACCATTGGCTGCCCAGTATCCATATCACACTTATATACAGAATACTGATACATGCACACCCTCCAGAGTCTCCATGAGGTGTTTCAACCATATTTTTGTAGGTTTGGAACGTGTGGTGCTATATCCGAATTTCAATTTCGATGTTTCATTGAACTAGCTATTCTCTAATGGAATGGATATAGGGAACACAATAGTTCACATAAAAATCATTACCCGACATTCACATTGATTGGATAAATTTTTAGTAGGAAAAATTCCATGGGAAATTGACCCAGGATAAAAAATTAACGCCAATCAGTTTTTTCGTGACAGACCAGTTCGATTGTATAACGGAATAGACAGGTTGTTTAACGTACATATCCGGCTGTAGAGCGAAAGAGAACGGCTGTTTAACGGACCTATCCGGTTGTATAACGGAATTGATCCCAATCAGTATTGGTCTACCTTCTCGTTCTGAAATTCGATCGGGTGTGGGATATCCCCACTTCCTTTTATCGCTCGGTTCAGTTGCGTACCGTGGTCACCGTCCGAAGAGACGGTATGGCGAAAATGCTGGGTAACATCTCGCAACACGGATCTACGGAGGATGAATCCACCGATGGGGTAAAGAACTCGAAGACTACTTCTCTACCAAGTCAATTTCATCCGTCTAGAATTCTCACCCTCAACTCCCTACAAACTAACGACCAGGACGTGTATCAACCCCTCGTCCTGGTGATTAACAGAGTAAGTTGATATCCTGGAAACAATGCAGTGTTTCGACCTGGAAATGTTATCAATTTAATGATTTCAACTTTTGCACTGATGCACACACACACACACACACACACACAAACACACACACACACACATACACACACACACACACACACACACACACACACACACACACACACACACACACACACACACTTTCTACTATGTTGTTCATTGCAGATTGAACCAGTTATAAAGAACATGCAACATGTCGGATTAGGAGTGAGGAATAAAGGACGACAAATAAAATTGAAGAACCCTCAATCAATGCCAAGTTTTGCAGGTAATGGGCTCAAAATATTGCATTTGAGAATGTTTGTAACTGAATAGGAGACTGAAGTGCTTACAGGGAGAGTGGGGATGCCTTAACGGACTGTGATAAATCTGTGCATATAGTACCTGTTGCTCCAGATGTAGTGCATACTTTGCACGCACTCAAGTACAAGTGTGCAGATGTGTTCAATGATATTGTCATAATACTTTGTATGCTCCATAGGCTGTGACATTATCACTTGGCTGTTGAACTACCACAATATGCTCAGTAGAGGTTTGTGGTGTGTGTGTGTGTGTGTGTGTGTGTGTGTGTGTGTGTGTGTGTGTGTGTGTGTGTGTGTGTGGTTGTGTATGTGTGTGGTTGTGTGTGGTTGTGTATGTGTGTGGTTGTGTGTGTGTGTGGTTGTGTGTGTGTGTGTGTGTGTGTGTGTGTGTGTGTGTGTGTGTGTGTGTGTGTGGTTGTGTGTGTGTGTGTGTGGTTGTGTGTGTGTGTGTGTGTGTGTGTGTGTGGGTGTGGTTGTGTGTGTGTGTGTGTGTGTGTGTGGTTGTGTATGTGTGTGGTTGTGTGTGTGGGTGTGTGTGGGTGTGTGTGTGGTTGTGTGGGTGTGGCTGTGTGTGAAGTCTTTTTAATGGCATTATTTGATCTATTATTCCTAACTGAGTAATGAAATTCCTCAGTTTGTTAGTGCCGCACCCGACCACTATGTTGAGTAGCTCCTCAGTGTTGTGGTTGTGCATCCATGTTCCCAGCTCATGAGAACGTGGAAATATCAACACGATTGATGGATGGTACATATCATGATTGAAGGCCGTGAAACTGTTATGTTTGGGACATTTGTTGATTGGTGTTAACGTAACCTTTGTGTGTAGTTTGACTGATGACTGAAGACGTGATTGAACGAATGAAAGTTTAATTAGAAAAAAATCATTTATATTTGACTGAAGGCCGTGAAACTGTTATGTTTGGGACATTTGTTGATTGGTGTTAACGTAACCTTTGTGTGTAGTTTGACTGATGACTGAAGACGTGATTGAACGAATGAAAGTTTAATTAGAAAAAATTCATTTATATTTGACTGTAGCATACTTTCCTTGAATGGTGCTATAGGTGTGTACTTTGGACCTTGTTTAGTTCAGGAGGAAGAGCTGTCATCCTCACTACCTGACAAAGTTGTAGTGTCCAACTGTACATACTGTGCGTAGTACTGCTGTACAGGTGGTATTACTGTACAGGTGGTACTACTGTATGGGTGGTATTACTGTACAGGTGGTACTACTGTACAGGTGGTACTGCTGTACAGGTGGTACTACTGTACAGGTGGTACTGCTGTACAGGTGGTATTACTGTACAGGTGGTACTGCTGTTATATTGTATAAGTGGTTATATTGTACAGATGGTACTACTGTATACAGCTTGCACTGTACTGGGGTTGCTGTTGTACAGGTAGTGCTATAATGGTAAAGAGTTGACAGTTGATAAATGTTCTCAATTTTCAAAAGATTCTCTAAAAGTAAAACCTCTAATTCAGTGTCCCAGATAGAGATTGTGGTGTCCCAGATAGAGATTGTGGTGTCCCAGGTAGAGATTGTGGTGTCCCAGATAGAGATTGTGGTGTCCCAGGTAGAGATTGCGGTGTCCCAGATAGAGATTGTGGTGTCCCAGATAGAGATTGCGGTGTCCCAGGTAGAGATTGCAGTGTCCCAGATAGAGATTGCGGTGTCCCAAGTAGAGGTTGTTGATGTTCAAACCTTTGCTATTGAAGTATTATGAAACTAGGAACCAATAGACTCTCAATGGTGTGTTTCCTCCACTGACTGAAGGTCGTGGATACACTGCTCCACAGAAGAGGTCATTGCTAACATGGAAGATTTCTCACAATTGCATGGTCTCTGGGTCAACTGGTATGTGATTTGAGTAAACTTTGGTTTAGTGGACATGCTCCAAACCATACAAATCATGCACACTTGTCCAGCAGTTGATAAGGTGTGGAAGCAGGTTGGTCTCCAGGGATGTGTTACGGTATCCGAGGATGGGTGTATTTGAGGGACTACAGTATCCAAGGAAGGGTGTAATTAGTATGTTGTCTGAACAATATTACCAAACAAGACATACAAGTGTAAATACCTCCTGTACACATGTATATCACTCACATATAAATTCCTATAAATGCATACTGTACTAAACATCCTTGGTACTCAAATTTGGTGGTGATGATGCTAATTTTAGATGTTATCAATCTCGTCACAAGTGTATTAGTGTATGCGTCTGTGGGTATCTGTGTTCGTACATATCTATGTGTGTGCATGTACGTATGTACGTATGTATGTATGTACTGAATGAACCTATTGTAATATTCTATATTATGTACTATAATATTTATCATAAGTGAGTATATGCATGTATGTGTATGTATATGTGTGTGGTGCATACCATGTTTTGATTGTGGAATGTCATTGTCATATTTCCTTCAGGAGAAGCTACCAATTTTGCTTCCATATTGTGTCAGTTCGGGTACCTCTATCCCGTGGATAGCTCCTCACAGTGCTGCTGTGTCAGAGACGACAATACCACTTATAAATTTCAGGTGTGTGTGTGTGTGTGTGTGTGTGTGTGTGTGTGTGTGTGTGTGTGTGTGTGTGTGTGTGCGTGCATGCATGCTTGTGTGTGTGTGTGTGTGTGTGTGTGTGTGTGTGTGTGTGTGTGTGTGTGTGTGTGTGTGTGTGCATGCGTATGTGTGTGCCTATGCGCGCGTGTGTGTGGTGATGTTTTTTTTCAAATTTGTGTGTATGTACCTTCACATGTGCATACAATTGTGTGTGAACATGTATTTAGATTTTCACAAACGTACTACATGTGTTCACAGGATATGGGTCTGTGGATTTCCCACTCTCCGAAATACTCCGATTTCAGCTACGGTAGGTTTAGTGCCCTGCCCCCAACACCCCCTCACCAGGTCCACTGCTTCCTGTTCCACTGCTTCCTGTTCCACTGCTTCCTGTTCCACAGCTGTGTTCCTCCTACGTAAGCTGCTCATGAGCAAACGTCGGGTCAGATTGAACGACTATGAGCTAGACAGACTGAAGAAGGTCAAATCCAAACTCAGCATCAAGTGGGCAGAAGTCGTCAAGCAGGCAGAAGATGACCAGAAGTACTTTCAGAATTTTTGTTGATTTCTCTTGTATTGTGAAAGTGTTTTTTAATTGAAGGTTTCTCAAAGATCAGAAGAAGAATGTCAGAACATTGATCGAGGCACAAGAATCTGCCTTCTGGCATATGTGGAGACCTCCTGTATGTGTGTGTGTGTGTGTGTGTGTGTGTGTGTACACAGTAGACCCTCACACACACATGCACACATGAAATACTTATGTACGTTTTATTTTTGCACCACAATATCGGCCACTTTCTCCACTGTAGCCAGAACATCCTTCCGTACTGGACAAAATGCAAGCTAAAAACGGGATAAAGCTGCAGTTTTCCCCCAAGGTTTGCTCTGCCTACATTCCTATTCATCCAGTGGCCATGGGCAATCCCCACCCCCATGCTGCTTTCCCTAACTTGTATCATGACAATCAGGTTAACAGAGGTGTAGGAGTCCATGCCATCGAAGATGAGATTAAACTCTTGCGAAAGGCAAAGTCCAGACCAAAGATACACACCTCAACTGCTCTCAACAAGTGAAAATAATTCACGGCTGTTTTTTTTTTCTTTGTATGTGACTCAACTGGTGTTTTATCTCCTCTTGTAGTTTGTTGAAGGGCTGCTGTACTTATATGGAATTTGATTCCTTACTCAACTCACCAACATTGGGCAATCCGTGGGTCTGTAACTCCACTGCTCACTGGAACAAACTGGACACAGTGTATGTAGATTGCGTAACCACAGGTTGATTTTTTAGTTCTTATTGTGAGTAGATTCTTGTCTTCCTCAGCCAAACGGTCCCGGATGTGCGAGATGTGAAGCAATGGGCCTACACCCTGGAGGAACTGCTCATGGATGTAACTGGTCGAGACCTGTTTGAAAGATTTTGCAGAAAACAACATTCTTCCGAGAACATCAGGTATGGAGCTCATAAGGTTATAACGTTTGCTTCCACCATTTTTACCACTGGAATTGCCAACACTTGCGTAACTTAACACATGACATTCTATACAATATCCATGTATGTACGTATGTATAATACCTGCTTGCAATATATGATATCATTAGCTACAATATCATTACTGCTACTGTGATGCATACCAGCTGTCACCAGTTCCATGAGCTGACTTTGTGTGTGTACAGTGAAATTCTCACTAATCTGCCACAATTTGTTTGATAATTTTGGTGGATTAACCGGATATCATTAGTATTTGTATATTATATTGGTACTGGGAAATTATGGCGGATTGAAAAGGTTGACTGATTATCAAGAATTCACCGTGCTTGTATCCTGTGTGTGCAGGTTCTGGCAGGCATGTATTGATCTTCAGAGGATTCCCCTGGCTAAGGTCCCTGAATCAGTAGAGCTCATTTACCTTGAATTTCTATCAAGCAGTGCTGAAAGTGCTGTCAATCTCAGTGCTGATGTGAGGAAACAGGTCAAGGTAGACTCCACTTCTCCCAGAAGATTCTCCTTTGCCAGCGCTCAAGCACAGGTCCTGGAACTGATGCGGAAGGATGTATACCCGCGGTTCCTCAAGTCAGAGGACTACCTCTCTCATCTGGGAACAGAACAACAGCAAACATTTGGCAAAAAGCAAGTGTATTGCGCCCAATGGCATTGTTTATGGAGTGGATGAGTATTATTGAGTGTGTACATTGTTCACAGGTTCTTGGATATATTCAAAAGACCTCTGAAATCTGTATCAGAACCTTCTCAGATGTCAACCCAACTCAGTCCCCTGTCACCAGGTCGCTACAGCAGAACAAAGGTGTCAGTGGGTAAGAGGCATCCCATGAACATACAGAGAAACACATCTGTATCTTCGGCTTCCTCTGCCGAGGATATCATGAAGATTAAGGATGACAATCCATTTGACGACGCTTTCATTGACCAACTGACCATGATGCATCGGGGGAGGATGGACAGTATAGCGGGTGGTAGTGCGGGTGGAACCCTGAACCGACGCCACTCCTTCTCTCACATGGACTCGGTGCAAGAAGAGGAGGAGATCTCGATTGTTGTCCCCTCGGTACAGCCCCCATCCCATGACAGAGACGAAGACAAAACCGTTAGCTATCCCACAAGGAAGCTTGGAGTAATGTTCACTCGGAAAAGGTCACTGTCTGCCGGAGAACTAACTCCTGCAGACACACAGAAAGATGTAGATATACGAAGGAGGCATGTGTCTGGGTGAGTCTGTAGTTGGTTTGTTTATTCACATAATATCAATACATGTTCCATCTAATTTGCACATATTCAGTTCTCGAGTACATGATGGAGGTAGTGTGTCCCCTCAGTCGGATTCAGTGCTCTATTCCAGCAGTCCCAACTCCACTCCTGAAGTGTGCCACTTGCAGGAGAAGGATGCGTTTGTCAAAAAAGGTGTGTCTCAAAGCGTGGAGTCTTTTACTGTTACAATGGAGTTTGGTTCTTCACGGACGTCACTGAAACCATCTTCAAATCCTATTCTAGATCAAAATTGAAACTGGACCCTAAATAAACACTCAAGTTGTTATTTTCAGTGTGTAAGGAGGCATTATTCAACACTATTTTCTTGTACACTATACATTGACATGAATTTATTATGATTTAATCACACAACATACTAATAATATAAATTTGAATACATGCATGCAATTATTTAAAAGTAAGGTTATTCTGTCTTGTGATGTTTCTTCTCTTTGGCAGTGTACAAGTGTTTGTATTTTGATGGTGTCTTGAACACTTGAAGGAGCTGTTCTTCACGGTTGTTTTGGCAACCAATATGGCTGTTCAAGGAGTACACAAGTGGTTGTCCACAGTGTAGACCGATCTCGTCAGAATGTACTGGGCCATCGTTCCACATTAGATCAAAGCCACCCAGTCTCTTCTCCTTGTCTGTAGAACAACATAAATTAGTAGACATCACATTACACACATACTATACAACACTAGCAAACACTACTACAGTCAAACCGCTCCATTGTAAGCCTACTGTATACTAAGGGTACCATTCTGTGTCCCAGTGTAGTAATGTACAGTGAATTCTCGTTAATCTGTCACCGCTTTATCCACCAAACCCTTTTAATCTACCATATTCTTTAAAAACGAATTGCGGTGGATTAACGAGTATTCACTGTAGTGTGTTGAGTGACTTGAAGATACAAATTGATGAAACCTCTGTAAGGTTGATATACGTATGTGAAATCTAGGTCCCCAAGTGTCCTAAATGAGGAGGTTTTGTACTCGTTATACACCAATGCCTACACCCTCACAATAGAACTGGATATACAGTATAGTGGGAAATTTTTCCGTGAAGTATATTAATTTTGACAAATTTCTGAAAAATTCAGATAGGCAACATATACCCCTATGGAGATCATGCATGTACGTACTTGTTAGACGGTACTCCATGTCCACAATGTGAAGCATGTCCTCGAGAATCTTGCACTTCATGACATAATCGGATCTACTGCTTGCAGTGAGTGAGGGAGAGGCGTTCACTTCAATGATCCACGGCTTCAAGTTGCTATCGATCATGACGTCATATCCATACAACTCAAAGCAGTGCTTGTCATTGATCATCACTTTCTGCACACTCTGCAGGCTCTTTATCACAATCTGATAAGTATCGTTGAACAGTTTCTCCACTGCTGTCTCACCATACATCCCAGTCAGGTAACGGCGAAGTTCAAACAACGACCACTTACAACCTTTCTCTGAATCATAATCCGGCGCCGTCTTTTGAATTGCAACATTGGTGAGGTGGACATAAGTGTCTCCTATGCAATTCATACTGTAGCGTGTGTTTGAGAAGCGTGCAAACCCTTCTCTGTGGGTCCAAACCTTCAGTGGAGAATAGGAGGTAACCAGGACATACATCCTGGTATCAAACTTCTTTCCAGCAATCAACAATGGATTGTCAATGTATTTCTGAACAACATAGGTTTCTGGGGGATCCTTGTCTGCTTTGTCTTCTTGTGGGATAGCTCGGAAATAATCTTCCTTCTTCCACTCAGTAATGTCCTTCAGCTTGCGAAAGAGAAATATTCCTTTACCTTGTGATTTACCGGCTGGTTTCATAATCCAGGTAGATCCGGGTTGCTTTTTGAACTCTTCCACAAATATGTGATACTCTGAAGGTAACTCGTATGTTGTGGGAAAAAAGTCGCAGTCTGCTGCTTCTGGACTACCCTCCTTGTCCAACGCACGCTTCAGACGCTTCAAGTTCCTAGCCATTAGGTTCTTTCTGGTCAATTCATAGTGGTTCCGGAAATGGCATATACGTTGGTGCTCTTCCAGGTAAGTATGGTCGTAGTGCTCCCTTATCCAAGCAACATCGCACCAATAGAAGTCCCACGGTCCTTCATCGACAGCTTCCTGCCAACCAGGCCTAGATTTTAAAACATCCAATATTGTGTTTTTATGGCAGCACTTGAATTTAATCACTCGTTCCCCGGTGGCCTTCCCCTTCAATCTCCCGGGCACAACAGCTCCCACACCCGCCATTTTCTGTGTTGCCTTGCCAACCGTTAGCCACGCCTATTCTAATTATAGCCACAGACAAGGTCGACGAAAATGGATGCCAATCGACCGGCGCTGTCTCGTGCGAGTCAGTCATAATCACGGAGACCTTGCCAGTATTCTGCGACTTGGTCAATCGTCAGAAACGTACATTGCAAGATTATTTAACATTGAGTGTGTGTCAGGTAAAATGACAATATCTACACGGTGCGGCACTACAGAATAAACACAGCACTTGTAACCACAGTTCACAATGAATGAGCTATTATAGGGTATGATGGAGTGTATTCCATCATAATGGTACAACACGACAGGGACACTCTACAATAAACTCTATTTAAGGAGTTACTTAACAAGGAAATAGTCGGATAGTTCATTACATTCTATAAAATAAGAACTCGATGAAGACCGTTGTCCTTAGAGAATAGTACAGACTCCTTTGGAGATGAAAGGATTTTCTCTTCTGGGAATACCTTGGTACAAAGGGTCCGCGGTTGTATTACAATACTCAATCAAACTACATCGAACGACAAAAAAAGAAAAGTGAAACAACTTGAGATAGGGTCTACAAACGATGCAAACTCACTCCTTCGCTGACTCTGAAACCTTTCCTCGTTGAATATCGGCTTCTTTCTTCAACTGCTCGTTGATTTTTTGGAGCTGTTCCGCCTCAATGTCAGCCATTGTCACTCGCGTCTTCTCCCACAAGTCCCTTTAGACAGTAATGAGATTCCTCTATCACGTGACCCACTGACGTTCGCCACACGTCCAGAGTTCTATCAGAAAGATGGCGAACCCTCTGGAGTACATCGCTGTTGAACAGCCTGTTGCGGATGCCCGTGAGTCGTTTTGTTCCCCGATGACTGCATCATCGCATCATCGACCTCTGATTGTACCCGCGTGTTGTTTTATAGTGGAAATTCGCATTATGGCCCGACATATATAGATCCGTGTTGTCTTCATCGTGAGGCGCGATGCATGTTATCTCCAGTGTGGAACATAGAGGTGTTAGGTGAACTGGAGATCCGGTTATAAACCAAACATATATATCTCGTAGCTAATGATGATAATAGTGATGGTGATGTCCATGCTAATGATGATGATATGCATAATTCTTCAATCTATTTCAATATTGCATCACTGGTAGTTTGCTACACATATGAGTAAACTGCTAGTACATATTATATAGCCATCAACCAGATGTGTATGAGATGGTATACACGTGATCACCATGGTTCATGTATGTATTTGTTCATTTCAATCATTTGCTCTTTAGCTACTCGTAGCAGCGAAGACAGGAGAAGAGATGAAGGCGGACGTGAATCGCGTAGAAAGGAGCGAAGAAGGCGATCTTCTCGTAGTAGATCGAGGTCTCATGAGAGGAGAAGAAGAAGCAGGTCTAGGTCCCATGAAAGAAGGGACAAAAGAAGGCGTCACCGTTCTTCCTCGAGAGACAGGGACAGAGAAAGAGATAGAGGGCCTGCCAAAAGTAGGAGAAGATGGTATGTTTGTGTGTTGAGAGTGTGTATGTACATACATATGCATACATACACCTACGTACAATATACCATGCATACATACGTACAGTACATACATATGTACGTATATACCTTATATGATCAACTTTTGTACCAAGGTGATATGTGTCTGTGTTATGTTCTGTAATGCTGGGGTACTTACATGAAATATGTTGCTTGCTGTACTGGCTGTAGTTAAAAGTATATCAAAGCACTCAACTTGATACTGTATTTGTGAGATGGATTTATGTACGTATGTATGTCTTATGAGCACTTCTTGTGTACATGTGCAGGCCATCCAAGCACTGGGATGTCCCTCCACGAGGCTTTGAACACATATCTCCTCTACAATTCAAAGCAATGCAAGGTAGGTTCTTCATGGATGACCCCCCCCCCCCAAGTTAAGCATGCTATTGTCCCGTCTACTCCACAGCCGCTGGTCAGGTCCCGACAGTTGGAGTCCCTCCTCCTGCACTGGGTCAGAGTACGGAAGCTCTCCCAGTCCCCCCACCCCCGCCTCCGGCTGCTAGTCAGATGACCAGACAAGCCAGACGGCTGTACATCGGTAACATTCCATTTGGTGTGACAGAGGTATGCCAGTGCATGGTGCACGACTCACCTACACGCCCTTGCTCTTATGTATGCAATATATGTACATCCCATTCTGACTTTCGGTTGACGCAATTCAGTTCCCATTCTGACTTTCTTAGTGCATAGTTCAGTTCCCATTCTGACTATCTGTTGACGTAATTCAGTTCCCATTCTGACTTTCTTTGTGCATAATTCATATCTGGTTCTGTTATCACACTGTGTGTGGGTGACTATTGAGTTACTGGAGGTCACTTAGTAACTGCTAATGGCCCTACTTCTCACTTCAGGAGCTGATGATAGACTTCTTCAATGACAAGATGATCCAATCACGGCTTCTCTCAGCTCCAGGCAACCCTGTCCTGGCAGTTCAGATCAACATGGACAAGAACTTTGCTTTTGTGGAAGTCAGTAGCTATTGACTACCAATGCTGTTGTTATTTACTATGTGGTACCTACGTACGTATCTATGCTGTTGTTGTTTATTTCTGAGAATATGCTCAGTTGTTGTTTACTTTCAATGTTGCCCACAGCAACGTATTTACAAACATATTTTGTTTTTGTTTTCTTCTGTTTCCTGTGTGTATTTAGTTTCGTTCTGTTGAGGAAACCACCAACGCGATGGCTTTCGATGGGATTAATTTCCAAGGTCAATCTCTGAAGATCAGACGACCCAAAGATTATGCTCCAATCCCAGGGCTAACAGGTCAGATTTGCTGGCATGTCTGTAGATTGGAAACATAGCCAGCAGAAGCCGCTTCTGCTGGCTATGTTTCCAATCTACAGACATGTCATCAAATGTCTTGAGTACATTCCCATTCCAGAATCTAGGATGACCATGTAATAGGACAACTTGCATACAATAGTTATATGCAATAACTATTGTATGCAACACATGTACATACGTACGTATATGTATGTATGTACACACACACAGGTGCACAAGTGTACAGGTACGTATGTGTGTACATATTGGTCAAGTTCTGTCTGAGATGGGTTGCTCCAATCTTGCATTATCAGTTACAGTACGTACATTTCAGTATTCTAGTGTACATGCACTAATTACTGCTTGTTACATCTTTTCACCTTCAGATGGTCCCTCTAAGCACATCCCTGGTGTGGTCTCGACTGTGGTGCCGGACGGTCCTCATAAGGTATTCATTGGAGGTCTACCAACTTACCTCAACGAAGATCAGGTACTAGGATTCTGAAGAGCAGTGTGTGTGTGTGTGTGTGTGTGTGTGTGTGTGTGTGTGTGTACATTCACATGTGCAAGTGTTCGTAGGTATGTACATACGTATGTATGTACGTATGCTCATACGAGCCTTCATGCCTGTCCATTATTCACGTTGTGTAGTTTTTGTAATGATATTATGTGTACTGAGACCTCTACATATGTGTGTTTGTTGGTTATTCAAGTAGAGTGCCTCCCTCTGGTTTGACCTCAAATGGTCTATTCACAGTGCCAGGATGTACCATAGATACATAGACTCTCTTGTATGTGAAGAATGTTGATCTTGAATACAGCTGTTTAGAGAGGGTCTGGGAAAAAGCTATTATTTGTAATGGGATCCTTGTTGTGTCGACCGAGGGTCTGAAGTCAATACATTGCTTACATTGCTCTCCTTGCAATGAGTTATTAAATGTGAAATTTGATGGCTTTGGTATATAAGTACGTATTTGAACATTCACACAGTGTGCACATACGTACTGTCTACATGTGCATATGTGCAGATTTACATCATGTGTGTACTGGAGTACGTACGTAGGTAATCTCAAAGGATTACAGTTTTCATTCTGAGCTGATGATATGTGGTAGATTTACATACACTGGGTGTCCATTTGTGTTCACCCAAATACTGCATCCAGTGGCTAAGACAGATTTTGGTACAATTTGCTATGTATTTCTATTGATAATCTTTACGAAATGTTCTGTCAGAGGGAGGCCCTCTATGGAACAACCAGCAATATGCTATCTATCTGCGTAGGCCGGTGCCAACATGTTCGTGGGTGTTTGGGATGGGGGTTTCGTCTTGTCAGAATGTACTGACATTTTTTTCTCTCTTTTCAATCTTTTGGCAGTGGTGGAGAGTGACTCTAAAATGCAGTCACTATCTAGTTTGTAGGTAAAGAGTTCTAGGTTCAGAGGCAGTTTCTCCCTTTAGGTAGAAAACTTCGTAAATTTGGCAGCAGTTTCTCCTTCTAGGGTTCGAGGGTTCAAGAACAATTAAGTGCTCATCCCTTTAGGGTATTTGTAGGAACATCCTTTTTAGGAATTGTTGGCCTCGTAGAGAGAGAATATTCTCACCAACTCAACACTGCTAGTCCATCCCAGCCAGTGGATTCAACTGAGTGCCTGGTTGTGCTATTTTCTGTTGTGTGTGAGATTGCTGTAGTTGTTGGTACCTTTACTGATGGTATGAGTGTATTCCAAGCTCCTGATTTGTTGTGCCATGTTCGTAGATATCACATGTGAAGATGCGTACCTACTGGTATGAATATACCAGTGTGTAGAGACAGTGGTGCATTTATAGTGTATGACTGTGTATGTGTGTGTGTGTCTGTCAACAGATAAAGGAGTTACTGTCTACGTTTGGTGAGCTGAAGGCATTTAACTTAGTGAAGGACAGTGGGACATCTTTCTCCAAGGGATATGCATTCTTTGAATATGTTGAACACGGAGTAACAGACACTGTAAGTGTAGCAATGAGTGCTCACCTAGTGTGTGTGTGTGTGTGTGTGTGTGTGTGTGTGTGTGTGTGTGTGTGTGTGTGTATGTATGTTTGTGTGGTTTTTGGATGTGGGTGCTGGTGGGTGGATGTGGATGTATCGGCATGTGCACTCGGATGTGTGCATGTGTGTGTATCATGGCTGTGTACCATATGTAGGGATCTCATATTGCTGTTTTGGTGGTGTATTGTGATTGTTTGGTGCAGGCCATAGCTGGACTGAACGGCATGCAGATGGGAGACAAGAAGCTGGTGGTGCAGCGGGCCATGGTGGGGGCCAAGAATGCTAATCCAGAAGTGAGCTGCTTGTAGTCTTGTGGTGTCCTGTGTCTGGTCATCCATGTGACCCTCCTACTGTGTGCCTCTGTAAAGGGGATACATATTCTTTATGAATTGTCTCATTCATGCAATGTCTGCAGTAGTAATGGGAAATAGCCACATTTTATGCCTCCACATGTGAAGGATGTGGACCCAGTCAGCCATGTACAATCATACGTACATGCAGACACGTGCTTACTCATAAGTAGATACATATACACACACAGACAGGTACACACAAACATGCACACTTGCAAACACACGCATGCACACACACACACACACACACACACACACACACACACACACACACACACACACACACACACACACACACACACACACACACACACACACACACACACACACACACACACACACACACACACACACACACACACACACACACACACACAGACACACACACACACACATACACACACACACACACACACACACAGAGGCAGAGATGAAACTGTGAGTTACCGCTTAACCATTGTCATTCAAACTACTTCTCACAGATTGCTGCACAGATGATGGGTATTCCTATCAGCATACCTGGACTCCAGATAGACGGGACGGATGGGGGCCAGGCCACTAATGTCCTCTGCCTCATGAATATGGTCACCATGGAGGAACTGAAAGATGATGAGGAATATGAGAGTGAGTGGGTGTGGCCACTGAAGGGTGTATTCTGTGTCTTGTATAGCACAGTGGGTGTGGTCACTGAAGGGTGTGTTCTGTGTCTTGTATAGCACAGTGGGTGTGGTCACTGAAGGGTGTGTTCTGTGTCTTGTATAGCACAGTGGGTGTGGTCACTGAAGGGTGTGTTCTGTGTTTTGCATAGCACAGTGGGCGTGGCCAGTGAAGGGTGTGTTCTGTGTTTTGCATAGCACAGTGGGTGTGGTCACTGAAGGGTGTGTTCTGTGTTTTGCATAGCACAGTGGGTGTGGTCACCTACTGTAGGAGATCTCCCAGTAGTCTACATACTCTTCTGAAACACACGTATCATGTATCAGTTTAGTTTGATCTCCTCCTTTCCTTGATGCGCAGGCATCATGGAGGATGTGGGTGATGAGTGCGGGAAGTATGGGCAAGTCAGTAGTCTGGAAATCCCAAGACCAATTGGTGATATCGAAGTTCCTGGAACTGGCAAGGTAAGTACATGAATACGTGTGTGTGTGTGTGTGTGTGTGTGGTAATCCGTAAATGTAGGTAAGACATGTAATACACACATATTATGCACACACACACACACACACACACACACACACACACACACACACACACACTTCTTTAATACCAGTTTCAGCTTATGCAATCTTTATGTTGGATAGATTTTTGTTGAGTTTTCATCTGTTGAGGAATGCTGCAAAGCACAGTCAGCCTTGTCCGGCCGTAAGTTTGCCAGCCGAGTTGTGGTGACGTCTTACTTTGATCCAGAGAAGTACAGAAGTAGAGACTTCACGGCCTGACCTCTGACCTCAAGTCCTCATTGAACATCTACTTGCTCATACAGCTTTTCCTTTCACATAACATGATAATATTATGAATTGTGTGCACACATTATTAGTCGTATTACGAGTTGATAATTATATAAACAGGAATACTGCTCCAAATATGCTATATTTTATAATTCTTTATCATTATAATATCGATATTGTATTATAATTAAAATGTAATGACATACAGAACAATGTATTGACAAACGACAGTATTGTACAATGAACAGTAAAAATCAATTGCGGGTCAAACGGTAAATTTGGACTGTTTTGATTTAGACTTTAATGATTTATTTTTCTTCTTAGAAAGCCTCATTTCTTCCTGTTTCAGATCTTCCAAATCTTCCGCACGACCTATCCTAGCACTGTTTGTGTGAAGAGAGAAAATTAAAAATCAGGCAAAATTACATATCATCAATAAGTCACTAAACCACAGGTTACTATGGTGACCTTCTCTTCTCTTCAAACTGCTGCTGAGAATAGCTGGACTCCATTGCCATGTCACAGTCCCTCTCGTGGGCAAACCTGAACAGAACCAACCACAAAGGCAGGCTACAATACTCATGGATGGAGCTAGGCTGTATGTACGTATGTATGTACAACCTGGAGCTGATACAGCATGTAGAATTACATGCAGCGTGTAGACAGAGCAGATAGACGAATTCCTTGTTGAAACACTGTTGAACTACCACACACACACACACACACACACTCACACTCACACACACACACACACGCACAGACAGACACACACACACACACACACACACACACACACACACACACACACACACACACACTTTGTCTTATCATAGCGGAAGATCTGCTTGATAGCTTCAGATACATCAACACCTTCTTCTTCTTCATCATCCACAACAAACCCATCATCTTCTTCTTCAAAACTATCATACTCCTCGTCAAGCTGTAGCTGCTGACGTTTTCTCTTCATCTCAGCAAAAGAGTATCCCAGATGGTCAAGCCATGAACCGGATGTACTGTAGTGGGTGGGTTTACCTGTGGGTTTACGGGCATCCCTACCACTGTAGAATGACTTTGATGCCACAGATGTTGGCCCTACAGAAGGTATTTTTCCCAGTGATTTTTGCTTATCTACATGTAAACGCTTGGGTGGGTTACTTTGTCTCGATGTCACCGATGAGCTAGTTGTCAAAGAGTTAACAGACGTAACACTTCCACTTGGGAGCTTTCTTGTCACATCATTACTGTTTGTTCTCCTCACTTTATTAGATATGCCTGAGTTGTCCTGGGTGAGGTGATGAATTGTTTCAGAGTTTATGCCCTTTGCACCTTGTTTAACATCACTGCCCTTGGGTTGTGGTTTCACTTTTTTTCCGTCCTTGTTACTTGTGGCCAGTTTCATCAATTCGCCAAAGCTCACTGGACCAGCCCCGGACACCCCTCTCTGCTTAGTACTACCAGCACTTCCCACCTCACTCTTGTGTTTGCTCTTCAGGGTATGAGGTTCCTTGTGTGTCTGTTTGTTTTTTGAAGAATAATTACTTTCCTTGTTCCCAGTCCCAATTTTGATGTCAGGTTTATTCTTAACTTTATGTCCAGTTCCAACTCCAATTCCAGTTTTACTACTGAATCTGCACGTGACTGTCGAATCTTTCCCTTTCTTTGGTTGTTTGTCTGAACTCATCCCATCACCTACAGTAGATGTCTGTCTGATGCCACCATGTTTAGGAAGTGCCTTTGTAGTGGGTTTTTGCAAAGAACCAGTCGACTGCATGTGTCCAGCCATCTTGGAAGTGGAAGTGGAAAGACATTGGGAAGTTGTGGCAGAAGTTCTTGACAAATTAGAAGGTTTTTGTGATATTCTTGCTTCCGTCTGTGTTTGTGACACACTCCCTGTGACTTTATGCGGTCTTCTCCTCTGTTCAGCCTCTTTGTCAAATTTCTCTTTATCTTTCTCTTTCTTTTTTATTTTCTTCAACTGCAGTAAATAATACACAATACACACACGTATATATAGTACATATGATGTTCTACCACTACTTCAGGATAAAATGGCTGTTATGACAATACCATAAGGGATATACATTTATGGGTTGAAATTATTATTAAAATGAGTTAAGTCCATCTCTCCGAATGAAAATAATGATAATCAACTACTTTCCTACGGCTGTTGATGTACCGAGAGTGACACGTGACGCCAGGGGGTTCACGGAGTTGGGAACTACTAGCTACCTTACCGTTTCATCATTTAAACGACTGTTCGCCTTGGCCGCCGCCATCAGCTCATTAAAGTCCATCTTGTATCCTCAACACGAATCATGAATATTAGAAACTACCGTTACAACGAGTACACAATTCAGTTCGGCTGACTAGATCCGGCCCGGAGCCATCTGTTAGCCCCGCTCTTAAATTTTCCCGGTGATTGCGCAATCATTAAACGTATGGGGGCGGCATGCTACACAAAATCCAGCCGTGATTTTTCTTCGTTTTATTGATCCTTTTTGAGGGAAGTTTCGTCTTTTGTATTCAAATTTCGTGTTTCCCATATAAACCTAAGGAAGAAACAAAGAACAAGGGTTCAGTTTATGCAACATAATATACTCAATTACAAAATACAAAAATAATTGAATGATATATAGTCAACGCAAACACACATACAGAGAGAGAGAGAAAATCACACATATACTCAGCCAAAGTTCCAAACATCCGTGTGCACATGTACACACAGTACATGTATACTTTATACCGAGTCTGGTGTAGGTGAAAGCCACTTTGTAAATAATCAGGGGAACTTTTGAGCTAGACCAGACTAACCACATGCACAGGTTGCCCAAGTGTAATGAATATCACCACCACACCTGAATGCTCACAGATGCATACTATGCATTATTGGATGGCTTCATCTAAGGCAAAGAATTTGATCACAGCTGTGCAGGGTTTGAGGATCTTTGTCAGTCATTAGAGTAATGGAATTCATAAGTATGTTCGTCTGAGCATTCCACCCAATTCAAACTGTGAATGGACCAGGTGTGTCACAGGGATGTGTCTCATTCCCATGTTATTAGCTGTCGCATACAATCGTACACTGTAGATATGAAAACAGGTGACATACATGACTATACACTGGTTTGGAATCAACAACACACTCTACACCCACGGCATTAGGAAGTTGAGAACATGAACTGTAGACAATGTCCACTATGGTCCGCGTACTGAAATATTCATACAAAAACACCTGCAAATGGCCATCACAATTTGTCTCCTAATTACCAGCCCAGCTGCACCCACGCAGTGGTTTGTCAGCACTCAAGCATTCAGACACTCGTACGGGGTACATGCTCCATTAGCGAACACGTCACTGCTAGTGTTTTGCGGTTAACTGGGATCAAATTCTTGAATATCTTCCACGCACGATTGGCCATGTATACTATTAGGTCAACTCGTTCTTACCAGTTGATCAATAGAAACAATGTGAAGGTCAAACTCTGTAAAATAAGTAGGTGAATGTTCCACGGCCAAAGGAGTAGTAGACAAAGAAGAGAAAGAAAAAGAGCTAGTAAACAACTATTTAATATACAAATAACTCCGCTTCCTACTCCAGGTTGTAATATCGACTGTACAATGCTGTCGAAAATAGAAAACTTTTCGCCATCCGCCATTTTTACCACAGATGATGCAACTATGCAATAGTTTGTGTGTACTATAGCCTATATGCAATGTTACCATGGTAACTAGACCTGTATACGGACGCGTTTGAATTGGCGACTATTTTCACCAAAATCAGTAAATTTTATGAACTACATACACAAACTGAGCATAGAGCTATAATTCAACATCTGAACATCTAAGAATCAACACATAATTACATATTTGTATTATAAAAATTGTATGCTGATAGTGTGATCAACTCAATGGTGAATTATTATTGAAGTGAGCAATTGTCAAGGATAAGTTAGGTGAGTAAAACAACATCAAGAGATAAATAATGCCATGCTGTTGCAATTATAATTTTAAAGTGAACACAACTGGTCAAATGCCATGTCAATGAAAGAGTTGCATCCACATGCACAGGAACAGGCTATCAACTAGAGAGAGATGACACGCTGGCCACGACACCCCCATCTCAACACCATGTTTCTTCCATCACAGGGAACACAGAACGCTTCTGATAATGTCTAGAATCCACATGAGAGTGATGTCCAGCGTAGAGATTTTTAGGTGGGCTGGTTCTGTTTGCAGTGGCCTTTTTGGTTGAGACATGTCTTGGAATGTCCATCCCGGAATCATCATATGATGTTGGCTTTGACTTGTAAAGGACTAAAGTACTGTCCTCAAAATCATCTTGTGCCGGCTGACTTAGAGATAGATACTGAGAAGAAGATTCTTCCTTTGGTTTGCATCTCGATGAGGGATCCCTACTTGTTGATGTTTTTCTCTTGGGCGACTTTTTACTTGATTCTTTGAAGTTGACCTTCTTCTCATCTCTTGCTGTGGAATGCTTGTTCGGTGGGACGGGCTGCCATATCTTGTCAGTTGAGTGTTGGTTTTGGTGTTGGTATTGAGGTCCGATGACACCGATATAGGACACTGGCTCTGATTCCCTTGATGTATGCTGCACGAGTCCTGACTGAGACTGAGATAAGGTCTGTGATCTCAAGACTTGGTTAGAGGATGTGGACTTGTTGGTGGCAACAGTAGGATGGAAGTCAAAATCTGAAACACTCTCCGTGCCAGAAACTTTGTTCAAAGTGGACAAGAAGCCAATTCCTGAAGATTTCTTGTGCGATTTTGACTTCCCGCTTTTTGTCTTTGGGCTGGTGACCTTGCTGAGAGGGACGAGCTTTGTTGGCTGTGCGGACACAAGTGCTGCTGGTACCCGACTGGAATTCACATCGGCAGAGATGTATGCAGGGCTGCTGCCTTGACGGATATGGAGTACTCCGGGATGTTGCTTTTGACCGAATGCACCTCTTCCCGTCCTTTCTGCTGAAACATTTTCCTGTCTGGTGCTCTGTCGACCATAAATACTGGAAACTGGAGTAGTCTGCTTCATGGCGGAAACCCCGTATTTACCACCACCAGAGGTGAGTACTCTCTCGGTGCTGTTATAGCCGCTGTCTGCCGACTGAAGTGAAGAGAAGTTATTGTCTGGAGATGCACAGACTGTAGGTAACTCCTTGGAAGTGATTTTAGATGGTGCTCTGTGGGAGAGTGGTACTGGGTGATATTGGCACGGCAGTCTGTCTGCACTGTGATAGTGAGGCTTAACCAGGTTCGTTTTTGATGGCTTAGCTGGAGGATTCTCCTTCTTGCTGTCCAACGCGGGCTTCTTCACCATTTTCGGCTGCCCGTCCAAAGGATTCGAAGTCGTCAAATCTCTTAAATCTCCAATAACATCGTCTAAACGTTCGTAAATGTGTTCTTTTTTTCTCCACGTGTAGTGGGTGGGTTCCGGCTCAGAGGATTGCGCCTTTCGTCCCTTTTTTGCCGCCTTTTCTCTGTACTGGTGGAAGGTTGCTAGCGTTTCTCTCCGCTGTATCTGCCCTGTACCGCGATGTTCCGCTTCTCCGCGCGACATGTAGGAATCCTGGGATAGAGAGAAAGCATCGGTGGTGCTTTTTTCACCTCCTTTAAGTAAATTGCTGTCGGAATTAATTGCAGCCATCGTTTCTCCTTCTCCGCTGGCGGCAACTCCCTGGGTTGTTTTGGGGTCCTCGCAAACGTGATTTACCGACTTCTTAATGTGGTCAAACTGCTGGTGAAGACTTTGGTCCTGAGTCTTCAGGCGACCCTTCAATAGCGAGGGAGGAGTACGATACTGTAAACACAACTGACTGATAAAATACCTTTACATAGACGCAATGCTGATAGCTACACGACAGCGCTTACCATTTCCCGTTCAATCCAAGCCACCGCTGCTTGAATGTGCCTAAGAGTTGTTGTCTGGTCCCTTTGTTTCAAGTCGTGCGGGTGGACGCCACCTCTCTCGGTACTGTCCTTGCAGCTACAGTAGCAAAATGCCCTTTCGCTCTGCATGTTCGAGTTTTAAGGGCAGATGTGGTGTAATTTGTACGGCTTCGATGAGGTCACCGTGTTCGCGCGAGCGTCTACACCGCAAAATGGCCCGAGCGCTACGTCCTGATGGCTGTTTGCAGACAGGAATCCAAAACACGGTAGTGCCGAAGTGAAAGCTGATGTGATATTTAATGGGGTTGCTAATGTATTTTGATAGCGGGGGACGATCCGTTCAAGTTACGAGTAGTATACAAGCCGTATCCTACCAGGAGTGTTGGTTTTCGGATCGCACTAGCATACACAAAACTTTTTTTTTCCCGTCCCGCCGAGTGGTGGAGCGCTAATAATAAAATGGCGTCTACCACTGATGATGGTTCGAAAGGATCTCCTTCCGAATTTCCACATGTGTTTGGAATACCGCTTCGGTCTATGTCTAGAACTGCTCGTTTTTTCACTTTGGTCTGTGGTGTTATGTTCTTCTACCTTCTTTACGGCTACATTCAAGTTAGTTCATGCTCGCCGGGTGTTTGGTGGTACGTCTAAATCTTGTACACCTGCACACGCTGCTCTTCATTGGCCACCCCTACAGGAGTGGATATTCAGAATTGAAGGATTCAAGCCGTACGGGTGGTATCTGACTCTGGTCCAATTTGGATTTTACACCATATTTGGTTTGCTACAGATGGTAATTGGGGATTATGATCGAAGGTGATTGATTTCATTAACATTATTCGTGATCACAAATGTTTAAGACCAGCTGTACCGTGTGGATGTCGTGTGTATATTTTTACTGGTGATAGGATGTAATTGAATTAGCCTGGCAGAGCAGGTAGTACTAGATGTAGGAATGACCTTTGTCATTGTGTGTATATATTATTTGTGTGTGTGTGTGTGTGTATGTACATACAGTACGTGTTTGTGTGGTGTGTGTGTGTGTTGTGTGTGTGTGTGTGTGTGTGTGTGTGTGTGTGTGTGTGTGTGTGTGTGGCACTCATGAACCACACTCTATTCGGTAGTATGATGTGCAGTAGCCATTTATTGTAGATGAGAGGATGAGGACCCAGTCTTTCATCCTACCTGATACACCAGGAGACTCTCAGTCTGTTGCACTTTGTACGTGTGTGCCTTTGTCCTGTGTACCAACATCTTTATGTCTCAGACTTATATCAAAGAACTTATAACATCTTTCCTTTACTGTCGGCTTCATCACTGTAGGCCGTTGTGTAAGTGGATCCCGAGTACAAAGGCATTTAATTATCCCCATCTCTGTGTGTTGGTGCCAGTGTTCTGTTATCTTTATGAGATTACTACTGTGTTTCGCCCTCTGCTTGGTATACACGCATTCTTGTAAACTGTCCTAATCTTGACATAAAGGCTACGGTATTCTTGTAAATGATCATAATTTAACTATAATGGTCAGTCAGGGTTGCAGTAAGGATGTAAGAAAATAACGATCCCCTATAGGGTCATTGGTAATTG
>OZ026556.1:282500-285000 GCA_964020155.1 Chondrilla cf. caribensis | reverse complement strand
TGCTAGTTCCAAACTGTTACCGGATCCAGCTCATTGTAAGGTTTGCAATGTTGGTCTGAATTGTTGGCTTCATCGGCTTGTACATGAAAATGTCTGTCTGTGTGTGTGTTTGTGTGTGAGTGTGTGTGTGTGTGTGTGTGTGTGTGTGTGTGTGTGTGTGTGTATACACTTAAATAAAACATGCATAAGCACACATACACACACACACACACACACACACACACACACACACAAGCCCCCAAGTAACACACCTGTCAATGTACTGATGGGGTGATGTTGGAAGGTACCCTGTAAGGTTTCACTTCATTAGTTTACTGCAGAGTGGAGAACTCAGTGTTGAAAGTGATTCCTCTCCGTTGGGACGTCACCCGGGGTCCCTACACAAACACTTCAGACAGAAGCTTGAGTGAGATATTGTTTGTCACAATTCCAAGGATTTCAGGAGGTGTATGTATGTAGCTCCGCTTCATGAAGCAAGTAATCTCCCCATGCATTGGGGAAGGCACCTACAAATGATCTAGAAGTACTGTGACCCTAGATACCACCATGACCTTTTAGTGTACACCAAGTAGTCTTAGGTGATGTTCATGGATTGCTGTCACTGTGCAGTGTGGTCTCTAGGTCATTTTTGAAGGATACAGAACCCTTCTTGAGACCCAAAGTACCCTTCATCATGACTCAAAATACCCTCTGCACCCCTCTTCTAATGATCAATGTACATCAATGTGGTTTTACTGTTGAGTAGTGTATAACATATTGTTTATACCTTACATTGTTTATTATACATAATTGTACTGTCGCCATCGTTTTTATGTGACTGCTTTATTAAAACCCCTCAAAATGTTCCACACATACATAAAGGTACCCTTCTTTATTTCAATTCTGGTGACCATACTGTCGCTGTGTACATGTTGCCAATACAAGGCACATGTTGACCATTGTTCATAATATGACTTAACACCTTTTGATAACAGTAAACACATATTGACAACACTAAACACAGGTTGACAACAGTAAACACATGTTGACAACAGTAAACACATGTTGACAACAGTGAACACAATTTGACAGCACTTGTTGATGCCAACAAACACTTAGAACTCAATACCAAACTCAACACACCTTCCAGTTGTGCACACACCTGAGAGTCTAGCAACTACTCAGGACAGTAGTGAAGGGCTTTGTGTCAGACAAGGCAGCATTGTCCCCTGTCCTCTCACCTCGACACTCACCTCCCACTCATTAACACCACCTGTTTGGAAAAGGCTTCCCTCTCCCTGGTTGAGCAGCCTCCCAGTGTGTGGCCCAGTGCCTTGTGGAGATTAGAATTGAGGTGTTATGTGCAGGTTAGAATTGGAATGCCATGTGTGAATTAGAAGTGGACAGTGCCCTGATTTCAACCCCTGTTGTTCTGAATACATATCAACACTTTATGTACACTATGTACACATACTATATGTTCACTGTGTATGTGCACAGCAACCATACTGTGTATATACACAGCAACCATACTGTGTAGGTGCACAGCAACCATACTGTGTATGTGCACAGCAACCATACGGTGTATGTGCACAGCAACCATACTGTGTAGGTGCACAACAACCATACTGTGTATGTGCACAGCAACCATACTGTGTGTATGCGTGTATGTACATATGTACAGTGTAGGTCATGCAAATCACTTACAGACTCTGAGTCTGTAAGTGATTTGCAGGTGATCTACGTCTCCGTGAATAAGGACTTGAGCCGTCCCGTAGGAATGTGTTGTTATGTACATCATAGTGTTGAGTGTATGCCACTGTCAGTGATATGATCAGGGCAGCACGAGTCACAAGGTGCCACATTGTACACTGCGGTATACTCTGTAATCCGAAGTGGTGGATGTTTACCCATCTTGATGGCTTGAGTTGCAGCCAATTGACAGGGAGATGGCTAAATTGACCTAATATTGCCATTGTAGACAGAGTGGCTAAGAGTGCTCCTCAATTAGTATGATCAAGTGTGGTTCATTGCGTGAATGTATTTTTAAGATTTCTGTAATTGAACTTGTGTTTTTAGGGGTACACCAATCAAGCAGGATCTTTACTACACGTTTCTATGTACACCCACACCCACACCCACACGTGCACACACACACGTGCAAGCATACACACACACACACACACACACACTCATACACACACACACACACACACACACACACACACACATACACGCACACACATACACACACACACACACGTGCAAGCATACACACACACACACACACACACACACACGTGCAAGCATACACACACACACACACACACACACACACACACACACACACACACGTGCAAGCATACACACACACACACACACACACACACACACATACACACACACACACACACACACACACACATACACACACACACACACACACACACACACACACACACACACACACACACACACACAGATCCATACAGGGTATCCCATCCATCCCTACTTTTTGTTC
>OZ026556.1:270000-277500 GCA_964020155.1 Chondrilla cf. caribensis | reverse complement strand
AGAACGCCACTTGGCTGTGTATTGCCTCAGACTAGAACGCCACTTGGCTGTGTATTGCCTCAGACTAGAACGCCACTTGGCTGTGTATTGCCTCAGACTAGAACGACACTTGGCTGTGTATTGCCTCAGACTAGAACGGCACTTGGCTGTGTTGCCTTCACTGTTAGCCTCCTCAGTGGGATATGCTGCTCTGGATATCCACCTTCTGCTACGGTAATGCCAGCTGAGCTCAGCTTTGGTGCTGTTGGTCCAATTCTCTGTGATGCAACACACATCCTCTCGTATTTTCTTATTCTACTGTGCACACTGGTCTAATGGCATGTGTACCAGTGGACAGTTATCCGATGGTACGTGTACCAGTGGACACTTATCCGATGGTACGTGCACCAGTGGACAGTTATCCGATGGTATGTGTACCAGTGGACACTTATCCGATGGTATGTGTACCAGTGGACACTTATCCAATGGTACGTGTACCAGTGGACACTTATCCAATGGTACGTGTACCAGTGGACAGTTATCAAATGGTACATGTACCAGTGGGATATGCTGCTATGCTTTAGGGGGGTGCTGGTGGCTGAGAAGACTGAGTGGAGGGCTAGAAGTGATCTCGCCCAGGATCGAATCCAGAAAACCAAGATTTTTTCCCTGCACCCCCCTGCCAACACAAGGGACAAAGAAATGAAGAAGCCACCAAACTTTGATTAACTTTGATTAATAGATAGATAGACTAATAATTAACTAGTAATAAGTGTGATTGTTGTACTCTGTGATTCGTGGGCCCCTTGAAAAGTAGCCTCAGGCTAAAGGGGTCCCCACGTAAAATAAGATGCCAATACCAATACCAGTGGACACTTATCCGATGGTACGTGTACCAGTGGACACTTATCCGATGGTACGTGTACCAGTGGACAGTTATCTGATGGTACGTGTACCAGTGGACACTTATCCGATGGTACGTGTACCAGTGGACAGTTATCCGAAGCACCTTCAGTACCATCAATAATTGTTCAGTATGTGGTATGTATATCATGTTAAGCATACGTGGTATGATATTTCATCCAATATACACCAAATAATGTGTTGCACTTTATTGAATTATCTTATTTGTACTACGGTCACTGTTATCAGCTCTTTGGCAATGTGAATTAACCGCATTGTAAATTGCTTGAAGTAAAGCTACATATGTGCTCTAATGAGAGCAAGCCAGAGAGAGGAAGTGTCACCAAATCTGTCAGTGACAAATTTTAACAATCTTCATGTCTGCCTGTCTGTCTATGTGTGTGTTTATATTCATACCTCCTAATTTGCAGAGAAGCGATATGGAATGCTGGATTTCATCTCTGTGCTTAGCATGTGTGTGGGACTGGTCTTCTTTGTGTTGGCAGACAATAAGGTGCAACCCAACTTTGATTCTTTTGGTAAGCAACAATTACCTGATTATTTGGCTGGTGTGGGAGAGGCAGGGGCAAATTGTAGGTTGGAATGAGAGAATGTAGGAGTAACAGCGGGACAAGTGGTATGGGATGATGTGTGTCACTGCCCATGTACGGTGTGTCGCATCCCTGTACAGTGGTGTCACATCCCTGTACATTGCATGTCACATCCCTGTACAGTGCATGTCAAA
Organism: Chondrilla cf. caribensis; assembly: GCA_964020155.1. NCBI lineage: Eukaryota > Metazoa > Porifera > Demospongiae > Chondrillida > Chondrillidae > Chondrilla > Chondrilla cf. caribensis. Next base: position 275,873 of record OZ026556.1, on the reverse strand, counting down.
TCCCTGTACAGTGCATGTCACATCCCTGTATAGTGCCTGTCACATCCCTGTACAGTGCATGTCACATCCCTGTATAGTGCATGTCACATCCCTGTACAGTGCTTGTCACATCCCTGTATAGTGCCTGTTACATCCCATGTACAGTCTGTGTCACATCCCTGTACAGTGCATGTCACATCCCTGTACAGTCTGTGTCACATCCCTGTACAGTGCATGTCACATCCCTGTACAGTCCGTGTCACATCCCTGTACAGTGCCTGTTACATCCCATGTACAGTGCCTATCACATCCCTGTACAGTGCATGTCACATCCCTGTACAGTGCATGTCACATCCCTGTATAGTGCCTGTCACATCCTTGTACGATGTATGGTGTGTGTTTTGTTAGGTGTCCTACTGATATCACTGGCTTTGTGTGCTGATGCTGTCATTGGAAATGTCCAAGAAAAAGCTGTTAGGGACAACTCTGGCACTGCAGTGGAAGTGGTGGGTGGTAGTAGTAATCTATTGTACATTTGTATGGGGTATGGGGGGCTTGTGAGTGTGCTGGTATGTGTGTGTATGTTTGAGAATGGGGTGTTTGTGTGTTTATGGGTGTTCCAATTGCTCAATATCTCCGACAGGTCTTCTTTTCTTATGGTATTGGCTTTGTCTATATCCTCATTGGGCTAACAGTCACTGGTGGTCTTTGGCCTGCTTTCAACTTTTCCCTCCATGTGAGTGCACACGTAGATTATACTGGTTTGCCCCTTTTAGTGTAAGTACATGTAATACACCCCTTGCTGGTGTAAGTACATGTGATACACCCCCTGCTGGTGTAAGTACATGTAATACACCCCTGCTGGTGTAAGTACATGTGATATGCCCCTTGTTAGCGTGAGTACATGTGATATGCCCATTCTTCGTGTAAGTATACGTAATATGTCCCTTGCTGGTGTAAGTACATGTAATATGCCCCTTGTTGGTGTAAGTACATGTAATATGCCCCTTGTTAGTGTGTGTACATACGTATAACCCATAGTCTAATATTTTGTTGCTATTTTGGCATTTTCATTGTTAATGGGATTCCTCATCCCTCCAGGAGCCTCTTAAGGTGTATGGAGGTGCCTTTGTGTTCTCAGTTACAGGGTTCATAGGGATCAGCTTTGTCTTGGGACTGGTTCGCCTGTATGGTGCACTCCTAGCAGTCACTGGTGAGGTCCTGGAGACATGGTACATTGTCATATGCACAATTTCATATTGTACATAGGTTACACACATCCACACACACACATAAACACACATGTACGCCTACACACACACACACACACACACACACACACACACACACACACACACACACACACACACACACACACACACACACACACACACACACACACACACACACACACACACACACACACACACACACACACACACACACACACACACACACACACACACACACACACACACACACCATACATAAATGCACATTTTTCTTTATTACAGTAACTACCTTAAGAAAAGCTGTCACCTTGGTGATATCATTCCTGGTCTTCTCCAAACCTTTCACAATGCAGTGAGTCCAACAGTTGGACCACACTCCACTTCCACTTGACCCCTGATTCCCACTTGTATTATCCATTAGGTACGTGTACTCTGGATCAGTTGTGTTATTCGGAATTGCATTGAATGTTTACACAAAGAACAAGGAAACAATCGATGAATACATCAAAGGAAATTTTGTGAACAAGAAGCCGCGAATGTATAAACACATTGATGTTTAATTTATTGGCAATAATTGTAATTGGAGTGGTTTATGTATAACGATATGGAAATGAAGCTCTGTAAAATAGACACCATGTGATTGCTGGACCCATTTCCAGTTCATATTCATCAAAACGGATTCCTGGACCAAGTTCCAGTCAACACAATGGTCCTCTAATACCTATGCACAATATACACAACCTGCAGCCGTACCTTGTACCAAAGTGAATTATTGCACAGATCACATACAACTGTACACGACACCACACAACTGTGTCTGTCTTGGACATACAAGGATCGAAGTAAGAAAATGGACAAAGTTTACCGGAACGTTGGTTCTTGAAATTCAGTTGGAATTTAATGTTTAATTTGTGTGAATCAATTCCAATTAAGCAATTTTCCCTGTTCTCTTGAGAATATAAACAGCTGCTCTGATTCCCCCCACATTGGCCCAGTAGGTTCTCTGTCTCGACCAGAGAGAAGACTTCACCAAGGCATTGCTGAGGCACTTGTTGTCAGCCGTCAGGATCACTGCCCTTCCACTGTCAAGTCTACACACCCTTCCCATCTCACGAAGAGCTGCAGGGTAGAGCTTCCGATTGTCAGAATGGCTCCCCATTCTCTTTCCAAACGGCATATCTGTGACCACCACATCAATGCTGGCTGAAAGGATCGGAAGTGACGTAACGTCCCACTGTAAGGCATCCATCTTGAGAGCCATTGACTGAGCGGCCATGTTTCTGGCTGTTCTAGTCACCGCAGCCTCATGCAGATCACCGGCAATGTGAAAGGTGTTCTCCCAGGACAATCCGCCCTCTATGCTGATGGACCCACTCCCACACATCGGATCCAATACTATGTCACCACTTGAGAGCCCACACAGACGAAGGAGTCCATGGCACACTGTTGAACGGAGGACTGTTGGCCCAAAATGGACAATATTGCGAAGATGCTTTGACTGTTTCGTTAGTGTGAGTAGTACAGATGCTGATGTACCGTCGATGTTTAGTATGATTTCAATCGTTGGATGACTGAGGTCAACTTGCCAGCCAAACTTTAGGAACACACCAGATCCAAATTCTCTAGCTGCATCCATAGATCCAAATCCAAGCTTGGGACCACTGCGATGGCAGGTAACTCTGAATTTGACACTCTCGGCAGTCATATCACTCTCCTGGACTACTTGCCATACTTCAAGGGACCGTGTCCAATCTATCTCTTCCGGAAAACTCTTCAGACGTTGAAGAGCTAATGATGGATCTTCACAAAATTTAGTGGAATCTTTAACGAGTACATAGACGTGGTCAATGCTCCTTAAGTGAGGTAGCTTTTGGAGGTCCTCTTTATATTTGATTGGAACGGTCACCTTTCCTCTTCCAGAAATAGCATTCGTTCCAAAAACTTCCCTACACTCTTCAGCTGCTCCAAGCTCAAACCCAGTGGGAACAGTTACTTGCACAATGCAAAATTCTTCATCGATCGGTTTCTCCGCCATTTTTCTGTGATCTCGTGACTAGCATGACATTTTCATGTGATTCTTATTACGCTCGGGAAGAAAATGGCAGAAGTTAAGAAGCATGAACCGAGGTCTCTTCCTATTGGTTCCGGCCTTTCCGGCCTGAGGAAGAAACCAACATTGCCCATTATGACCCCTCCTACACCAGCTTCAGAATTGACGGAGAAAGAAGCAGGGTTAGCTCTATATTTCACTGTCTAAGTGTTCATTGTTGATCATAACCATTAGTAGGTTTCAATTACCACTACGTGTGCCTTCGCCAACTCATATGCGTACACAATGCAATGTTGAACCTCATAACTGAGATCGCCAAAGATCCGCTCAAAGCCACTTTTACGAGACGGTCCCAATTCTGAAGTTGAAAGTGCATGGAGTACAAATGTCGTACAGGGATTCGCGGGACTTGGTAATAGTGGTCCTGCTAAGATGGTCTCATTGTAGAGGCGCCCTTTTAGCCAGGCTTCACCGTACTGTCTTTCAAAGAGATAATAGTCCGAATTACCAGTCATACAGTGTGTTGTTTGCTTTGAGACCATCTGGTGTGATTGTGTGACCACCATTGTAGCGCTAGTGTCATGGCAGCCTACAGGTGAGGTGTGGTGCGTGATTGGAGGGGTCTCATTTATACTAGACTCCACACTGGTTTATACACAACCCTAGTGTAATATTCGCGGTGATATTCCTCCTTCACATGGACTGCTGGCGTACGTTGTGTGTCTTTTGTGGGCTGATGTCAGAGGAGGTATCTAAGCTGTGTTCTGTCTGTGGCAGCCCACTGAGTTAGCTGGTTGACTTTTATGTCAACTTGGGTACTTTACGTGGTACCGGAATACGTAATGGAGTTTGTTGTTGTTGATTACGTATCATAAACTGTTATAAACAGTCTTTGTTAATTTTCTGTGAAATTAAAACAAACATTTGTGAAATTGAATAACTGATCAACATCAGTTTTAAGTTCATGTTACGTCAGGTCATTATCCCCACATTCTTGCTTTCACTTTCAATGCTGACATCGTGTTGGGTTAGTCTTGCATATCCAGACCTCCACATTCGCTGTGTACATGCCATAGCTAGTGTGTGAAGGCAACAACAAATCCTGCAAACCAACCCCTCTACCTAGCTCCACAACTACTCTACAACACTTATCCCTCTACCTACCTCCACCACTACCCCTACAACACTTATCCCTGTACCTAGCTCCACAACTACTCTACAACACTTATCCCTCTACCTACCTCCACCACTACCCCTACAACACTTATCCCTCTACCTAGCTCCACCACTACCCCTACAACACTTATCCCTCTACCTAGCTCCACCACTACCCTACAACACTTATCCCTCTACCTAGCTCCACCACTACCCCTACAACACTTATCCCTCTACCTAGCTCCACCACTACCCCTACAACACTTATCCCTCTACCTAGCTCCACCACTACCCCTACAACACTTATCCCTCTACCTAGCTCCACCACTACCCCTACAACCCTTATCCCTCTACCTACCTAGTTCCACTACTACCCCTACAACACTTGAAGATGAGCTGGAACAACTTCGTATCAACCCCCAGCTACACACCATCAACCCAGATGAGCTGCAAGACTTGGGTACCATAGGGGACGGCAACTTCAGCACTGTTCACAAGATGAGGAATAAAAAGGACAAGAGGATCATTGCTGTCAAGGTAATTTCTTTGTTATCAGATGAGGGTTGACAGTATCTTTGGATTGTGATGACTTTTCTCTTATTGATCACAATTTTAGAGAGTGAATCTCCAAAATATCAAGAGCAGTCATGACAGTGGAGAGGATATGAAGCAGATCAGAGAGCTGTCTGTGTCACTCAAATTAGCAGCCAAAAAGTGCCCATACATTGTTGATTTCTTTGGTTATTGCTTGAGAGATGTAAGGTCACATGATCAAACTGTAATAGTCATGTGATAGTCACATGATGTTTGTACTTGTTAGGGAGATGTGTGGATATGTATGGAGTTAATGGATTTCAGTTTGGAAGCTGTGAAAAAGCAAGTGTACGAGTCACAAAAGAAAGTAATCCCGGAAGGCATTATTGGGAGGATATGCCTGGCAGTGAGTTTCAGTCTGTGGTTTGTTCTAAACTTGGTACTGATCCTCAGTGACCCACCAGGTCCTGAAGGCTCTTCACTACTTGCAAAAGGAACTTAATGTCATGCACAGAGGTGAGCTGAAGCAGTTTGTATGTCGATAGCAGGTGGACGGGAGAGGGGCAGATCTATGGGTGGAGTGTGACTGTGTGTTGCTTTTGTGTGGGACAGATATTGGTACATTTATGTATGGTGTGTGTGTGTGTGTGTGTGTGTGTGTATGTGTGTGTAAAATGCTGTTTTCTGTTCACTGGACAGACATCAAGCCATCCAATATCGTAATGAACTGGAGTGGAGATATCAAGTTATGTGACTTTGGACTCACGGGACAGCTCATCAACTCAATAGCCAAAACTAAAGAGATTGGCTGTAGGCCGTACATGGCTGTGAGTATTGTGTGTACAAGTGATAGAGTACGTGTGTACATACAAACTGACCATGTACAGTACAGGTCATAGTATGCAGGGTTCCTCAGAATGTGA
>OZ026556.1:167500-265000 GCA_964020155.1 Chondrilla cf. caribensis | reverse complement strand
TAATTCATCTATGAAAATTTTCACTGAATTCCTCCGTGAACGTAAGAGAGTCTAGGGATCGATATTGTTGTACTGTTTCCCTTTCTCCCATGCCCAGCGTTGGCAGAGCACGGCAGCCACGCCTTTGACCGAGCCGCTCGATAATCTACCACCAAGTGAACCTTACCGCCGTCCTTCTCCTGAACCTGTCAAGGTAGGCCACCGTTTCTCAAGCTGAAGTCCACTTGTGGTGTACGCATCCCGCACGTCTCGTCCCCACGCTGTGCAGGTAACGAAGATTTCCAGTGGACTCACAGTGGCCTCTTTGGAGACCTTCTCTCCCGTGTCGTCAGCTGGGGTCTTTATTAAGGCAGGTAGTCGTTATGAGACTTCCAGGAAGGAGGGTCTAACCCATCTTCTCAGAACATGTGCTTACCAGGTCTGCTTGCCACCAGTTACTGCATGGTCAAGGGGTTGGACTATCGTTTATTCTTGTTACATGCTTAGAGCACTTCTGATAAGAGTGCGTTTCGTATATCTCGCGAGATTGAACAATTGGGAGGGTCTCTGAGTAGCACTACTACTAGAGAGCATGTCTTGTACACTACCAACTTCATGAGAGGATATCTGTGAGTGGTCGTGTTGTTGTGAGTGGCTGTGTTGCTGTGAGTGGCTGTGTTGTAGTGAGTGGCTGTGTTACTGTGAGTGGCTGTGTTGTAGTGAGTGGCTGTGTTGCTGTGAGTGGCTGTGTTGCTGTGAGTGGCTGTGTTGCTGTGAGTGGCTGTGTTGTAGTGAGTGGCTGTGTTGCTGTGAGTGGCTGTGTTGCTGTGAGTGGCTGTGTTGTAGTGAGTGGCTGTGTTGCTGTGAGTGGCTGTGTTGCTGTGAGTGGCTGTGTTGCTGTGAGTGGCTGTGTTGTAGTGAGTGGCTGTGTTGCTGTGAGTGGCTGTGTTGCTGTGAGTGGCTGTGTTGCTGTGAGTGGTCATATTCCTGTGAGTGGACACGACGCTGTTGTGCGGTTGGAGGAGTGGTCCAGTGATGAGCTTTGAGGTTACATTTTGTTTGTCATTCAGGGACGTTGCCTTGGAAACTCTGGGCTCTGTAGTCACCAACACAAATTTCAAGAGATGGGAGGTAAAAATGTCCGCTATTTGAATTTGTGTGTGTAATGATGTTCGTTGTTTGGTATTCACGTATGTCCTCTGATAGGTTGACGACCAGAAGCCCCGTATGGCTATGGATCTCGCCCTTCTGCAAGCACAACCAAACGCCGGTGAGATAACACAGCAGGTCGAATGTGATACTGGTGATGTTGCTGGTGGTGCTGCTAGTGCTGGTGCATGCAGTTCTGGTGGTAAAACTTAGTAGTGTTGTTACTGGTAATGCTGTTAGTGATGCTAGTGCTGGTGCTGGTGGTTCTGGTAGTGCTAGTGGTGATTTTTGTGAGGTACTGCTGGTGCTTGTAGTGATGGTGCTGGTGGTTCCAGTGCTCTTGGACAGTGTGTGTTACTCTCCTATCGTTTCCTCCCCAGTGCTGATGGAAGAAGTGCACAAATATGCCTTTCGGACTGGACTGTGCAATCCCATTTACTCCCCACCTCACAACATCTCCGCTTTGAGCCACGAGGACGTGAGTCACTGAGAATGCTTGTTCAGTTCTTGTGTTTACAGCTGTTGCATTCCCTACCTTTTGGAGTAGTTGAATAATTATGTGAAAAAAAATTTTAGTGCAGAGAGGATGACCCTGGTTGGAATAGGTGGGCGTGTCCAGTGGTTGTCAGTACATTGGCCAAATTGAGGAATGCTGTTCTCTGTATTTACAGGAGTAAACCATGATGAGCTTGTATCCATGGCAACACAGTTCTTCAAGGAAGTCCCTAGTGGTACATCAGAGGACCGTCCCAAGGCAGAATACATCGGAGGTGAGTGGACCGGAGACACCTTTGTGTGCATTGTTCACCTCCTTTGATCCTCCAGGTGGAGAGTCTCGTGTCTCGGCTCCACTCCCCGTCACACATGCAGTTATCGGTTGCCAAGGTGCCAGCATCAGAGATGAGCCAAAAACTGTGCTCACAGCTGGAGTTCTGCAGGTTTGTGGTAGTCTCTCTCCACGAAACATCAGCCAGCTATTCCGTAACTCATCAACCAAGCCTCTCACTCTGAAGGTTCTCCTCTACCCCATGTAGTATCTTCTTGGTGGTCTATCCACTGTTAAGTGGGGCTCAAACACATCTGCCGGTAGACTAGGGAAGGCTGTGGGCTCAGCTCTGCAAGGACCATTTGCTGTGAGTCAGGACCGACTGTTTGCATGTTGCACGGAACTGACTGTTTGCATGTTGGACAGGACCTAGTGTTTGCATGTTGCACAGAACCTACTGTTTGCATGTTATTATTGACTCAACCATTACAATAATTATAGGGACGCTATGTACGTATGTACCTATATAGTATTGTGTATTTACGTATATGCAAACATACGTGGTTCATTTAGTATTACGAACGTGACCGTTACACTGCAATGCATTGTAGGTGAATGCCTTCAACATTGGATACTCTGACAGTGGTCTGTTTGGAATTTATGCCATTGCAGATGGCGATAACATGGAAACTGTTAGTTTATACACACACACACACACACACACACACACACACACACACACACACACACACACACACCAACACACAAAGACATGTACATAATTATTCTTTTTCAAATTAGTTACTGAGGACTGTGTTCAAAGAGTTCAAAAATGTAGCCATTGGTAATATTGACCCAGATCTTCCAAAAGCCAAGTTAGTGTGTTTGTGTCTCTTTCCATCGTCTTCTTTGCTGTATTCACATCTCTGTTCATCTAGGAACCAATTAAAGACGGCCATTTTGATGGGGATAGAGCAACAAGGACAATACCTAGCAGACATTGGCCTTCAGGTGGGCGTGTCCTTGAGAGCAACCACACCCCTGTTACCTAGTAACACTGTACATACTTTGATACTGTAGGTTTCTCTTCGTGGCACATACACGGACCCTCAGGAGGCTCTTGGGCTTATCGATGCAGTCACTGCCCAGGATGTTGCTGGTGTAAGCTGTTGTAACTGTAGTGACACACCTACCAGACACGCCCACCATGTTTGTTATGTTGCAAGTTTTCTATTTACTCTTTCAGTTTGCTAGGAAAATTCTTAGCACCAAATCGACATTGTGTTGCCATGGTGATATCTCCAGCATCCCAAGATTGGATGCTCTCCTGGCCGAACTGAAGTAACCCATCACTAGTCTAGGGAACTACAATTATTACGATATTATATATACTTGTTATAATTGTACTGTATGTACTGTATTGCACTGCAACACACTAGTAATGTTCCGTGTACTTAACCTATATTATGGTACTGTTCACTGCCTGTTTATTGTAATGTAGTTCTACATAATTGAGGTACGCCTATACTACTATGACGAGGTCTCTGTGTCTATTGTGTATGTATGTATAAGTTTAAAAAAGGTGAAACAACTGTTGTGGTTACGTGTAGGAACACACTACATAATTCTCAGTGTTGGGTTTCATTAGCTCTTCACAGCCATCATTTCACAGATAATGCTATGAAGTTACCCCTATCCCTAGAGGCATACGTTGACATGTCCATTGCTACAGGTTACGTAGATCTCAACACTCACATCACGACATGATGACATGACATAATAACATGATCTTTTATTGAATATCACAGATATATCTTGTGTTTGGATCTGATAATGATTTTGATCATAATACACATGCACTGTACGTTACTTCAGCTACAAAGTAAAAGCAGTGAAGTCGGTCAATACATTTGGTTTGCTGGGGGAGGACTGAGGGGAGTATTTTGTCTTCATACGTTTGATCTGATGAAGTCTCTCCAACCAGTTGGAAGCAGTTGACCTGGCCGCAATGCAGGCCATCTATGAATGTAATCATCATCAGACATGACATTAACATTCATTAAAAGTTCATGCCATCCCACCCAGCACTCACATTCGCATGAAGGGACAAGAGGCGTACGTACAACGACAACCACTTATCAGAGATTATCATAGGATGGCAGTCAATTTTGTCTTCATAGCCTGCAGTCCATGCCGGGAGTATGCAAGTAGTGGGTGTGGTGCGGTGGTGGACTAGTGGGCGTGGTGGTGGTGGATCAGTGGGTGTGGTGATGGACAAGTGGGTGTGGTGATGGACAAGTGGGTGTAGTGGTGGATCAGTGGGTGTGGTGGTAGATCAGTGGGTGTGGTGGTAAACCAGTGGATGTTGTGTTGGTGGATCAGTGGGGGTGGTGGTGGTGGAGCGAGCCTCAACAGCATATTTCTCACCCGATTTTGCCTGGATGTATACTTTATTGTATTGATAAGGTAGAGGGTCCACAATGACTTCGTAGAAGTTGTACTGGCCCTACATTGAGAAGGAGCAACATGACCCATGGAAGTACGGATCCACTGATTCACGTTACGTGCCTTTATGGTCCCAAAACCATATGGAGAGTTCGAGTTGTTGTACACAATGACAACATTATCATTACCAATATGGAGTTTCTTGTTGCTATGGTTACCATCATTGGTGGAGTTTGGCATCAAGGTGGCCACATGGAAAACAACTACAGGACAATAATAATACTGGTTATGAATGGCAATATCATAGATAATTGTAGGGTTTTACTCTTACTCTGTGTTATTTCTTCATGCCACAAAATGGCCGTTTCACCATCGGCTCCATTTTTATCCAGCCCCCCAAGGTAGATGAGGTCTGGATTACAGTCACTGAGACGCACACTGGTGCCAAGTGAGCTCAGGAAAGCCATGTATCGGGAGGAGCCGACAGTATTTCCTAATATGGTCTGCTCTGTAGTCTGATTGTAGATAGGATTGGATAAGTTGGTACTGTGTGGGAGTACACACACACACACACACACACACACACACACACACACACACACACACACACACACACACACACACACACACACACACACACACACACACACACACACACACACACACACACACACACACACACACAGGCCCAGGCACACACACACACACACACACACACACACACACACACACACACACACACACACACACACACACACACACACACACACACACACACACACACACACACACACACACACACACACACAGGCACAGGCCCAGGCCCAGGCCCAGGCACACACACACACACACACACACACACACACACACACACACACACACACACACACACACACACACACACAGGCCCAGGCCCAGGCCCAGGCACACACACACACACACACACACACACACACACACACACACACACACACACACACACACACACACACACACACACACACACACATACACACACACACACAACACACTTGGTCTTGTGCCACGTAGATGACACCAATTTTATGCACTTCATAGGGAGGAATGTGGTCCAATACTTTAATGGCCCTTTCGGCTGCTTCGTCATTAGGAAGCAAAATTGGAGGAGCTTCACCAATATCCCCAAAAGCACTTGAATAATAAAGTTCCAAAAACACAAAACTACAAAATAGAAATAATATTACATGTATGTATCGAGACTAGGCAACACTTTGCAGTGTTTGTGGAATGTACAGTACCTTGGGTTATTGAGTAATTCTCTGTCCTGTACTGAATGACCACTCCCACCTGCATTGTCATGACAACCACACATCAATAGATCTCTACCACCCACCACACACAGCGCACTCACCTGGTTGTGAGGTCTCCGTAACATTCTTCAACTCGGACTGGATGTGATGGTGCAGACCGAACTTGGCCCCTTGAGGGTTGTCAAGACCTGATTCGTAATTTCTCACATATTCCTGTTTGGTGCCAGCTGGTTTGGACACTGGTTGTGTGTCTTCCTTCAGCATTCCAAGATGCTGATCAGAGGAGGGCATGACCATTGGGTGGCTATCTCCCTGGCCATCATCATCTCTATCAACCGTGCACCTTTCATCACTACTTTGAGGATAGGCATCACCAGTGTGTAACTGCTCGAGGCAATCCTCCTCACTGTCTACCGAGAGACGTTCCACTCCCAAATTATCATCTTGAAGTGGAAATAAGATCAGACTGCATCATCTCTGTACTGAGACACAAACTCTCCCATGCTGCAAGTTATTTACCTTCAGATTCTCCAGATTCCTGTGGTATTGACTCAGAATGGCTCAAAGTCCCCTCAGACATTGTGGCCATCAGATTCAGCTACGGAAGTACAGAGACACACAATAATGTGCACACATATACAATACCGGAGTGGTGTTTAGTTTAATGATTGATGAGCTGTGGTCTCAATACAGCACAGAGACCAGTACGAGGACACCAGTACGAGGACACCAGTACGAGGACACCAGTACGAGGACACCAGTACGAGGACACCAGCACGAGGACACCAGTACGAGGACACCAGTACGAGGACACCAGTACGAGGACACCAGTACGAGGACACCAGTACAAGGACACCAGTACGAGGACACCAGTACGAGGACACCACACACCTGCTGCTGTTCATTGAGGAGAGTACTGCCACTGTGGAGGGAGGGAGATCTTGTGTTGCCCTCGTAGGAAAGCAGAGGAGGAAGAAATTCACACAATTCAGAGCTGTTTGATGTGTTATGAATCCGCTCAAAACGAACAGATATTGATATTGGATCTGAAGTTGGGACACTGTCGTCTTCAGCTGTTGACTTCTTTGTTGAAGATGTCTCAGAACCGTCTAACTCACTGTCCACTACCTCCAATAACTCCGGCTCTTCCTCATCAAAGAGGTCACTAGGTGTGTGTCTACGATCATCTACAAGAGTGCTTCCTCGACAATCTTCTTCAGGTGAGCTACTTTCAGAGGAGGACCTTCTGGGGAAGATAGTGGTGGAGGGCATGGGTGAACTCTCTGATACAAGATCAGTGTGGTTGATCTCCGCTATTCCGATGTCCCTGGTCAGGTGCGAGGTGAGGAGAGGATCAAGTGACGACAGCAGGTCCAGCTGGTTCTGCACTCTCATCAGCCAGGACACACTCCCGGTGGGACGACGGATCTTCACTTCTGCCCAACCTCTATTCCAGCAGCTACACAGCAGGGGATGTCCGTCCTTTTCCATAAGTGTACTATCAGTGAGTGTCTTGCCTCCCAGCAGGCCGGCCTTCACCAATGCACATCTCTGGCATATCTTACTGGCTCCACTGGTGGTGACTGTGATGAGGAAGTTCTTGACAAGCCAGGTCTTTGATGGACCACCAGAGATGAGAAACTCAGACAACGGAGACCTGGACAAGGAGGACATTTCTCTCGCGCGTGTTGTGTGTGTTGTGTATATACTGTATTGAACTGCAAGCAAACGTACAAAAGTGGTACCTTTTAGGTTGTGAGGACACAGTGGAATAGGTGTATCGGGCTAGCAGGTCAATGCAAACTTGAACCATTTCAAAATGAAAAAGTCTGTTCGTATCTACTTCATCAGAAGGGGTGTGGCCTTCAGAGGAGGTGGGAGGGGAAAATGGCTGCTGATTGAACAAAGCACCATTATCCATCAGTTTCTGGAGAGATAAGTACACATAACTATACCTCAAATGCAGATATAAACACACACACGCACGCACACACACACACACTGTATACTGTTCACCTTGATGATGAACTGTGCTATGCTTCGTCGACACTGCATTCGTGAGCGAATGAACCACAACGATATGACCCTGTATGCCAGACACACCACAAACTTGAGGTACCTGATGGTGTAAACAATGTAATATAAGTAAAATACAACACAAACACGATGTAAAGCCTACATGCACATATTGGGGGATATTCATATTATGGTGGGCTGCTTACTTTGAAGCATCTGTATAAGGAACCAATATGCCGAAGACAAGGAGGTACTGGTTCTCCACGAAACCTTTACAAAGATGAGTGAGAGAGCACAAGCCTGGAAGAGGAGAGACAGGGTGACATGACACACCATTCCTAACGCGGAGGACAGTCTCACCGTGGAGGAACTCCAACACTGGGACGGCCATCAACGGGGACGCTGTAGCCTGACTGAGTTTCATCAAGATGGCTGCCATCAATCTTCCCATGGTTTGTTGTATTTCAAGCATACAGACTGTGAGCGAGGTCACACACAACTTTGCCTGTTGACTTATGAGACCTTGCTGGAAGGTGTACACCAGCTTCTCCTGAACATAATGATATTCATAGTCACATGGTTCACTGTTACTAAGCAACTGCACAATACCTGTGAATGACGCTCCAGGTGCTCGGCATGAGGGCATATCACAGACAAAATCTGAAAAAGGTAGAAATCACATGACAGTCATGTGATAAACATGTGCAGTTGAAACTGACAGGGAATATAAGGCTTCGCAATTCATCAATGAATGATCCTCGGGGTTTGTTGTGAACATGTTGCAATACATCACCTGGATTGCTCAACATGGTGCACAGATTGCAACACAGACTGTCCAGTCTGATCTCAGACAGAATCAGCAGGTTGCGACTCCTGAGCCACTGTGGTAGGTCCACCAGGACAGACTGAAGCACCTCCCACTGAGGTTCCTGTGATGAACACAAGTGCACACTAAACAATGAAATACACACAGTCATATGTGATACAGACTTCAGTAAGCATACGTACATGTAATATATTACACATATCTCAAATGTCTTACATATACACTACGCATATACTTCTTGTACTGTATGATATGTATACAGTGAATTTGTGTTAATCTGCTGTAATGTGTTTTCAAGGATGTGGTGGATTAACTGGATACTCATTACTGTTTGCATAACATCGGTACATTGGGAAATGGTGGTGGATACAAAGGTTTGTCTCATGAAGCGGTGGTGGGATAATGGGTATTCCCCCATGCACACACACACACACACACACGCACATTAGGGTATTCCCCCCCCCCCACACACGGTAAAGTATGTTGAACCTTTTGCAAACAGAGGAGGAGTGCTCTGTAGGCTTGGTCATAGCCCAGTACCACTGGATCTGCCGGACCCCACTTCCGAGTGTCAGACATTTTCCTCTTGTTGGACACACTGGAAGAACTCTGTGTGTTGGTTCGTGGCTGACACAACACAAAGGGAGAATAATCCATGTTCTTCTCTCCATCACCAAAACCAACGTGGCCATCCTCATTGGCATGAAGGTGTAAAATTACTCCGAATATCTACAGGAGAGAATACAATACACTTGAATGAACACACACACACGCACACACACACACACACACACACCACACACATGCACACACACACACAAGCACGCACACACACGCACGCACGCACGCACACACGCACGCACACACACACACACATGCACACACACACACGCACGCACACACACACACACACACACACACACAGAGGGAGAGAGAGGAAGATTTGGATTACACAGACTTACAGCAAGGTGGTCCAAGCTAGATTTATCGCTATGGTAACCACTATTATAGTGTTCGATCAAGTGATTGACAAGCATGTCAAATATACTGACAGCAATCCCAGGTGGAAGATGATTGAGCTTCATCTGTGGATGAGAAATCAAGTGATGGAGCCATCTTAAGCTAGGTAGTATGTGTGAGGGTGTAGGTGGATGTGTGCTGTGTGAGGGTGTAGGTGGATGTGTTGTTTGAGGTGTAAGTGAACATTTGCAGTGTGAGGTGTAGGTGAACGTGTGCTGTGTGGGATTGTAGGTGAACATGTGCAGTGTGAGGTGTAGGTGAACGTGTGCTGTGTGATATGTAGGTGAACGTGTGCTGTGTGATATGTAGGTGAACATGTACTGTGTGAGGTGTAGGTGAACGTGTGCTGTGTGATATGTAGGTGAACGTGTGCTGTGTGATATGTAGGTGAACATGTACTGTGTGGGAGTGTAGGTGAATGTGTGCCATGAGTACAGGTGGACCATGCTATAGTTGCACAGCAAACCTTGAAGAGGTTAGCTAGTCCAAATAAAGCAAATTTGCTGTCCTGTCGCTTTGGGTCTTCCCCGGAATGCTGGTAGCCCTTATGGTTGGAGGCGACTTTGTCGGCAATGATGCAGTGAGTGGTGACCTGTTTGCATGTAAGCATACATGTGATGCAGTGACTGGTGACCTGTTTGCATGTAAGCATACATGTGATGTAGTGACTGGTGACCTGTTTGCATGTAAGCATACATGTGATGTAGTGACTAGTGATCTGTTTGCATGTAAGCATACATGCGAAGTAAAACACAAACAACAACACATAACCAGTATTGCGGTACATGCTGTGCAGGTGTGTTAGGTGTGAGGGTGGGATCCGCTAACTTGGTTGATGTAGTTGATGATCTGGTAACAGTGGTTGGGACTGCATGTCTCGGCTACCTGCACTAGTATCTCCACGGCAACCTTCCTCACACTGGGGTCAGGGTCACTGGAGACGGAGCTCAAGGTGGGAGCGATGACATCATGGAACAGCATGTCCTATGAGAGGACATAGTAGGTGTGGCAGTGTTTATGTGGTAGTGGGTGTGGCACTGTGTACAGTATGTGATAGTGGGTGTGGCAGGGGGTGTAGAAGTAGCATATTAGAGATTGAAGCAGGAAGTACAAGAGCTGTCGTGTGCGATGGTGCATCCTCCAGTGGTAGCGATGGTACAGTGTACAGTCACTACAGGCTACCTCGTAGAACACAAGGTATCGGTCCAACTTGCTCTTCAGGACTTCCAATGCTTGCAGTCTTACTTCTGTGCGTCTCTCCACTCTGCACAGGACCAGAAACACTCATTACAGACAGCATGGACGCGACTAATAGCATACAAGTACTTGTAGAACTGGTCCAAGAACTGTAGGAATTTAGTGATCCAGTGAGGTTCATCCGGTGATATCTCTTTGCTCTTGTAACGAACAAGGGACAATATGGAGCCAACCTGAGACGCACAGAGGATTCTTCAACAAAGAAAACAGCACATTGCATAACCAAGACCTGCTCACCGTTCTGGCATGATACGACTGCTCAACAAGGGAGTAGAACCTGCTGTCCATACCGACAATGTGCCCACTCTCGTGGAGTGTTTCAATTGTAGTGAAAATCTCCTCCACAGAGTTACTAAGAGTGCTCCCGACCTGAACAGTGGGTTCTTTCTGCAGCACCCACACAGAGCAGAAGGTACAAGAGGAGATAATGATACATACTGTACACATACCTGATGGTGCTGGTATACCCAAAAGTTGCATCAGGAAATACCCACTTATCCTCCTAGACACACCCATTGGCACGGACACACCCACGTATCCTCCTAGACACACCCATTGGCATGGACACCCACATATCCTCCTAGACACACCCATTGGCATGGACACACCCACTGACCCTCTAGTCACACCCATTGGCACACAGACACACCCACTTATCCTCTAGTCACACCCATTGGCACACAGACACACCCATTGACCCTCTAGTCACAGCCATTGGCACACAGACACACCCACTGACCCTCTAGTCACACCCATTGGCACACAGACACACCCACTGACCCTCTAGTCACACCCATTGGCACACAGACACACACATCAACTACCTGAATGTGTCTGTCAATCACTGAGAGAATGTTGATAATCTCCTCCCACTCGGCTGGCCCCAGGTCCGCACCATACTTCTTGGTCAGTCTCTGCAGAGACAAGCTGACCTCGTAGACCACTATGGTCCGATGGGAGAGGGCAGCCTACAGTCAGCACACGCGAAGGAGAAACGTATACTGCACAGCTACACATAGACACAGCAGGTGTCATCACACAGCCCACCTCCTTCAGTGAGGGCAGGAAGGGAGAGAAACAGGTTCCCAGTTTGCTAACTTTGGCAGGGCCCCACAAAGCCATACTGATGTAGAATACAGCCCCGCGGATAACCATCACTTCAGAGAGACTTGTCTTCCTACAATGGCATGAGAACATCATTTGACACTAAATGTACCTACAACCATTGGTAAACAGCCACTGGTACACAACCACTAGCAAGCAGGCACTGGTACACAACTACTAGTAAACAGGCACTGGTACACAACTACTAGTAAACAGCCACTGTGACACAACCGCTAGCAAGCAGGCACTGGTACACAACTACTAGTAAACAACCACTAGTAAACAACCACTAGTAAACAGCCACTAGTAAACAGCCACTGGGACACAACCACTAGTAGATCTAACCTTTCTCTGATAATAACTCTCAGTGATATTAGTGTATTGTGTCCCAAGTGGGTCCCGAGGAGCTTCCTCATGACATCCCAACTGGTGGTGCAAAATCTCTCTACGTTCAATGTCCAACAGAGAGAGGTGACAAACGGCTCCAGGATACTTGTTGACAAACAGCCAAAACAAACAAGGGAGTTTAGAAAGTCAAGAATTAGCTGCAAGAGATCCAGACAATGAAACATGATATGAACTGCACTGTCTCTTGTGTGAGATGAGGGCAAACCTCTATCATTTCTGGATCCGCATTTGAAGCCAAGTATTTACCACAAGTTCTGAATGTTCAAAACAGACATGTAGACATGTACACACATCCCACCCACAAACACCCCCACCCACCCACAAACACCCCCACCCACACACAAAACACCCCACACACACAAAACACCCCCCACACACACACACAAAACACCCCACGCACACAAAACACCCCCACCCCCACTCACTGCACTAGTCGCTGCACATGGTGGGTCTCCAGGTACACAGCATTGAAGTGCACCAAAGCTACTAAAATGGACATGAAGAGTTTTCTCGATTCAATCCTGGAAAGGGAGAATGAGAACAACGAGAAAGTGGGACTCCAACAATAAGAAGAAGAATGACAAGAGAATACAATCTTTACTACCTTTTGCTCTCCATTACCAAAGGCATCCACTCAGCCATCATGGATCCAATGTCTTCATCAATGTATTGTACATTTTTCCCTCCTTGTGTGAGGACCTGGAGTATGTTCAGTCTACACAAAGCACAGTGACTATATGACATGCCACAATAAGAGCCCGTGCTAGATAGCAAGAGCCTATGCTACAATAAGAGCCTATGCTACAATAAGAGCCCATGCTACAATAAGAGCCCATGCTACAATACGAGCCAATACTACAACATTAGGCACAGATCAAGAGTTTTTATCAATGTATGTATACATGTGCATATATACAAGTATTCCAAGGAACCCAGACCCAATTTACAGATTGGGTCTGGGAACTTGACTACATACAGTAGTCTTCAATTAAAATGAGCACCTGTCAAACAAGTCTTCTGCTATCCTGTGCATTTTGACAACCTGAAAGAAGTGTCCCTGAAGTATCCCCAGGTAGTCGTACTGGCCCTGAATGAGTGCAGAGAGGAACTTGAAAGCAGCATGTCTGACCTCCACTGGTTGGTGTGGATCAATGAGGTCCTCTATCGTGCTCCAGATGGCTTCCACAGCATGCTAGTAAACAACAACAAACAAACACTATTATAATCACACCAACGTACACATCATAGCTACACTCATCAACAGAGATAATCAGCTCTTATGAGTCCCACATCACCAGCTGGTACACCATACATCACCAGCTGGTACACCATACATCACCCGCTGGTACACCATACATCACCCGCTGGTACACCATACATCACCCGCTGGTACACCATACATCACCCGCTGGTACACCATACATCACCAGCTGGTACACCATACATCACCAGATGGTACACCATACATCACCCGCTGGTACACCATACATCACCAGCTGGTACGTACACCATACATCACCAGATGGTACACCATACATCACCAGATGGTACACACTTTCTCTAGTCGTTTAGTGAGGACTAATTCGTGCAATTCCTTTAGCGCTCTGAGCCTCTGTGACCTGGGAACTTCACACCCGATCATCTACAGTGGGTCGACAATAAGGTTTGGTATAATATATACAACCATAACCGAACTAAATGTTTTTAGGGGAAATACCTTCAGTACGTCTTCTGTGAAGAATCTTGACATTTCTACCGATCCTTCAGAGTTATCTTCATCAGTTAGTGTGTTTGACCGGGAACCACTCAAACCAAATATGTTCTCCACTGTCTGTTTCAATCGGGACGCTTCTTTCGCTGACGATTGCTTCCATTCGGCCATAGTACTATACTACTCGAGTTAACGCTTTGGGCGACTAATTACAACCCTAAAAATGGCCGGCCGCCCTAGGCCTATTCGCCCAAGACCTCCCTACAACCACCCTCATCAGCAATTCTCCGGGACTTCTGGTCATCCTCAGCAGAGGATACCTGGTACGTCTACTCATGGTTAGTTGTTGATGGTCTTACAATTCATTTTTCTTGTTTGTTTCAAGAAAACCACTCACATGTACTCACGTGATCTGTAGGCTACCGTCCAGTAATGGTGTCTGCTAGCGCCGGTATCCCGCCACCGTCTTCCTACCAGCAGACCGTCCCAAAGCAGCACCCTAATATGGTCCACGTACCCTCTTCTCTGCCTGAGCTGACAGCCAAGCTCCGTAGCAGCTCTTATTCAATGTGTGGCATGGTGATGCTGGACGTGCTTGACCATTTCTTTGGAGTCCTCATCCTGGGTGGGGACCGCACTGCCCTCCCTCCGACAGATGCAATGCTGCGTCTCCTTGATGAGTTCATAGTGAACCCTTTTCCCAGACAAGACGGCACACAAGAACAACAGGGGTTGTCTCCTCTTGAAGTTCTTAGATTTGTCAGTTATTTTCGTAAATATCTCGAAGGATCTTCCGACAAAAGTGTCAAGCTGTGTGTTTTTGATGCCATATTTGGAAGTGACAGTAGTGACATCATCGAATCAAGTGTAAGCTTCCTGTCATGTGGAGCCAGAATCTGTCACATGATTAGTTGAATATTGATTGTATCAGTGATATTAGTTTCATCTCCATCCTCCAGATTGATAGCACATTCCAGCATCAACTTTTGGTGAAATTGTTATCCCTGGGAATTAGCTTTCAGAGTGAAAGTGTGTTAGATGTTGTCTCATTTTGGATGATGGTTTGTTTATTGTCTGCTCGGATCAAGATGTGTTTGTATGAGTGTTATTTGTTGTTTACTTTAGAAATATTCTCAGCAGTCTAGATTCTTGATGAAAGACATCTACTGCTCATTTTGTGAGCTCCTGCCATCAGTATCCCAACCATTGGAGCAGGTTGCCATGGTTGCACCTCAGTTTGCCAGCCAAATGACCATAGCAGCCACGCACACATACCCACTCTTTGCAGGTCAGCAGTTTGAGGGGTATACTGGTCACATGATGGTCATGTGATTACTAATTTTACTCCTGTGTAACAATAGTGATAACATTGGACCAAGCTATCATAGCAAATGTTTGTTGTGGTCTACATTGTCGAGGACGTTGGGATACGTACAGGCAGGGGGCGGTGCTATTCAAGGGTAGTGGTCCCAATGGTGTGCTAAAGTAGTGTATCTGGTACGCACACCACTCACATGTGTATCACGGCAGTGAGCTGCCCCAACTATCCCCTTGAACTGCTTTTGATGTGTGAATGTTCTCTCTCTGTCTCTCTGTAGAGGACACTTCAACTGTTGTGCAGAAGCCACCCGCAAAGCTGCTTGGCATTGTGACCAAGTGGATTCGCACAAACCCGGAGACTCTGTTTGCCATGCATGGCACCAACACCTGTTCACTACCACTTAGAAGGGGAAATCCCAAGACAACGACAGGCCTCGCCACACTGATCCCAGTGCAGGGATTGGTCGCTTGGTCTGTTCTGTCACCTTTGTTACCACTCCCCCAATCCCCTGGAGGGTGTGTCACTCCTCTCGTGGACACAAACCATTCCTGTAAGGAAGAAGATAGTGCTAATACTTGTTCATCTGAACAAGAGATGTACTCTCTCCTTCACACGGTCCTCCTAGAAGCCTTGGTGGCTCACACCTCCATCAAAACCTCTGCTAGTACTTCCACTAGTACCTACACCTATCCGGTTGACATAAGTGTGTTCTCTGCTGTTGGTCATCTTCTAAACTCAGCAATTGAGCATCATCTTGATGCCGAGTACACCCAGATGGACACTAACCTGATTGTGGAGGAGGCTGTCAATCGATTGGCTCAAATACTCCAAGTCTCACTATCACACAATCTACTTTTAGCACCCTCAATGAGTAAGTCCCTGTAATTAGTGACACTTACTGGTTTTATCTATTCCGTATATTTGCTGTTGTAATCGAATTCATCTTTCATGTCAGGTGATGCCAGAGATCTTGTTAATCAACTCCCTGAAAATAAATTATTGTCTCTTGTATTGACGCGTTATGTACATTAAGTTAAATTCTCATAATATTTCATTTTTCCTTGACATACATGTGATGTTATATGTTTGAGGAAACAATATAAGTTAACGATACAGTTGGTATACAAAAATCAAATAATAGTAATCGCAAAGTTTTTGGGCACAAACTACATTGTCAATTAGCTATGTAATAGTCAGGATTGTGGACAAACAATATTAGAACATATTTCTGGTTCATTATTGCAATTCTTGAAACTAGTGATTGTGCGTGTTTTTGTTAGTGGTAGCAAGAGTGGACTCTACATGCATGCGCGTGTGTGTGTACGTGCACAATAGACAATCCTTGCTCCTGTCAGTGATGTTAGCAGAGCTTTGGGTCAGGAGCTCTCACAGTCTAAGGATTTGTCTGTACATTCTAAACACACACACACACACAAATGCATGGCAAGGGGAAACCCCAGTGATGAGAGAATTTTCAGTTTACACCCACGGAGTCCATCCTTCATAGAGTTCACAAAGGTTGTCCGGGCTGATAGCTTCCTGGATCACAAAGTCAACCTAATCACAAAGCAGGAGCAGTAAACAAGTGTAGGAGCAGTAAACAAGTGTGTGAGCAGTAAACAAGTGTAGGAGCAGTAAACAAGTGTAGGAGCAGTAAACAAGTGTAGGAACAGTAAACAAGTGTAGGAGCAGTAAACAAGTGTAGGAGCAGTAAACAAATGTAGGAGCAGTAAACAAGTGTAGGAGCAGTAAACAAGTGTGGGAGCAGTAAACAAGTGTAGGAGCAGTAAACAAGTATAGGAACAGTAAACAAGTGTGGAGAAGTAAACAAAGCAACACCTCCACCTAGAACACTATAACAGACAACAAACCTGCTCGGCTACACTCATTCGATAAGCAAGATCGAGATCTCTTCCATCCAGTTTGGCCTTCACTCTCCTCCACACAGCAACAGCATGAGTGTTTTGTTGTTGAAGAGCTGTGAGGGGTGGAGTGGAAGTGGCATATTAGGGGGGCTCAGTAGGAGACGTTCAGTGGGAGTGATACAGTGGGAGTTGATGGAGGAGTAGATGGAGGAGTAGAGGGCCAGGTGGTAGGGTCAGGTAGTAGGATCAGGTGGTAGGGCCAGGTGGTAGGGTCAGGTGGTAGGGTCAGGTGGTAGGGTGAGAAGGGATAGAATGAGAGAGTGGTAACGTAGGATGAGGAGCATGCAGTGAGCTCATCTGTTTGAGCCAAGTATAGAGTCTCTAACCTTTTCCTGTTCGAGGGTCTCTGAACACACCATGAGCTATGTGATAGGGCTTGTCTTCCTTTTTCTCATGTTTGACGACGATTTCTAGCAGTGGAGGTGGGAGCTCAGCCCAAGGGAGGAAC
This sequence comes from Chondrilla cf. caribensis, assembly GCA_964020155.1. Taxonomy (NCBI): domain Eukaryota; kingdom Metazoa; phylum Porifera; class Demospongiae; order Chondrillida; family Chondrillidae; genus Chondrilla; species Chondrilla cf. caribensis. Next base: position 247,336 of record OZ026556.1, on the reverse strand, counting down.
TGGGTGGACTTTCTTGAGAACAGCTGCTGAACAAAACAGTTCAACTGCTCCAAAAGCCTGCGGAGGAGGTATAAAATGAGTCTAAATAAGCACAACAACAGACAACAAGCACTAGGACAACAACAAACAATAAGCACTATCACAACAACAGACAACAAGCACTAGGACAACAACAAACAATAAGCACTATCACAACAACAGACAATAAGCACTAGCACAACAACAAACAATTGTCCTCACCACTCCAGCAGCTCCCGTAGATTGCCAGTCATGTCTCTGAGGTTCAAGTACTTGTTGATACATGCATCATCCATCAGAGACGGCTTGGCCAGTGAAAGGTCAGTGGAGATCAGCTCATTGGCAGCTTGTATCAGCTGTCGCGTTCCTTCACTGAGCCGGTTCTGAACACCGATACAGGTCCTCGGACCAGGGTTGAGCTGACCGTGGGGCAGGGGAGGGTCCAGCTTACCCAGAGTGGTGAGCTGCTGCCAGATCTCCACCATCAGCTTCTTGTAGTTACGATTGTGACCTCTGAGCTTCTCCAGGTCGGACAAGGTGGACTCCTTGAACTTGGCCAGCTTGTGGTTGGAATCCTTCTTCTCTTTAGTTATCTTGTTGCGTTTGGTGTTGAGGTCTTCCAGGCGAGAGGACATCCATGACATGGTAACCGGTTCATTGATCGGCAGCTGTAAGAGGAACACCACATCAACGTGTGTGTATGTGCGTGCGTGTGTGTGTGTGTGTGTGCATATGTGTGTGCATGTGTGTGTGTGTGTGTGTGTGTGTGTGTGCGTGTGCATGTAGCTGGTGTACATGTACTTGGCAACATGTGCACGCATGTATACCACAGTACAGTACAGCACACACGCATGGTCCTCACCTCAATGAGAGGAACTATATCAGAGACTTTAGCCAAGTGCTGGTTGCACTGGCTGAGCTGAGCAAACACCTCGGCCCCTCTGCTGAGGAGGTTCATAATGTCCTTATCATAAGCTGTCTTTATCACCGTCCTGCTGTGGGTACTCTCCAAGTGAATAACAGTCTTACACAAGTCCACGATCTCCATACATAAGTCTTCTTCAACCTACATAGGTGGGTACAAGCAAGGAAGTGAACAACATCAATAGTCATGAGAGTGCGAACAAAACAACACAGAAGAGTAGTAATGTCAGAATTTTGGGATAGTTGTGAGATAGTTTCAATTGTGAGGTGGTCCGTGCTGGCTTTGACAAGCTCACTTGTAGAGCCTTGTTCCTGTTATTGACTGCTCTCTCAAAGTCATCAAAGATCAAGTTAAGACTGGGATTGGCGCAGGCTGCCCACTGTAACCTCTGGGAGATCCTGAAATGCTGACTTTGCACTTTTTCTCTTACTGTACCAACACTATTTATGATCTGGTCACCAGTAGCCTGTGGGTACAAAATAATACTTTGCACAACAGAGTGGTGGTGTGCTGCAATATTGCACAACAAAGTGGTGGTGTGTTGCAATATTGCACAACGGAGTGGTGGTGTGTTGCAATATTGCACAACAGAGTGGTGGTGTGTTGCAATATTGCACAACGGAGTGGTGGTGTGTTGCAATATTGCACAACGGAGTGGTGTGTTGCAATATAGTGGTGTGTTGCAATATTGCACAACAGAGTGGTGGTGTGTTGCAATATTGCACAATGGAGTGGTGGTGTGTTGCAATATTGCACAACGGAGTGGTGGTGTGTTGCAATATTGCACAACAGAGTGGTGGTGTGTTAAGAGTTACCCTCTTCAATGGGATGAGGGTGGTTGACCTCTGTGACCCCACCCACTGATGTCCACCATCCGGTTGGCTCAATGCCTCTTCGTGTAACCATTGGAAACAGGTTGTTATTTGATTGAATCTATTCATAGCCTCTCGATGGACTTTCAAATTGTGCATCAGACGTCTGAACAACAAACAACCCATAACAACACAATGAAAGCAAACACAACAACAACAACAACAACAACAACAATAGATATCTAACTGACTTAGCCTTGTCCCACTCTCTCCAAGCAAGGTCACTACTGGAGTAGAGCTGCCTGGCTTGATGGAGCACTGGGGAGATCCCCGAGGGCTGGCACTGGTCGTGAGCCTGCAGGGGGCACATCACATGACATCACATGACATCATGCCAACAACCAGGTTGTCCTTACCATTCTACAGAGTTCGTCCAACAGAACAGCTCTGTTCTCAAAGGGAACTCCCAGGTGATGTAGGACGCTCAGAGTGATGCAGCAGAGCGTGTGGGTGGGCTGGCCCAGGAGGTGAGTTGTCAAGGTATCGGAGATGTACCGTCGAATCGGTTGTGCCAGAATGTTCTCGGAAGGTACGTGGGTAGAAAAAACTCCCATCCCCAGCACTGGTGACTGAGGAGGAGTGGGCGGAGTCAGGGATGGTATATCACCTACAAATCAACAACAACAACATTGAATTGGAGTCAACGGCCCTACCACACAGCCCTCTCACCATCTTCAACAATTTCTACTTTGTAAGATTTCCTCAACATCTGTAGCTCATGGCAGACATCATAGATAGCTATCACCTTCCTTAGGAAGAAGAGCTCCACATACAAGACAGCACCTGGGATCGAAAACTACAAAACAAGTATGTACATATGTAAATACACTACAGACATAGTAAACATAGTAAATCATGGTAAAACACAGTAAAATGAGTAAAATGAGTAAAATGTAGGCATCAAATACAATATTATATGTACTTTAAGTAGCATTACATACGTATACACACACGTATGCACACACACAAACGTGGAGCTCAGGTCAACACAGTTCATTCCTGCTTGCTCACCAGTAAACCTTCTGCTTCCTTGAAAAGGTCTACATTCGCCCACTCCACTGGGGCAGCCATGCGTTCCAGAGCCGTGAACAGGAACGTACACAAGTCCTCAATCTTGTCAAAGGCCTGAACCAGGTCAGCAAACACCCTCAAACTAGGAGGAAGGGTCTCCTCTGGAGGGCAGTCAATGGTGAGGGCCACCTTGAACTTGGTCTTGACTTCTTGTAGAGCTGTAGTGATGCTGGAGTCCAGCGAGCAGTCCTGTATGTGGGGGTGGGGTGGGGGGGGGGGACGGACAATATCAAACCAGGAAACAAGAGCCACTACTGCTTGAAGTGCTACCTTATTACTCACAATGACAGCTCCTTGTAACAATACACCACACACACACACACACACACACACACACACACACACACACACACACACACACACACACACCACAAACACACACACACACCACATTCACACCTTCATTGTTGTGTTCTTCAACTCGATTAGTAGTCGGCCCATAAGTCCTCTCAGACTCATCTCAGGCTGAGTCTCGGCAGTGATGCTCAGAATCTCCTCCAACTTGGCAATGAACACCTGGTCCTCCTTCAGGAGATACTCCATACACTTGGGCAGTATCTCCAGCTGGTAGGTGCCCATCAGGTCTTGTAGGGAAGTGTAGACCTTGTGTACCTCACGTAGGGCAAGGATGGAGCAGTTGAGCAGGGATGACTCCTTGGTTGGTCCTTGGTTGATGGTCTGCAAGGCAAACAACACCACAAGTGCACAGGTACTACTGCTCTTAGGTACTTATTACCCTCGTGCACTGTAAAGGTACTGCCCCAACTATATGAACATATGAAAATGTACTCAATGACCTGATGAACAAATGTTCCAGCTTGCTTGTTCAATTAGCAATGGACCATGATACTTATTGGTCTACTATCAACATGAAATGCACCTGTGAACAATATTCACTAGGACTACCATTCTTGAGAAGTTTCCCAGGACAAAACCAGCCACACGCACACTTGTACACACACACACGCGCGCGTGCGAGCACGCACGCATGCACATGCACGCACACACACACACATGCACACACACACACACACACACACACACACACACACACACACACACACACACACACACACATGCACACACACACACACACACACACACACACACACACACACACACACACACACACACACCACACACACACACACACACGCACACACACACACACACTGCACTCACTTCAATACACATCTCCATCACGTTAACAATCTGTGACACGTTCCCACTCATTGTACACAACTCATCCAGAAACCAGTCTCCGTCCTTCGATGTGAGGTCGGACAGTCTCTCCGCTGCTGAGTGGGCAGTGTGCTCCATGTACAACCATCGCCGTATCAACGGGGCCACAGCCATCACAAGGAAACAGGCCATACCCACTGCACCAGGACTGCCATATTCTAAGGAACCAGGCAGAACACATGAATGTGTGCAAGCATGCGAGTCACATGAGAGCCACGTCACATGTGTTGCTATGAACGGTACACACCTTCGAAGAATCTCCTCAAAATGGTGATGTTTTCCTGCACTGTCTCTTCCAGGGCATTCACGTCTTGTGAGTTCAAACTTCGCAATCTCTCACCAAGCTGTGAGCGGGAATACAGAGGGTATGGGTATCATGCATGTGACACACACGCGCACACACGCACACACGCACATACACACACACAAACACACACACCTTGTTGGCTCTAGCATACATATCCTGGATGTACTTTCGTAGCTTATTGTTGACAGACATGGCAAACTTGGGAGGAGCGGAGGATGTAAGAGCAGATTCAAAGTCAAAAATGGCTTCTTGGAAGCTGAGGACCAGGTAGATATGCAGGGAGAGAGTAAATCAGCCACTGCACACTGCGGAAACAGCACTCATACTAACTCATCAGGAGTGACGGAGTCACTCTCGAAGATCCTAGCGAGAGCCACACTCCAGGCCTGGCTCCTGTTCTGCTGAGGGTAGTGGTCCGGATAGTGCGATGTGACACTGCAGTATGTCAACAAGGCCTCCAAGCAAGTGTTAAGAAGAGCCCTTCGTCTCTGCAACTGACTGCTGAGATCATGGTCCAGTTGTTTACACTAAACAAAGATATAGACACAACATACAGAAGGCATCTGATTGGGTTACTGTGAGGTGTTTATTACTTCCTGTACTGTGGGCTATTACTTCCTGTATAGTATGGTAATTGCTTCCTCAATTGACTACTCCATCCACTGTAAACTCACCAGCTCCACAGTGTGGCCTTGTCCAGTGGAGGTCAGGAAGTCAGCAGCTATCTCATACCCGGCCATCCCGATGTCTGGGGGACGATGGAGCTTGGAGCACAAGTCCTGGAAGTCAGAGCTGTGCATCAGTTTGAATGCAGTCTGTGTGTGCAAGGAGAGGAAATGTCAAATTGAGCAGAGCAAGACGAGACAAATCAACAACTATGTGTACTTCATGTTTTCTTTGCCATTCATTCGTTTCTTTGTACTTATCCCTCAACACTCCCACGATACGATCATAGTCGGCCTTCAAACGGTTCTGCTCTGTCAGCCTGGGACAAGATATTCAGACAGACTCTAATCCCCAAACCAATCCCCATATAACCCCACACAACATGCACACACCAGCACAGACTCCTGCACACCCACACAACCCCCAACAACCCCTCTCCCACCCACACAACCCCCACACAAACCCTCTCCCACCCACACAACCCCTCTCCCACCCACACAACCCCCCACAACCCCCACACAACCCCCACACAACCCCTCTCCCACCCACACAACCCCCCACAACCCCCACACAACCCCCCACACATAACTCCCCCACATACCTATCCTGCATTGATATCAGAGGATGGTTGGGAGTGTGCAGTGCTTCCTGGAGGACTTCCACTTGCTTGTCCAGGCTGTCTAGCTGGTCCTGGAAGGAGTTGAGGTTGTTCCCAATGGTGGCTATATTGCCCAAGTCCTCCTCAATCTGAGACATCACAGCTATCAGGCTCTCCTTGCACCGGTCCCAGTGAGGACTCATCTCCGCCAGCCTGGTGACCAGAAGGCCTTCCGCTACCTCACGCTCCATCTGTCACCATGACAACATACACAACATAACCACAGACCCTCCCAACCCCGGACCCTGGACACACCTCCTTTCTGGTCTGCAGTCCTATCGTCTCTGGAGACTTGATGGCGAGAGGGAAGGCAGCCTCTTCGGAGTGGGTCCAGTCGATCAGTGGGTCGTAGACAAACGCTTCCAATAAGGTCAGCAGGGTCTCCCGCCCATGTCTGAGGATACGCAGGATCTCTTCACAGGAGATTCGAAACAGGCCCTACCACGGCAGTAAGGGAGGGAACATTCAACCCTCAACATAGCCATGTTCACCCCTCCCCCAAGCATGCGTGTCCACTGCTGCAATATCTGCACAAGAGCATACCTCCACTCCAGTGAATCCACAAGCTGCTTCGATATTCTGTGTCATTCTGAAGGGCACTTTCTCTGGGACGCGAAGACTCTTCCCCTTCTCAAAGCACACATTGTAATCCACATGAATCACCTTTGAGTGGTCAGACACACTCGGTACACACTGCAATGCACATCAACACCAAGAGTCCACGTACCTGGCCTGTAGCAAACTCCACCAAGAGGTTGTCAAGATGACGGTCACCGAGGCCGATGATGTAGCCAATGATGGACATGACGGCCGTAGATCTGGTGTAGTTCTGTGTCACCTGCCACCACTCCGTGGCACAAGTACTGGCAGACCACAGCTCCCGGGCCAGCAGGTCCTTGGGTGTCTCGGACATCAGGTCCTCCAGCACCTTCCTCTGGACCTCCCTAGGCCAGTCCTTCCTCGGGGTCTGCTCAGTCATGCCCTGGAGGAAGAACAATAGAGAGGACTTCATCCCAAGCAGGGGAGACTCAGGTGAAAGACTTCCTAACATTCTTCTTCAGAAGTGGAATGATCTTTGAATAAAAGAGTTCGTTTGGCTTCAATATCTGCACCTGAAGAGGCTGCCCTCCATCTTGGCCTGACTGCTGCAAGGCGAACCAATGACACCATTTCACCACACAACACCACACGTGCCCTCAACACAGTGCTTGAGTGCACAGGAGGGTCAAGATCACATGCTCACCCACCTGTTTCAATTGGGCGTTGGCATAAGCCTCTCTCTGCTGCCACCTCTTGTAGAGGCCGAACAGAGGAGTGGCCGAATCTATCCACTGGATGAGGCCCGACCTCGCACCCAGTGGAGTGACAGCATAGTCCTTGGCTATGTACACCTGCTTCTGGTGTCTGTAAGGAGGACACACATGGTGAGGGGGAGGGTGTACATGGGGAGGGTGAGGGTGTACATGGTGAGGGGTACACGGTGAGTGGTGAGGGTGTATATGGTAGGGATGAGGGGTACACAGTGAGGGGTGAGGGTGTACATGGTAAGGGGGGAGGGGTACACGGTGAGTGGTGAGGGTGTATATGGTAGGGATGAGGGGTACACAGTGAGGGGTGAGGGTGTATATGGTGAGGGTGTACATGGTGAGTGGTGAGGGTGTACATGGTGAGGGCTAAGGGTGTACATGGTGAGGATGTTAGTAGTGAGGACGTGCTGTCTGGTAAGGAGAGAGTGTACTCACTTGAGGTCTCTCACAAACATGTTGTTGATGATGGCCATGAACTGCATGACCCTCTCATCCAGGTGGAGGTCCTCCAGTCCTTTGAAGAGGTACGTGTGCTTTCTCCCGTCAGAGCCCATCATGGATATCTTCTTGGGTTTGGTCTTGGTGGGGAGCACCATCACGTCCAGATCGAAGCTCTCCAGCACGATGGGCTCATCAGCCAGGTTCTCCAGACCTGGTAGGGTGATGCTGGAGGAGGTGATGGCTGCCAGGTGGGGGCTCACCTCGTGGAGACTGATGGTGGAGGTCATACGCTTCTGCGATCTCAACATCAACATTTGCTGGAACTGCAGTAGAGATACAGGTATTGGAATACGACAGTCAATTTAGCAAATCATCAATAGAGTCCAGACAACAAAAGTATGTCCTGTACAAACACAGACTGTATGGCATGTTTGCACGACCATCAATGCCTATACCACACATCCATGTACTGTATGCATGCACGCATGCACGCAAATCCCCATAACACACACACACACACACACACACACACACACACACACACACACACACACACACACACCTCTTTGAAGGGTTCCCAAGCTGAGTGTGGGTTGTTATAGCTGGGTGGATGCTTTAGTATGTGGATGGCGTTGGCAATGATCTCCTGGTAAGTGGCTTGGAAGATGCGCTCGTTCTGAGTCTCTGGGGACTGTGATGTCATGGCCTGCAGGTGCTCCAGGAGCCAGATCAAGGGCTTCATGGTGGCATCGTACTTCTTCTTCAGAATTGACTGCTTCTGTTCGCTGGTGAGGAAGGAGAGTGCTGCAGTCCTCCTGGCTTCAGATTCGATCTTCTGTAACCGTCTGTGGACAACAAACGGTAAAAAAGTGATATGGAGTGACTATTATTATTATCTACCAACAAACTTTGAACATCCTTCATAAAGGATGTAACATCACATAAGATGTCATAACCAATATACGTACAAACTAGCACTATGGTATACGAATTGCTAGTTTTCAATTATTGTATATACATACACACACACACACAAACAAACAAACAAAGTTACACACATGTTGCCTGCATTCACCTGTAGACTTCTCCTTGTCTCTGCATGAGAGCTGCCAGCCACATCTCGTCCCACAGGAGGGTGACGCGACAGAGCTCAGTCACTAGAGCACGGACCTCACTCACCACTGTAGCACTGTGACTACACAGGGAGTCCACTATGGCCTGCAGGGAAGACACACTGGGGTGGACTCAAGAACAGCAACACGGAGATGGGTACCACTGGTGACAATGCTGCATGTGCAGGGGTCATTTAGTAACTAATGGAGCTGAAATAATCCTTCATGTAATTAATCCCTAATCCCCATCTATCCCGAGGCATCAAGCCCACATCCTCCTGAATGGACCACTACACCCTCATATTCTGGCTCATGGGACGTGTGCAGGTACTACCCACCTGGTGACACTTTTCTAAACTTGTGGCATTTTGTTCTTCTCCTTCGGATGATTCTTGTTCAGACCCATCTCCCTCAACAGACACAGGTGTGTCTGGAGGAGAGTACATGTCCACGCCCACAGAGTCCACACCCACTCCAGAGTCAAAATTGCTTTCACTCCCCGTCTCTCCGATGAACCCCGACATTCCTGTTCTCTTGTCGGGTGCGTTCCTCTTCATGATCCCCACCACAGCGTGGTAGATGATGTAGTGAGGGGAGTCAGCCCCCACACGACATAGGAGGTCCAGCACACTCTGACGCACGTTGGTGTCAGGATGGTTCAGCCGGGAGAACAACTGAGGAATGATGCCTGAAGGGTGAAGCAGATGACGAGGTAAACAGGTACTAAGCAAACAAACAACACAACACCAACAAACAAACAAAAACTCGATACCTACAAACAAGCAAAGAACATCACATCAACAGATAAACAAAGAATACCATATTAACAAACAAACACTATACTACCAAACAAGGAGCCTTATATCAACAAATAAACAAAGAGCACCCTAAAACTAAACAAACAAGGAGCCTTATATCAACAAATAAACAACGAGCACCCTAAAACTAAACAAACAAGGAGCCTTATATCAACAAATATGAACTATTGAAGACAGAACCTTTCCAAGGTTTGGTTGGTGTTGCTAAGAAACCACTTTCAAGTTCCGATTTCAGTTCTATTGCATATTTGACCAATAGTCTGAGTAGGCGGAGTGTTGCCGTGACATTCATGTCGTCAACACCAGGAGTGGCATCAGGGTGACTACCCGAGAGGTGGAGGAACTTGAAGTAAGCCCTTGTAGCCAGCTCGTAGTGCTTGAATATTCTCCTTCTGACCCCCTGCCATATGGTGATGAGTCCATCCAGGGACGGCATCTTCTCAAGAGCAGGACAAACCATCAGTAGCTGACGTCTGATCACGTTCAGCTCGTCCTCCAGGTTATGCTGGGGATTGAGGAGAGAACAACAAATGATGTAATGATTGGGATTTCCCCGGTACATACATAATGTAAACACATTTGTACACACAGGTTGTGTATAAACATATGTACGTACATGTACGTACACAGAATACTTAATCATCACATTCAACACAATATCTTGTACCTATGTAATAGTGGTAGAGTTGCACTCACTCGTACTGTCTCCTTGAGCTCCTCTGCACTGTCATCGGCAGCATGGACCATTCCCAGCACATTGTAGATGCCCAGGAGTTCGTCTGACGTCACTGACATTGGGACAATCTGCACAACACTCTTCTTCTCGTATTCCTTCAGTTCCGCACAACCAGAAGAGCTGAAGAGGATAGGAGTCCAGAAAATAGGACAAGAGATTAAGAAATGACTCCCACACCTATATCATCAAGCAACAGTGAAGCAAAGTGCTACCTGACAGCTTCGAGATGCTTTCGACCAATCCGGTAACACCACCCAGCCAGGTCCCACCAAGCCTTGGCCAGCCTGGGGGCGTGCACAGCTGCCAGGTGCAGGAGCTGGCCCATTGCGAACTCGTGCCTCTCGTACTTTGATTCCTCGGGAGCGAAAAGGTCCCAGCTCTCGAGGTCGTTGTCGAACAGCCCCGCCCCATCGCTCCTCACCTCCTCCTCCATGTGGAGGAGAGTCTGGAGGTTCTGCATTACAGGGTTTTCCCCTTTCCATATGCTCTGCAGCAGGCGGTTGTCAGTCTGCAGCCACTTGACCACACTGAGCAGACTCCTGGAGACCAGTTCGTTACCTTCATCCGACCCCCTCCGGATGGCCCCAATGGCTCCAAGCCGCTTGTTACTACAGTCAGTGGTGCTGCCGGAGAAGGTAGTGATGCTCATGGTGAGTGTCTCTATGGCCTGGGGCAGCTGACCACTGCAAGCGTTCAGCTTCGAGAGCTCCCTCATCACCTTCAGCTTGTCCTCAGTGCCAACATCCTTGGAGGCATTCATGTGCACGATACAAGAGGAGAGGTCGGCATCAGAGGAAGACTCCTTGGTGAGCTGGAGAATGTGCCTTCGGAGGAGAATCTTTGCCAGTTTATAGTTCTCCTGTCTTCTTGCTAGTCTAACCGACTCCAGGAGAATCTGTGAGATGTTCTGAGGGTTGACATGGGAGGAGGTGACTGTGTTTGGGTGATTGTTCTGAATGTATGAAATGTAGCGAAGTGAGTCATTCCACACACTGGCGTCCTGTGTCGAGGGGTCCAAGGACTTGGTGGGCACAGAGTGGAGAACAAGGCCAGATTGTGTGCCCTGCACAAACCAGAAAGAATGACACAATTCAACTATGATTGGAAGCTTCAAGCATCCCCTTGTCGGCCCTCACCGTGTGGTGTCTTGACTTAAGAGGGCTGAGTGCCTTCAGCGCTGCAGTGGCTTGTAGTTGTAGCCCGTGCACTGGGGAGACATGGAGCGGCCAGTCCAGGGCTTTTACACGAATAGGACTCTCAGTGAAGGCAGAGGCAAGCTTCATCCACCTCCGAATGGTAGACCTGAACAAGCACACGAGAGCACATTGACCAAGTGACAGTGTTTGCTGGTCACACTTCAGCTACTAACTTGGATCCGAACTCTGAATCATCAGCTGCACTGAGAGTTTCGTCGCTTCCTGACCCCTCCCCACCACCCTGGGGTACCACAGACTTCAACAGCAAGGTCTTACTGGCATTCAGAAGCTGCGTGGGGTCCCACATCGGGAACACCTCGGGATCTCTTCTCACATCCTGTGTCTCCAGGAACTCACGAGCTGGTCCATAATCCCCAGTGTCATAACAGCTGAGAGCTCTGCAGAACAAACCATGCACACATACACAAGCTGGTCATGTGACCATCACATGTTGAAGCATGAACACCATTAAGAGATACACATACCGGTACATACAAAGGTACCCAGGGTGGTGTGTCCTCGTGCACTACGCTACACATGCACTGTATGATAATTCAGTAGATACCTGGATCACCACAGGCACAAAACCCACACAGACAGTGGGGTGAGTACTGACTTTATCTGTTCAATGTTGCAATGAAGTCTGAAGGCTGACTCCATCTCCACATGCTGCTTCTTCATGGTCTCCACTCTAGTGTCCCAGTTCACCACTTCACGCCAGTCCCTCACTTTAGAGTAGCACTCACACATCTAAAATATGTAAGTACACACAGTACACACAGTACACACAGTACATGCATACCGTACACACAATACACACTGTACACACAGTACACACAGTACATACAGTACACACAGTACACACAGTACATACCGTACACACAATACACACTGTACACACAGTACATACAGTACACACATTACTCAGAGTACGTACATACAGTACACACAGCACATACAGCACATACAGTACATATATCCATCATCTACTGTATAGATAGTACATACGTACATTACAAACATTTCCTACATACGTAGGTATGTGTATGTACATGCTCACCTCATTGACAACAAACTCAACAATAACAAGCTGAGAGGCCCGTATGGTGCGTGCTCTATCATCTTCCTCGTCATCCGAAGAGTGGAGCAGTCCAAGAGCCTTTGTGTACTCTTCACAAGCTGCTTCATAGCTGCAGGACAAGGACCAACAGAAACAAACAATAAATAACAACATTAGAAAAGAATTATGTTCACACACACACACACACACACACACACACACACACACACACACACACACACACACACACACACACTACACAGGTAGCTCCAACAGACCTTCCCTTTGCCTGAGCCTCAGCTCCTTGGATCCACATTGGCTTTGTCCCGATCATCAGTTGACACCAAACAGCCACACCTCTGATAGCCTCCCACGCCCCCAGAGAGACCATACCCTTTACCGTACTCACCAACACGGTCCAGAATTCAACCGACTAAATAATGGCAAGATCAACAGTAAATAGGTCTATAACAACATTCTGAACAACAAACAATAAACAAACAACAACCTTTATCCTGGTCTTCAAATCACTCAAAGCTTCAAATCCATTTCTGACAGCAATAGCTGGCATGCCAGCATGGTTGCCAATGGTAACCAGGTATCCTCTAATCCGTCCAAGCCACTCCTTGCAAGTGCCCTTGTTCATCCTGAAGAAGCTTCTGACAGGCTTGGGGGCAGTGGGGAAAATCATGGGGGAAACCCCTTCATAAGCATTGTACATGAGTTTTTCCAAGTTCTCCATGAAGTGAAGTAGCAAAGCAGTTCTAAGGTGGACAGTGTAGTGACGAGGACCCAGCCCTACCAGGAGACAGGCTAGCAGCTGGAGGGTAACAGAGACAACTGCACATGGACACACGTTGACGCACCTGCTCCCATGTGTCCTGAGAAGGAGGAAGGGCCATCTCTGATCTGCTTCCCAGTCTTCTGGTGCTCCACCTCCTGAGCAAATCCACACAGCACGGCTACAAGGAGAGGGGATCTCAACTACACGGAACAGAGTACAGTGGGTGGAGTCTAGTGCATACTTTCAATGACTTGGAAGGTGTCGGCTGGCGCCCCCAGCGGTGTCCTCAGCCGTGCCATCACACAATACTGAGCCGACTCATAGACAGCCCAGTGCCAGAGAATAGCATCACAGTTGCCAACCTGAGGGGTGGAGTTATTAATGAGGGGGATCCATTAATTACAATGTGGGCGTGTTCAGTAATAACCTATATGGTGCTTACCAAGTGAGACATTAAAAGTGGGTGGGACTCTGGGTTGTCATAGGATATGGAGGACATCTGGGAATAGGACCGGTGTTGACAAGAATGAAACATCCTCTCCAGCCAGTCATCCGAGAGGTGCTTGCTATGAGAAGCAACACAAGACGATTAAAACTGGGGCCATCGGACAGTAGTAGCCCTTGGGCATTTGGACGCACTACAAGGTTTGGTAATAGCCCATGGGCTCCAACACATACGTACCTAGGAGCATATCCTTGAAGTATGAATCCCATTATAGCCTTGAAGTGGTGGCCGTGAAAGGTTGCCTGGGAAGACTTTGTCATGTGATTCTTTCTGGCCAACCAGGTTCCATAGCTGCTTCTAAGAGCTTCCAGTCCTTTTCGGCCACTCTTTGGTGTGGGAACATCAATACCTTTAGCAAAACTGTACAAAAACAAAAATACAGTGATATTTGTAATACAGCAGGTGTGTTTGTGTATACGTATATGTACGTGTGTATGTGTGTGTGTGTGTGTGTGTGTGTGTGTGTGTGTGTGTGTGTGTGTGTGTGTGTGTGTGTGTGTGTGTGTGTGTGTGTGTGTGTGTGTGTGTGTGTGTGTGTGTGTGTGTGTGTGTGTGTGTGCACATAACATGTCAGAGTTTAACACACCTTGTGATCACACAGGTTGGTACTACTTCCAACAAAGTTGAGTAAGCAGCTCTGATCTCTCCCTTGGTGTCAGTCAGACGCATCAAGAACTCAGGCACACAATTCTCAATGACACTGTTGCTGATCAATCCGTTCTGAATGAGAGACCTGAGCAAGCTGGCTGTTTCCAAGCGGATGGAGTGCTCCCGAGAGAAGGCTGCAGGGACATGCAACACGAAATGTTGACCACCAGTGGCAGTGAGGGAAGTGCAGGAGTCAACTCACTAAAGCTGAGCAGCTGTAGAGTCAGTGCGTCCAGCTGGTGTTTACATTGGAAGGCAAAGTCCTTCTCTCTGCTGCTCATGATCAGCTCAACCATGTTCTCCAGCCACTTTAGAATCAAACAGCTAATTACACAGAAATATGACAAACACTCCAATCAAGACACTTCATCGTTACATCGTGGGTGCAATGAAGATTACTTCAAATTATACAGTAAAGTATGTACACCTAGACTGCAAGTACACACACCTACTAGACTGCCAGTACTACAACACACACACACACCTAGACTGCTAGTGCACACACCTAGACTGCCAGTACACACACCTAGACTGCCAGTATTGCAACACACACACACACCTAGACTGCCAGTACTACAACATACTTACACCTAGACTGCTAGTACACACACCTAGACTACCAGTACACACACCTAGACTGCCAGTGCACACACCTAGACCATCAGCACCTACAATATTCACATGGATGTCCTACGTACAGTATATACTTAGGTACATAATGCAGCATGCAAGGGACTCACCAAATGTCAGTAGATAGAGTGTAGTGTTCCAGTTGTTTGGTTAGCAGCAGTAATATCTCGGAGAGAGATCCTGAAGCATTTGGGTCAACCAGTAGGAGAGGGGTGGAGCCGATGGTGAGAGGGGAGGCCGCACCAGGGATGTAGTAACCATGGCTACAGGAGGGAATGAAGCATTGTTGAGTGTCATGTAGAACACAATGCACAACAAGTAGAATACCCGCAATGACCCAATCTCATGCTGGCTTCCACATAGAAAACCAGGACACTTTGAAATCATACAATCAGTCACAACAGACCAATCCAAAATTTGACAAAGAGTACAGATTCCCATCAATGGGAAATAACATAAGCTCGTCACACATACGTATGTACGATGTGTGTTGTATGTAAGCCAGAATGGCACAGTACATACAGCGCATGTAGGCAAGTGGTCCCACCTCTGACACTCCTGATACAAGGTGTGGAGCAGGGCATAGTGTACGGCAGGATACTCGCAAGCAAGCGTGGGGTTGAGGGTGGCCAGGTGGGAGGTGACCAGGGTGTGGAGGCTGGGTTTGGGCACCCACATCTGTGTGACAGCAAACGAATCGGAAACCATAGCAGTAAACAGAGCGCCAGTGGGAAATATTTAGTCATTGTGTAATCACCACGGATTATTGTGTAATCACAACAGGTTATTGTGCAATTATCACATGTTATTGTGCAATAACTCACCCCCATAGCTGACTTTGTGGCTGCTAACAGTTGGGATAAAATAGCAAGATCAAACACAACGGCTCCTTGTGCTTCGTACGGACTCAGGTTGCGATGGTTGGTACCAGAGTCCTCTTTGGAGGACGGCAGAGTGCTGTGTGTCTCCAGCACTCTGAGAAGGTCCTTCATCGCAGTATCAAGATCAGCGTTCACCAGCTGATAGCACACGTCGAGAAGAGGAATCTTCCTGATACTGAACAAAGTTTGATACAACTTTATTAAAGTGTCCATGAGCTACAATTGGAGGGCGGGATACAGCTATTGACTGCCTCAGATGAAGAAGATTTACATTCAAGTGCCCACCTTTTGACTCGCACTGTATCTGAATTGAAGAATGGGAGAGTTTACATCCAGAACGTGTTGGATGAAGGACAGGGGTAAACCGGTCTGCAGGCTCTCAGCAATGAGGAGGATGAGCTGAGATGCTGACAGTGTGTGTGCCTCTGAATAGGAGTCCGTGTCATTGAACTGATGGAGGACAAAGTCCAACATCAGATCCACCCTGGGACTGAAGTGAACCTCCAAACACTTGCAAAGAGCATGGAAGCAGCTGTTTGCTGATGATGCAAACAGTCAAATAATAGTCAACACAGTAACAACAACAAATATAAACCTAAGCACACTCCTCACCAGCAATAAGGAGTTCTTCTGAATAGAGACAATCATTAGCTTTACTAATACTCTTCAGTAAAAGGGAAATCACCTACATGTACAGGAGGAGGAGTGTGTTTGGGCATGAAAATGTTGTAGTCACATGCAGGTCACATGCAGCATCACTTGGGTACATACGTACATCAGTAACATATTTTGAGGTGATTCCATAACCTCTGGAAGGGGAGAAGTGGTCTCCCAGTCCCATGACAACAGTGGTGAAGACCCTGGAGGGAGAACAACAGTGAGTGAAGGTACAGTGAAGACCCTGGAGGGAGGGCAGTCAATACGGAAACCAGCAAGGGGCCAGTACAGAGGTGAGCATGACTGATGCTGTTAGCAAGAGGTGTGCTCACTTGATCAACACAATCAGCTTATTCATACAGAGATCTGGAGTGGAGAGTTCGTCTTGTGAATATTCACCTTCTCCTCCTGACAATTCCTGATGAAGCATAAAGTACACAAACTGACATATTCATTGTATAGGGTTCAAAGTACGTACATGGACATTGGTGGTGTGTGTGTGTGTGTGTGTGTGTGTTAAGTGTGCATGTGCATGTATGTTCAAAATTTCAAAAACAAAAATAAAGGTTTTATCCTCTGTTGCACCAGTAGTGAAATGGAGTGTACACTCACTTTACTGTAGGCTTCCATGTCCTCTAGAAACTGGTTCATGAGATCTAAAGTGAACTGCATGTCGTTGACCCAGTAGACAGTGAATGACTGAAGAGCATCTGGTGAGGAAGAAACATGTGGATACAATGGATGAATGAATACCTCCAGAGACGCCGAACCACCATGTGTACACCACTCACTGGACACAAAGTCAAGCAAGGACGGCTCCTGTGTAGTGTCAATGTGCCACCCGACCAGGATGTCCACTGTGTTCTATGTGGGGAGACCATGGTCAATTTGAGAATGAAGGGAAATTAGTGAAATTATACGACCCATAACATTTGGGATGTCCTCCTTTGCAACCCTACTCACCTTGAAGTACTGTCCAAAGTACTGGCGGTAATTCTTCCCAATCTCCACCAGACACTTGACAAGAGGTCCCAACAGAACTAAACATGAACACACATGTATGGACGTATATGAGTACAGAACATGTGAATACAACAGTGTGCCAATGAGAGAACACGCGCACGCACGCACGCACGCACACACACACACGCACACATACACGCACGCACACACACGCACACATACACGCACGCATGCACACACACACACACACACACACACACACACACACACACACACACACACACACACACACACACCAGGTGATTCCACTGCTTCCAAATACCGTTGTAGACTTTCTAATGTACTCTGCAAGAAACAAAAACCACACATAATTTGTCTCATATCTGCTCATGCTACACCTGGTATGCACTCACGGGTATGGCCTTGGCAAATGTGGAGATATCAGAATCAGATGACAAGGTGTGGTGTAGCCCATTGAGATAAACAGCCTTAGTGTAAACATCCCCTGAGGTGGTGACATTCGACCTCACCAGAATCCAGTGGAAGTAACTGTTGGAAATACAAGTACGGTAATGTGAACATCGACCAGGCCACACTGTAGGGTGGGGTGTGTGTGAACATCGAGGTACCGTTGGGCATTGGGTCCCATGGCCACTCCAATGTGTCCCATGATGCGGGAGAGGGTGTCACGAAGACTACGGTTGTCCCTGTGAAAACAGCACTTGTGATAACACAACTTGGGGCAACAGCACTCAAGATAATGGCAAGAGATACACCATGTGGAATGAGTGAGGCCTGAGTGAGGTTGGAGTGAGGTTTGAGTGAGGTTCGAGTGAGGTTTGAGTGAGGTTTGATGCTTACCACTCAACAAGGACACGATCAATAGAGGTGAATGCTTGCTCAGCCAGACGTCCAACAGTCTGTTGGGAAAAAACAAAATTGAGGTTTGTAAATGTGTGAGTAGCCAGCATTGTAGAATTCTAGAATTGTAGAAGTGTAACTTGATCCTTCAGAGGAAAGGTACAGACTATGCACACCAGCATGTGGGTGTACATACAACAAGTTACATCATCCTGTACAGACCAAAACACTGTCTTGTACAGACCAGCACACCATCTTGTACAGACCAGCACACCATCTTGTACAGACCAACACACCACCCTGTACAGACCAACACACCACCCTGTACAGACCAACACACCGTCCTGTACATATCAACACACCATCTTGTACAGACCAACAAACTGTCCTGTACAGACCAACACACCACCTTGTACAGACCAACACACCACCCTGTACAGACCAACACACCGCCCTGTACAGACCAACACACCGCCCTGTACAGACCAACACACTGTTCTGTACAGACCAACACACGGCCCAGTACAGACCAACACACCACCCAGTACAGACCAACACATCACCCTGTACAGACCAACACACCGCCCCGTACAGACCAACACACCGCCCTGTACAGACCAACACACTGTCCTGTACAGACCAACACACCGCCCTGTACACACCTGCTTATTCTCATGCTGTTCTGTTATATTCTTAATCTGCTGTGCGATCCTATGACACTGTTCAGCATCTTGTGCATTCTCAAGCTTTGTCCACAATGTGGACAGCTGTGGGTCTTCTAAAACACAATCATAAACCAACCGATAACTATTCATAGCGATGGATGTGTACAATTGATCACAAGTACTGAATTAAACAAATATGCCATCCCAAATTATCAAGAAAAAATAAACAGAAAACAATGGATATATCGAATAAGGAGATAATTGAACGAGCTATGTAGGAACGCAGTGAACTCTGGAGGAAGTAACTCACCCGAGCCCCCGGGGACTCTAACCCCACTACTTGTTTTTCCAGAATAGTGTGAGTGGTAGTTCATACCGCGCTCGCTGTGTCGGCGGTCCGGACTGACGTTGTGATATCCACCGCGAGAGCTGTGAGATCTAAATCGCGAGTGGTTGTCCCCGTCATAGTCCCTACGAGAATTCTGAGAGTCTAGATTAGCTGAACGACCGGAATAGTGAGAACTAAAACGTCCACCAGAACCACGCTTCCCGCTGCCTCTTGTGAAACCTCCAACTCGTTCAGATCTTGAACTCATAACATTCCGCTATAAGCCTCTGATCTGGTTGCTTGCTCTAAACCACGAACAGGGAGGGTATTCTGAAAGTAAAGGAATTTAGGTAGTAGCGTAGGAGTATACATATATATTCAAGTCGAAATTCCAATTTGCGGCGCCAATTCCATTCCTATCATTATCCTATCGGAACGGAACAAGGTCCTTTGTCAAGCACATCGTAGTGAGCATGCGCAATATCACGAGTTATATGACTATTGGGGAATTCCCGTACTCAGCTAACTTTGTGCTGATTGAAACCATTGGTGAATAAACGCGATACTATGGCACTTGATTTATATTTGGAAGACGAGGGTAAATATGACAATGCTTTTTTGAGCGTTCTCCAAGATGTTGGAAAGATCGAACCGTTTTTGGAGCATTTATTCTCGTTCTTGAGAAGAAGGACAGACTTTTATTTGCTACTCGACAAGGACGGCAAATTTGGTTTCCCTCCAGGAGTTTCTGAAAAGACAGTGATTTCCGTAAGCGCTGTTCTGTTCACGTTCGTTGATTCTTGAAGCTTATTATTTGGTTTGTATCCACGTTAGACCTTCAAAAAGCACGAACTTCTAAAGCAGAGGTCAGAGGTTGAGAAGTTGAGAAGGCAAGCTGTGGAAGCTGCTGATCGTATTGGACGACCCGAGGAAGAATCCCGAGTGACTCAGGATTTCACACATGACATCTTCCAGGAGGGCCCCCCAGTGGGCAATCCTGAGCCGCAAGAGAGCTCCAAGAAAATGACTGATAAGTACTTGGAGGCCACCTATGCAGCCGAGACCTACAATGGAGCAGAGACAGATAACTATAAGTGGGCACAAACTGCACTGGATATTGAAATGATCTTCCCTGTCCCGAAGGGCACAACTGCTAAAGATGTTAAAATTGAGATCAAACCAGATCATCTTAGTGTTGTCCTGGTGAGAACCCAGGATCCAGACAATCCTGGACCAATTGTGTTGGAGGACAAGCCTTTCCTTTATCGTGTGAAAGCCGAAGAATCCATGTGGCATTTGGACAAAGATAAAGGAGCTGTTGTCATCAATTTGGAAAAATGCCAGGATATGATGTGGAAGTGTGTTTTGAAAGGGGAAAAAGAACTCGATGTCCATAAAATGGACACAAAACGGGACATAAGCGAGTTTGACACTGATGCTCAAACCGCAATCCAAAGAGCTCGATATGATCATCATATGAAGATGCTTGGAAAACCTACTAGTCAGGACCAGGTGAGATGATACCCACCCACATATAATGTATACTGACTCTTGTACCATGCTTTTGTCATCATGTATCTCCTTTAGAAAGCACAAGACATATTAAAGCAAGCTTGGGATGCTGAAGGGTCTCCTTTCAAGGGGACACCATACGATCCTTCTCGGGTCAACTTCAGTGGTACATTTTCTTAGCTGCTTCTGCTGTGAATGCCAATACATGGCCACTATTCAATTGTACTATTGCTCTGATTGTTTGTAGTTCCATTTATTTATATTTGTACTACATAGCTTACCATGTACGTAGCTTCAAGGACACTATGGCACACACACATGCTTTCCACACATTGTACGTATGTACATTTAAAATAAAACATAAATACAACCAAATAAATCTTTACATTGAATAAGCTTGTACAAAATTTATGCAGACTGGGACATTATACATCCATGTTGTATGCACATGTAGACATCATGAGGATTCTGAAGCAATGCTGAGCTCTTTGCAGCGTTGTTTGTCAATAAGTTCCAGCTCTCTGATTTTCTGTGGTAGATAAGTGCGTACACAACATATGTACATGAGTAGCTGACACAAAGGACAGCTTCAGCCACTGCATGGAAAGACTACCTGTGAAATTTCCGTGTGTATAATGTTTTGGTACTTTTTTCCTTGACCAATGGCTTCCATTTCGGCCAAAAATTGCTTTCTGTCTTCAATTTCCTGTAAAACTGTACACACACAGGTGTGTATGCACACTTGCAACACAGTACTGTACATAGCATACATGGTATGTTTGAAACAAGGGAAATGATTAGTAAAGGAGTAAATAAGCACAGCAATCTATGACAGATGCATTTTGCTGAAATGAACGGGACAGGACAACATTTCATGTGTGGCAAGCAATGCATGCATTTACCTTCATCGAATCTATCAATTTCTTCTCTATCTTCCTCTGATAACTGTATAGCTGGTAATTTCTCAGAATCTTCAACTTCTTCCCCGAAGGCCATTATACTCTGAAGTCTGTTTTTCTCCTTTTGTGAGTTGTAAGCTGTAAATATAGTACAATAACGCTTGATACCACAAATAAATGACATTTCTCTTTACCTACCATTCACTGGGGGCTTGTAATTCTCGTTTCCCTGTGTATCTTTCAAGCTATCTATGCAAGTTTTCGACCGCTTCCCATTTCCAGGAGTAGGCGCTTTCTTCTTCTGCTGCGGATTTACTCTGACTGACTTTTTTTCACTTGAAGTAGGCCCACATTTTACGGGGAGGCTTCTACCGCCTAAGAACACAAAGGAAGGTATGTACACGGTCAAAGATACACTGTGCGCACTGAGCAGGCCCGCAGCACTGACCTCGAAGATTTTCGTTCAGTTTTCTCTGTTGAAAGTTAGTAAGTTTAGATTCCTGCATCATAACTGTGCATCACGAATATCGTAACTGATGTACAAGACAAGAACTATAAAACTCGGTATCGTACCTTTCAAAAGTTTTTGAGTCTCTGTGCTGATTTCTACTTTTGGTGTACTGAACATACCTCCGCTTTGACTAGACGCCATTTTGTGCTTCCAAACCAATATTGGCATGACAACGCGAGGAAGATGGCGGGTAAATTATCCACTGGTGGGTGCACTGGGCATGCCATTGAAATTGGAAATAATAATTTTGCCACTAAATAAAATATATAATTTCTGTCTTTTCTCTTAGTATGGCAGTATCCTTTCGTGAACCTCTTTAAGACCTTTGATGTACAAAAAGTGGGAGATGTTAAAGTTATCATGGTAATAATAAATATATGGAATCTGTGTGTATGTTACAGCATTTACACATAGTTATGGTTATTTTCATATGTAGAATAGAGAAGTTAAAGCCACTGTACACAGCATTTCGGGAGCCATTCTTGCTTCTAATTACATCCTGCTACCAAAACCTCCAAAGCATTCTCTGCAGCTAAAAGGCAGATTTATTTACTTCCACATCAAACCTGTTCCATCTAAATACTTTACTGTGCACCTGGAAGCAGCCACAGAGGAAGGCCTTGTCATTCGTGTTTCATTCTCCAATCTTTATAAAGAATTTAAATCGACTTCAACTTGGCTTCGTGTCCCTTTCCACTGTAAGCAAAACTCATCCAACACTTCTTGGTCACTCCTTGCTATTGACATGCAAAGCACCTTGGCTACGTTTGTCAGTCGAACCTACTCTTATACTAAGAATGTGAAGGTTTGTGGCAATGTTTTGGTGAAGGGCATTTTCACAAGTGACCTGAAGTATTACCACACGAGTCCAGAACCTGACTCTTATTACCCTCTGCCTCGTGAAATGTCACTCTTTGTCCCCAAAGGATCACAGTTTTCAGATTTGTACAATTTCATCCAGTTCCCGCCAGCCTCCGATACAGCTCAGCCAACAACCTCTGTCTTGAAACTGCATTACAGTAACAAGGCTCTGTCGTCAGATAATCCCGAGAAACCTTCCAAACCGTTTTACCTTCACCACCAGCCTGGACACTTTGATGCTCAACAGGGACAGGTTGCTACTCTGTATCCCCCCGCAGTGGAGCCAACCATACCCCAGGTCATCACTGTACACAGCCCAACTAAGAAGAAGACCTTGAAGACAGGCAAAGAGAACCGTGGAGAGTTGCAGCCTATAGATGTCCCCATGGTAGGTCCCTGTACCGATTGTCTGTGTGCCACTGGCCTATGTATGTATAGTTGATATGCACACTTATTGACGTACGTATATATGTATATGTACTCAGAAGGTGTATTTATCTACATGTATGCATGTGTGTACACTCGTAATATGTAGTATCCATTTACCATGATCTGTGTATGTATGCCTTGTTTCCCTCCAGAATACAGCACCACCTCGTGTGATTATAACACGGCATGGTGAAGATATGCCCAAGGTGAGTGTAGTGTAATGTGTTCTAGTACATTAAGTGCAGTGAGAGGTGTGTTCTGGGTGTGGGTGTGTATGGGTATGTGTGTTTGCATGTGTATGCAATCTCCCAGTCTGTGGTGTACATGACCTTCAGTCTACATCAGGTTATGTTCACTTCGCCAGTGGGTCCTTAACTACAGGAGGAGAAACCTGTACTAGCACTGACAAAGATCATTGGACACGGTGGCAGTGCTAGTTGCTCTGTCCTGTTCTCTGCAAGTGGAGTGGAAGTAGTTTATCCTTCCCACTCCGTCATCGTTGCAATGAACATCAAAACTAAACATCAGCGGTTCTTCATGGGACACACCAACAAGGTGCGTACCCTGACTGAGGGGATGCCTGTGTATATTGTAGGTTGGTTTGTTTAGTGTGTGTGTATTGGGTGTTGGCTGTCCAGGTGTCCGGGACAGCTCTTAGCGGAGGGCTCCTGGCCAGTGGGGAGTCTGGACCTCATCCTGTCGTTAGAATATGGGACTTTGAAGCAGAAAAGTGTTTGGCTCTTATTAAAGCACACCATTCTGATCTACATTGGCTCCAGTAAGTCTAGGCCCCCGAAGCCTGTCCGTTTCTTTCAGTCTCTCTGCTCCAACTTGTGTACATACTTTAGGTTCTCAGAGAATGGAGCTGTGCTGCTTGGGGTAGGCAAGGATGCCCATGGCAGGAACGCTGTCATTCTGTGGAGCCCAGCGGCAGTGGTGGGTGGAGAGGTCAGAGTGATGGCCAAGGCGCACACGGATGCTGCCATTGCTAAAATGAAGTTTGCACCATTTAACCACTCCAGGTACCCTCACACACACCCTACAGAACTGTTTGCGCCAATATGTCATCCTTACTGTGCATGCATGTAGGATGATTATATAGTTGATATTAACTTATATTGTATATGCTACAAATGCACAGACACATGGGTGTGTGGATTACAGAGACTATCATTTTCTGTCTTGTATAGAATGGTGTCTTGTGGATGGGACAACATTCGTCTATGGCGGATGAAGGAAGGAGTGTTGAAGTCTTGTCCGGTTGACTTGGGAAGTCACCATCAAGTGGATTTCACCGATGTGACATTCCAAGCAGGCATGTACGGGGAGACCACTCCTGGCGAGAAGTGCATGTGAGTGTGCAACTATCAATGGCCAGTAACATACGTGATACATTTGTATTATCCATATGTGGAGGGAAGTCACTGTAACCTGCAAGACCTTCCCTGTACTAATTAGGGCTGTTTAGTTATGTACTGTCAATGGTCCTCTTTATTCTCAGATTGGTTATTCTCTTATTGGTCTCAGATGCTAAGGTCTTGTGGTGTTAACGGTTGCCAACCTTTGTACGTATGTCTGTCTGTGTATTCTTGCAGATTGGCCTCTACAAGTAGTGGCTTGATATTTGAAGTGCACTATCAAAGTGTCTCCATAAGGAGGATCTGGAAGCTCTCCCAGGAAGAACCTCCATCCGGTGTCACCTCTCTGGTAGTGCACGAGGCATTCTGTGTTACAGGAGGAGAGGATGGCTTGCTCCGGGTCTGGCCTCTTGACTTCTCTTCAGTCCTGTTGGAGGCACACCACGACTCACCCATAGCTGCTATCGTGGTGTCCAGGGACGGTCTCTCCATTGTCGCATCCACTGAAGCTGTAAGTGCTGTGTGGTCTGCTGTGAGTGGGCTGGTGTAGTGTGTGATTGCACTGTCACCAGCCTGTACTTCACTATGTACTGTACGTATGTTTCGTAGGGTAGTGTCGGACTGCTTGATGCAGCCACTAAGGTATATTCTACTCTGGCCCAATCTCACACTGTTTGTATCACTGATGGAGCTGTTAGCAGTAGTGAGGACCACCTGGTCACTGTTAGTGATGACAAGAGTGTTCGAGTGTGGGACATAGCGTCGGGGTCACAGACACACCAGTTCCTCGTGGCCGAGGACTGCCCGTCAGCTGTCACCTGCCATCCCCTTCTTGGCACTGTTGCTTGTGGGTTCTGTTCAGGAAGTCTTCGCATCTTCAGCCTGTGTTCTGCCTCATTACTTGCTGACCACAAGTGCGTAGGTCCACATGTGTATGTGTATATGTGTCATTAGTTGTGGGACATTTCCTTTTAGATAATCACGTGCCATCTCTATTCATGCACGTCTTATGGTATTTGTGGTACGTATGTACGTAGTACACGTCACTTGGACGGCATCAACCTACAGTTGTGTCCCTTCAGGTGTTTGGGAGACAGAATATCGCATGTTGCATACTCAAAAGCAAGCAGTGTTCTATTTGTGAGCACAGTGTCTGGTTCGCTAGCCCTTTTTAACGGAGCAGAGGAGGACCATGCCCTGATCAACATCTACAGTAAACTGCTGACCACGTCATCTACTCTGCAGCCCTTCGCCCTGTCTGATGAGTGTAGTAGACTGGCCGTTATTGGGCCACACCCCACCACTGTCACAGTGTTTGACTTGGAGGATATGCAAGAGGTAGGTGTGGTAGTGGGTGTGTCGCTCAGTGTGTTGGTACTGCTGTGTTGCTTCTGTTAGGTATTGCGTATGGATACTAACAACATGGAGCACCGCAGTCGTCCTCTTGAGGCCCTAGTGGGTGTGTCCTTCCCTCCCCCCGCCTACACTAACATATTGGTTCAGACCTCGCACAACTCTCTTCTCTTGTTCGATCTCATCTCTGGCAGGATGACAAGGGAGGTGTGTTCAATCCTCAACTACGTACATTAATGTGAACACATGCAAGTACATGTGTCTCAGTTTAACCTTGTGGACCTTCCTGTGTCTGTGTAGATCCTTGGCTGGGAGGAGAATGCCTGTACAACAGCCATTTTGTTCACTGACTCTGGAGAGCACGCCCTCACAGGAAGTGGTAAAATGGTGAAAGTGTGGAGGACCAGGTCCGGCAGACCCACCCGCCCACAGGTTAGCCACACACATGTGATGCCTCCACCAGTGGCTGTAGCGGCAGTGTCATCCAGCTACTCAAATACGCACCATGCATATTGTTTTATACATTACATAGTATACTGTGTATACTATGCGTTCGTACGTACATGTCCACTGTATATACATACGTAGGTATTCCTTGGCCACAGTGGTCCGGTCAGGAAACTACTCCTCGCCAAAGACAACTCTACTGTCATCTCACTAGCTGAGTCAGTGTTGATATGGAGTTTCCATGGCAATAAGAAGTGGGTAGTTATATTCTTGTTAGTGATTAGTACTGCTGCACGCACGCACAACGATTGTCTGTTGTGAATATGGTGGTTGTCATGATGATTGAATAGTGGACAATAAGAATGTCATCACGATCTGCTTAAAAAGGTATCTCCCAAAATGGGACTGACTGCATCCTTATACAGTTGATATGTCACCTGACTGAAACATTGAATAGACATGATATCAGCCGATAATCATGTTCTAACTATAGTTGAGATGTAAAATGTCATGCTGATGTGATAGCTGTACACTACCTGTGTGTTCCCTGTCCCCTTCAGGGGTGAGGGCTTCTCGTGCGTGTCCCCTCCCCGGGCTGCCCCAGCGCCAGTGGAGTATGTGAAGCCAATGCCTTCCATGGTAGCACCCACGCCTCTCCATCCTCTTCAGAAAGACGAGGGCACGGTTACCACCTCCCACACGCCCACCCACAGTAACAATAGTGGTGGAGGTAGTGATAGTGAGAATGGTGACAGTGATGGTGATAATGATGGTGGCAGTCAGGTTGATGGTGATAGTGAAAGAGGCGGGACAGATTTGACGGGAACAACAGCAAGTGAATTGTCTTCATCGCATCTCAGCTCTGTCAACCCCAGTGAAGGGACGCCATCTCAACAGAGTGAAGACCTACCTCCTAAACCTGTCAACTGTGAAGGCATTGAGAGCATGATGCACCTTGAGCGTATGGCAGGGATTGATACTGCTGTTAGACACAACCTGGCATGGCATCCACTGCTGGGTAAGTGAGTCTGTCAGAATGAGCTTCGAAAAAGGACCGTTACTGTACCATAGGTGGTCTGTGATACTGGAACCCCATACACTATGGTATACCCCTATTCCCACAGGGCGCACTGTGGTATAGTCTCATTCCTATGGAGTACATTGTGGCATATTATCATTCCTACAGGGTACATTGTGTATAGCTGTGGCAATGTGCTAGTTCTGGAGGACCTGTCATCATCCAAGCAGTGCTTTCTCACTGGCCATAGGGGTAGGGTAACTGCATTAGCCCTACAGCACAGCGGTGATGTGCTGGCATCATGCAGCAGCAGTTGCAGGGAGGGAAGGAGGTGTGGTGAGATCAGGCTGTGGAGCCCTAAGTCTGGGGAGAGTGTTGGAGTCCTGAGGGACCACTGCAGTGAGGTGGTGTCGATGGACTACTCCAGAGATGACCGGTTCTTGGTATCAGTAGGTGTGTCCAGTGTGCAGGGGTGTGTCCATGTGGGTGTGTTTAGCATGCAGAGGTGTGTCCTGTGAGTGTGTCCAGGTGCACAATTGCTCCACCCACCCTTACAGGTAGTTCTGTTTCTGTGTGGAGTACTGTGGACTATGGGCTGGTATCAACCCACGAACCAGAGCTAGGAGGAGTTTGCCAGGTGAAGTGGAACCCGTATTTAGCCAATACCTTCAGCACAGTGGGAGCTGGACCTCATGTTGCCTTCTGGAAACTCATTGAAGATACCTCAAAACAACACTCACTTGTGGTAACCATGAACTCATTCAGTGTGTGACAAGTTGGGTGTATTCACGTTGTCTTCTCATATCAGGTTTCCAAGGGAAACGTTCCTAGTGATTTGAAACTCCATGTACGTACACTAGCACACGTGCACACACTTGACTGCTGCCAGTATTCAGTTTTCTCCTCGCTGAATTTCTCCCACAGAACCAAAAACCAATTACATTCACTTCTTTGGCCTTTGACAGTTCTTCCAAGCTTTATGTGGCTACATCCACAGGTCAGCTCTCCATGTATAGTACCACAATACGTAAGTAAAGGCTGATGCACACTAACTATGCAAATGTTTACATGACACAAGGCATTACATGACACAATGCATGATGCAATGTCTCTACTTACGTCGAGTGGGCACTGAATGTTGACGCTACATTAGTTCAATGCAAGACTTGAGAAAAATTCAACTCTTGCAATTGGGTAGCGTTGCGTATTGTGTTGCGTTACATAAACGTTTGCGTAGTTAGTGGGCATCAGCCTTAAGTCTCCATAATATCCCATACGTTCTGTGTTCTGTAGGAGATGTTGTTATTTGGAACTGGTCCAGCCAGAAGTGCCTCTACCACTGGAAGTGCTCATCTGGAGAGATCTCTGTGATTTTTAGTAAAAGTGGGCGTGTCATCAGTGGGGGGTGTGATGGTACTCTCTCAGTGTGGACAGCAGAACAGAATACAGAATGGTAGTGCATACCAGTGTACAATGTGTGTGTATTTATACTGTGCATATTGGATCAGCCTGAGGGTAGTGTGTGTGTGTGTGTGTGTGTGTGGTGTGTGTGTGGTGTGTGTGTGTGTGTGTGTGTGTGTGTGTGTGTGTGTGTGTGTGTGTGTGTGTGTGTGTGTGTGTGTGTGTGCGTGCATGCATGTGTGTGTGTGTTGTATATTATGTACAAGTTTTTTAGTGGCATGTAAATTTTGTGATTTTCACAAACAAGCACATTTTCACAAATACTAACATGTAATTTTAATCAAATTATGTATGCATACATGATGAGTGTGAAGATGAGAAATGAAGTAAATCATAAATATAATCGAACATTCAGTGTTGGTGTCTAATGAGTATGTTTGTGTACTTGTCTCTGTAGTTTTGGTATGAGAGCAGTTAGTGGGGGTGTGGTCCAGATAGGAGGGGCAGTTACTGCTGGATGTTTCGATGACAGCTTACAAATGGTATGTTGGGAGGATAGCTGGTAGATTTTTGTTTTTAATAGGTGGACACTCACATGACTGTCACATGACTATCACTCACAGGGTGTGGTTGGTAATTCTCTGGGATCTTTGTATTATGTGAATTGGAATGAACCATCGGCTGTGAGACTTCTTACTGGACCATCTAGTGAGGTGTGATTTGTCGTCTGACTTAGATACAAGTGTGGAGCATTATATATATTGTTGATTATTCTTAGGTTGTTAGCATGGCAACAAGTGATGGTATCTTGGCAACAGCATGTGCAGACGGTACACTTTTTCTGTGGAGTGTTCCGTCCCTGGAACTCCACCAGATGTACCACACTCCTAATATGGTAAGTTTTTCACACACACTTTATTAAGGTCCCCCAATAATGTGGCTGTGTGTTTGTCCTGTACTCTCTGTCTTAGAAGTGCCTGAGTGTGGGTCTTCTGGGGTGCAGGTATGCTGCTGTGGGTTACAGCAAAGGGTGTGTGCGTGTGTTTGACATCAAAAGAAACAGACAGTCTTCGAAGATGTCCCCTCACGGCTCACCAGTGACTGCTGTTGAGTTCTCCTCATCTGGTTGGTAATGAAGGAGTAATTCTCTCTATCTTTCAGCCACTGTTGTTGATTTGTCCTTCCACTCTTGCTGAAGGTGATGCCGTGTTGTCAGGGGCAGAATCCGGTGTAGTAGCCGTTAATGACAGAAAGAGCGGAATTTGTATGTTCGTAATCTCTGATCATGCAGAGATCCCCATATCAATGCTTCAGTGCTCACAGCATATGATACATGTGTGTCTCCCTCCGTGTGTCTGTGTCTGTGTGTGTGTGTGTGTGTGTGTGTTTATGTGGGTGGGTGGGAGTGGGTTTGTGTGTGTGTGTGTGTGTGTGTGTGTGTGTGTGTGTTTATGTGGGTGGGTGGGAGTGGGTTTGTGTGTGTAGATGTGTGTGTTTATGTGGGTGGGTGGGAGTTTGTGTGTGTAGGTGTGTTTGTAGGTTGTGGGTGTGGGTCTGGGTGTGCTTGCGAGCACACATGTATGCATGTAAATGGCAAATGTTCTCTGCTTACCATAATGATATTCATTACTCAACTACAGTTGGCTTCATGTGGATCACAGCCTGTCAATCTTTGGATAGTATCAGGTAAAGATGGCCGCCACAGTGTGTGGGGTTCAAGATGGGTGGAAAATATTCATGCCTTAGTGGACTGGGTCACTCTCCCCAATACCAAGGTCCGACAGTCAAATCCATTGAGTTGGAATACATAATACCTAACATAGTCCATGAATTCTATTGTAGGGAAGTATTGCGAGGATCAGCCCAGTGGACAATGATTTGATCTTAATAAGTTATCTAGATTGCCAGAGCACTGGGGTCTATTTCTACAGCCTGTCCCACCACAAGGTACTGTCCTTTGTTAGAATTGTGTGCTGTCTCACAAGCCAACAAATGGTCTACATATTGTATTATGTTTGAAGGTATTGGAGACATGTGAGCTTACCATCGGTCTAATTACATCACTAGCATTATCTCCATCTGGTAAGAAGTTTATTGCAGGAGGACAAGGTCTGTGTGTGTGTGTTTGTGTGTGTGTGTGTGTGTGTGTTTGTGTGTGTGTGTGTGTTTGTGTGTGTGTGTGTTTGTGTGTGTGTGTGTGTGTGTGTTTGTGTGTGTGTGTGTGTGTGTGTGTATTGTGTGTGTGTGTTGTGTGTGTAATGATCTCTTAACTGTTATTCATCTATGGCATCTTACTTTCCTCAGGTGTGCTGAAAGTTGTCAACTGGGAAAATGGCCAATCGAGCACCATTTCCACAGTCGAAGGGAATGTCAGCAATGTGTGTTACTTCAACTCCAACACAGCAGTTACTTCGACTTCTTCTTTCCTTAGTCTATGGACCAGAAGTGCATGATTACTCAACTCATTGTTGTCGAATTTTGTCACCACTCACACAACCTTCCCATTATCCATATATACTTGTGTATGTCATGCATTCAAACGGAGGTGTGTATAGCCCTCATGTTGACTGGCTAGGTACTTTTACATATATTCTCTGGTCACCACAACCTGCCTGGTATCCATATGACTCATAACAACACAAACCACAATGCATGGATACCCTCCCAGATGTGCTACACGCCTTGTAGGCGCTTGTCACAACAGCCTCCCAGTGTCCAGGAGACGCACCATAACATAATAGCTCCACACCTATCTAGAGGTGCTACATACCTGGTAGTGACAAAGATGAGCTTCGTCACCACTCCCACAATCCACCAGTGTCCATGTATGACACAATACATACACTTTGTACATTTCAATGGAGGTGTTGTCTGGACCTCATGGTGACCAGTCAAAACTGTATATTTATTCTCTTCATATATAATGTATATATAATACATATAATACTGTATATATAATACTGTATATAGTATTTTTTATTATATTATATCAATATATGTATACGTATAACCCTAACCTCCCTGGTTGCTGCAGCCTTTACCAGTGCCCATACTAAATGTATGAACACACATCAATGCATGGATACCCTTCAGAGGTGCTACAGCTGGCCTTCGTGGTCCAGTAAGATAATGTTCGGTTCAATCACTGGTCACCATGGCCTCTCCAGTGTCCATGTGGCGCATCATAACACAAATACAGATGCTTGTACACCACCTGGGGTGGTGACCAAGGAAATGTATTTTATCAGGGAGTAATCACTAAGCACCTTTCTGCATAGCTCATGGGAGAGGGGACACATCAACTTAGTCCCTAACCCTAGCTACATCCAAAGGCACTTTACATACATTGAAAAGATATTAAGCACCTCTGAATGTAGTTGGGGTTACGGGTCACCTATTGAAGTGGGAATTGTTCAGAAGTAATTTCATGTCCCCAGCTAGGTCTGTCAAAAATATCAAGTTGACACGTCCCTCCCCCATGAGCTATGCATAAAGGTGCTCAGTGTTATCTCTCCTATACTCTTCCATACGTAGCACCCTCAGGAGGGTGTGCATGCATCCAAAATTGTGTTGGTGAGTTTGGTATGGACACCGGGCTGCCCTTGGTGACCAGCAAAAGAATGTGAAATTACCTGAGTGATCACCACAAGGCGTATTGCAATAGAATATTTACTGGAATGTACTTTCACAAGTATGCATTATTATAATGTGTCATATGGCACTGGGGAGAAGTTTTGATCAGTGTCTGACCTAGCTGGGGACATGAACTAACATATGAAACAATTCCCATCTCCATATGTGGCCCATACTTCTAGCTACATTCGAAGGTGCTTAATATTATTTCAATGTATGGGGGAGAGTGGGAGAAATAATGTTGAGCAGTTCTGTGAAGATCATTGCAAAGGAAGTGTGTCTTCGTGATATTTTAACCATTAGCTATATTTGAAGGTGCTTTTTCAATGTATGGGAGAGTATGGGGGAGAAAACACTAAGCCCCTTTTTGCATAGCTCATGGGGGAGGGGACATGTCAACTTGATATTTTAGACAGGCCTAGCTGAGGATGTGCACTAACTTGTGAAACAATTCTGATCTTCGTAGCTAACCCGAAACCTCAACTACATTTGAAGGTGCTTAATATATTTTCAATGTATGGGAGAGTATACGAGAAATGTCACATTTTATGCTTGTCACCACGGTCTCTCCTGTGTGCACATAATGCATCATAGATCTAATACAAATGCACAGACACACTCCTGGAACTAATACGGTCCTTTTAATAACAAACATGATAGGTTTTCTTGCTGATGAAAATTCTGCCAGATGTCATGGCACATAGCATTATACATTTGTATGTACATTTGAATATGAGTGTAATACGCCTTGTAGTGATAACTCAGGTGATTTGACATCACGTTGCTGGTCACCAAGGGCTGTCCAGTACCTGTCCCAAACTCACCAACACAATTTCGGATGCATGCAAACCATCCTGGGTGTGCTATGGTCCTCGTGGTGACAAGCCAAAAAATGTCAATTTTTATGCTTATCGCCACGACCTCTCCTGTGTGCACATAATGCATCATAGATCTAATACGAATGCACGGACACACTCCTGGAACTAATACGGTCCTTTTCATAACAAAAATGATAGGTTTTGTTGCTGATGAAAATTCTCTCAGGTGTACATATGGCACATAGAACTATACATTCGTATGTACATTTGAATATGAGTGTAATACGCCTTGTGGTGATAACTCAGGTGATTTGACATCACGTTGCTGGTCACCAAGGGCTGCCCAGTACCTGTCCCAAACTCACCAACACAATTTCGGATGCATGTATACCGTCCTGTGTGTGCTATGGTCCTCGTGGTGACAAGCCAAAAGATGTCAATTTTTATGCTTGTCACCACGACCTCTCCTGTGTGCACATAATGCATCGTAGATCTAATACGAATGCATGGACACACTCCTGGAACTAATACGGTCCTTTTGATAACATAAATGATAGGTTTTGTTGCTGATGAAAATTCTCTCAGGTGTCCATATTGTACATAGCATTATACATTTGTATGTACACTTGAATATGAGTGTAATACGCCTTGTGGTGATAACTCAGGTGATTTGACATCACGTTGCTGGTCACCAAGGGCTGCCCAGTGTACGTGCCAAACTCACCAACACAATTTCGGATGCATGCAAACCGTCTTATGTGTGCTATGGTCCTCGTGGTGACAAGCCAAAAAATGTCAATTTTTATGCTTGTCACCACGACCTCTCCTGTGTGCACATAATGCATCATAGATCCAATACGAATACACGGACACACTCCTGGAACTAATACGGTCCTTTTGATAGCAAAAATGATAGGTTTTGTTGCTGATGAAAATTCTCCCATGTGTCCATATGGCACATAGAACTATACATTTGTATGTACATTTGAATATAAGTGTAATATGCCTTGTGGTGATATCTCAGGTGATTTGACATCACGTTGCTGGTCACCAAGGGCTGCCCAGTGTCCGTGCCAAACTCACCAACACAATTTTTTGGATTCATGCCAACCGTCCTGGGTGTGCTATGGTCCTCGTGGTGACAAGCCAAAAAATGTCAATTTTTATGCTTGTCACCACGACCTCTCCTGTGTGCACATAATGCATCATAGATCCAATACGAATACACGGACACACTCCTGGAACTAATACGGTCCTTTTGATAGCAAAAATGATAGGTTTTGTTGCTGATGAAAATTCTCCCATGTGTCCATATGGCACATAGAACTATACATTTGTATGTACATTTGAATATAAGTGTAATATGCCTTGTGGTGATATCTCAGGTGATTTGACATCACGTTGCTGGTCACCAAGGGCTGCCCAGTGTCCGTGCCAAACTCACCAACACAATTTTTTGGATTCATGCCAACCGTCCTGGGTGTGCTATGGTCCTCGTGGTGACAAGCCAAAAAATGTCAATTTTTATGCTTGTCACCACGACCTCTCCTGTGTGCACATAATGCATCATAGATCCAATACGAATACACGGACACACTCCTGGAACTAATACGGTCCTTTTGATAGCAAAAATGATAGGTTTTGTTGCTGATGAAAATTCTCCCATGTGTCCATATGGCACATAGAACTATACATTTGTATGTACATTTGAATATAAGTGTAATATGCCTTGTGGTGATATCTCAGGTGATTTGACATCACGTTGCTGGTCACCAAGGGCTGCCCAGTGTCCGTGCCAAACTCACCAACACAATTTTTTGGATGCATGCCAACCGTCCTGGGTGTGCTATGGTCCTCGTGGTGACAAGCCAAAAATGTCAATTTTTATGCTTGTCACCACGACCTCTCCTGTGTGCACATAATGCATCATAGATCTAATATGAATACACGGACACACTCCTGGAACTAATACGGTCCTTTTGATAACAAAAATGATAGATTTTGTTGTTAATCTAGATTTCTCCCAGATGTCCATGTGGCACCTAGCATTTATACATTTGTATGTATATTTCAATAAGTATACTCTCCCATGCTTTGAAAGTACACTAAGCACCTTCGAATGTAGCAGGGATTACGAGCCATCTATTGAGATGGGAATTGTTCACAAGTTAGTTCATGTTTCCAACTAGGCCTCCCTAAAATATCAAGTTGACACGCCCCCTCCCCCATGAGTTATGCAAAAAGGTGCTTAACGTTTTCTCTCCCATACTCTCCCATACATTGAAAAAATGTTAAACACCTTCCAATGTAGCTGGAGTTACAGGCCACCTATTGAGATGGGAATTGTTTCAGAAGTTAGTTCAAGTCCACAGCTAGATCTGTCTGAAGTATCAAGTTGACGCTCCCCCTCCCCCATGAGCTATGCAAAAAGGTGCTTAACGTTTTCTCTCCTATACTCTCCCATACATTAAAATAAAGTTAAGCACCTTCCAATGTAGCTGGAGTTACGAGCCACCTATTGAGATGGGAATTGTTTCAAAAGTTAGTTCACGTCTCCAGCTAGGTTTGCCTAAAATATCACATTGACACGCCCCCTCCCCCATGAGTTATGCAAAAAGGTGCTTAGCGTTTTCTCCTATACTCTCCCATACATTGAGAAAGTATTAAGCACCTTCCAATGTAGCTGGAGTTATGAGCCACCTATTGAGATGGGAATTGTTTCACAAGTTAGTTCAAGTCCACAGCTAGGTCTGTCTAAAATATGAAGTTGACACGCCCCCTCCCCCATGAGCTATGCAAAAACGTGCTAAACGTTTTCTCTCCTATACTCTCCCATACATTAAAATAAAGTTAAGCACCTTCCAATGTAGCTGGAGTTACGAGCCACCTATTGAGATGGGAATTGTTTCAAACGTTAGTTCATGTCTCCAGCTAGGTTAGCTTGAATTATCAAGTTGACACACCCCCTCCCCCATGAGCTATGCAAAAAGGTGCTTAGCGTTTTCTCTCTTATACTCTCCCATACATTGGAAAAATGTTAAGCACCTTCCAATG
Organism: Chondrilla cf. caribensis; assembly: GCA_964020155.1. NCBI lineage: Eukaryota > Metazoa > Porifera > Demospongiae > Chondrillida > Chondrillidae > Chondrilla > Chondrilla cf. caribensis. The sequence goes on along the minus strand of OZ026556.1, from coordinate 210,691 downwards.
TTGCTGGAGTTACAGGCCACCTATTGAGATTGGAATTGTTTCAGAAGTTAGTTCACGTCTCCAACTAGGGCTGCCTGAACTATCCCGTTGACACGCCCCCTCCCCCATGAGCTATGCAAAAAGGTGCTTAACGTTTTCTCACCTATACTCTCCCATACATTGAAAAAGTATTAAGCACCTTCCAATGTAGCTGGAGTTATGAGCCACCTATTGAGATGGGAATTGTTTCACAAGTTAGTTCAAGTCCACAGCTAGGTCTGTCTAAAATATGAAGTTGACACGCCCCCTCCCCCATGAGCTATGCAAAAACGTGCTAAACGTTTTCTCTCCTATACTCTCCCATACATTAAAATAAAGTTAAGCACCTTCCAATGTAGCTGGAGTTACGAGCCACCTATTGAGATGGGAATTGTTTCAAACGTTAGTTCATGTCTCCAGCTAGGTTAGCTTGAATTATCAAGTTGACACACCCCCTCCCCCATGAGCTATGCAAAAAGGTGCTTAGCGTTTTCTCTCTTATACTCTCCCATACATTGGAAAAATGTTAAGCACCTTCCAATGTTGCTGGAGTTACAGGCCACCTATTGAGATTGGAATTGTTTCAGAAGTTAGTTCACGTCTCCAACTAGGGCTGCCTGAACTATCCCGTTGACACGCCCCCTCCCCCATGAGCTATGCAAAAAGGTGCTTAACGTTTTCTCACCTATACTCTCCCATACATTGAAAAAGTATTAAGCACCTTCCAATGTAGCTGGAGTTACGAGCCACCTATTGAGATGGGAATTGTTTCAAAAGTTAGTTTACGTCTCCAGCTAGGTTAGCCTAAATTATCAAGTTGACACGCCCCCTCCCCATGAGCTATGCAAAAAGGTGCTTAACGTTTTCTCTCCCATACTCTCCCATACATTGAAAAAATATTAAGCACCTTCCAATGTAGCTGGAGTTACGAGCCACCTATTGAGATGGGAATTGTTTCACAAGTTAGTTCAAGTCCACAGCTAGGTCTGTCTGAAATATGAAGTTGACACACCCCCTCCCCCATGAGCTATGCAAAAAGGTGCTTAGCGTTTTCTCTCTTATACTCTCCCATACATTGGAAAAATGTTAAGCACCTTCCAATGTTGCTGGAGTTACAGGCCACCTATTGAGATTGGAATTGTTTCAGAAGTTAGTTCACGTCTCCAACTAGGGCTGCCTGAACTATCCCGTTGACACGCCCCCTCCCCCATGAGCTATGCAAAAAGGTGCTTAACATTTTCTCTCCTATACTCTCCCATACGTTAAAGTAAAGTTAAGCACCTTCCAATGTAGCTGGAGTTACGAGCCACCTATTGAGATGGGAATTGTTTCAAAAGTTAGTTTACGTCTCCAGCTAGGTTAGCCTAAATTATCAAGTTGACACGCCCCCTCCCCCATGAGCTATGCAAAAAGGTGCTTAACGTTTTCTCTCCCATACTCTCCCATACATTGAAAAAATATTAAGCACCTTCCAATGTAGCTGGAGTTACGAGCCACCTATTGAGATGGGAATTGTTTCACAAGTTAGTTCAAGTCCACAGCTAGGTCTGTCTGAAATATGAAGTTGACACGCCCCTTCCCCCATGAGCTATGCAAAAAGGTGCTTAGCGTTTTCTCTCCTATACTCTCCCATACATTAAAATAAAGTTGAGCACCTTCCAATGTAGCTGGAGTTACGAGCCACCTATTGAGATGGGAATTGTTTCAAAAGTTAGTTCACGTCTCCAGCTAGGTTAGCCTAAATTATCAAATTGACACGCCCCCTCCCCCATGAGTTATGCAAAAAGGTACTTAGCGTTTTCTATCCTATACTCTCCCATACGTACGTACGTACGTATGGCCAAATTTTGGCCATAGCACCATCCTGCATATCTCGTGGGAGAGGGGGCATGTCGCCCTGATATTTTCAAGAAATCTAGTTGGAGATGTGAACTAAATTATGAAACACTTCCCATCACTTTGTGTGCTCTGTAACCCTTGTTATTCAAGGTGGTGCTATGGCCAAATTTTGGCCATAGCACCACAGTCAATGTATGGAGGAGAATAGGGAAAAAATGCACTTAGCACCATCCTGCATATCTCGTGGGAAAGGGGGCGTGTCGCCCTGATATTTTCAAGAAATCTAGTTGGAGATGTGAACTAAGTTATGAAACACTTCCCATCACTTTGTGTGCTCTGTAACCCTTGTTATTCAAAGTGGTGCTATGGCCAAATTTTGGCCATAGCACCACAGTCAATGTATGGAGGAGAATAGGGAAAAAATACACTTAGCACCATCCTGCATATCTCGTGGGAAAGGGGGCGTGTCGCCCTGATATTTTCAAGAAATCTAGTCGGAGATGTGAACTAAGTTATGAAACACTTCCCATCACTTTGTGTGCTCTGTAACCCTTGTTATTCAAAGTGGTGCTATGGCCAAATTTTGGCCATAGCACCATCCTGCATATCTCGTGGGAGAGGGGGCGTGTCGCCCTGATATTTTCAAGAAATCTAGTTGGATATGTGAACTAAATTATGAAACACTTCCCATCACTTTGTGTGCTCTGTAACCCTTGTTATTCAAGGTGGTGCTATTGCCAAATTTTGGCCATAGCACCACAGTCAATGCATGGGGGAGAATAGGGAAAAAATGCACTTAGCACCATCCTGCATATCTCGTGGGAGATGGGGTGTGTCACCCTGATATTATCAAGAAATCTAGTTGGAGATGGAAACTAAGTTATGAAACACTTCCCATCACTTTGTGTGCTCTGTAACCCTTGTTATTCAAAGTGGTGCTATGGCCAAATTTTGGCCATAGCACCACAGTCAATGTATGGGGGAGAATAGGGAAAAAATGCACTTAGCACCATCCTGCATATCTCGTGGGAAAGGGGGCGTGTCGCCCTGATATTTTCAAGAAATCTAGTTGGAGATGTGAACTAAGTTATGAAACACTTCCCATCACTTTGTGTGCTCTGTAACCCTTGTTATTCAAAGTGGTGCTATGGCCAAATTTTGGCCATAGCACCACAGTCAATGTATGGAGGAGAATAGGGAAAAAATACACTTAGCACCATCCTGCATATCTCGTGGGAAAGGGGGCGTGTCGCCCTGATATTTTCAACAAATCTAGTTGGAGATGTGAACTAAGTTATGAAACACTTCCCATCACTTTGTGTGCTCTGTAACCCTTGTTATTCAAAGTGGTGCTATGGCCAAATTTTGGCCATAGCACCACAGTCAATGTATGGAGGAGAATAGGGAAAAAATACACTTAGCACCATCCTGCATATCTCGTGGGAAAGGGGGCGTGTCGCCCTGATATTTTCAAGAAATCTAGTCGGAGATGTGAACTAAATTATGGAACACTTCCCATCACTTTGTGTGCTCTGTAACCCTTGTTATTCAAGGTGGTGCTATGGCCAAATTTTGGCCATAGCACCATCCTGCATATCTCGTGGGAGAGGGGGCGTGTCGCCCTGATATTTTCAACAAATCTAGTTGGAGATGTGAACTAAGTTATGAAACACTTCCCATCACTTTGTGTGCTCTGTAACCCTTGTTATTCAAAGTGGTGCTATGGCCAAATTTTGGCCATAGCACCACAGTCAATGTATGGGGGAGAATAGGGAAAAAATGCACTTAGCACCATCCTGCATATCTCGTGGGAAAGGGGGCGTGTCGCCCTGATATTTTCAACAAATCTAGTTGGAGATGTGAACTAAGTTATGAAACACTTCCCATCACTTTGTGTGCTCTGTAACCCTTGTTATTCAAAGTGGTGCTATGGCCAAATTTTGGCCATAGCACCACAGTCAATGTATGGAGGAGAATAGGGAAAAAATGCACTTAGCACCATCCTGCATATCTCGTGGGAAAGGGGGCGTGTCGCCCTGATATTTTCAACAAATCTAGTTGGAGATGTGAACTAAGTTATGAAACACTTCCCATCACTTTGTGTGCTCTGTAACCCTTGTTATTCAAAGTGGTGCTATGGCCAAATTTTGGCCATAGCACCACAGTCAATGTATGGGGGAGAATAGGGAAAACATGCACTTAGCACCATCCTGCATATCTCGTGGGAAAGGGGGCGTGTCGCCCTGATATTTTCAACAAATCTAGTTGGAGATGTGAACTAAGTTATGAAACACTTCCCATCACTTTGTGTGCTCTGTAACCCTTGTTATTCAAAGTGGTGCTATGGCCAAATTTTGGCCATAGCACCACAGTCAATGTATGGAGGAGAATAGGGAAAAAATACACTTAGCACCATCCTGCATATCTCGTGGGAAAGGGGGCGTGTCGCCCTGATATTTTCAAGAAATCTAGTCGGAGATGTGAACTAAATTATGGAACACTTCCCATCACTTTGTGTGCTCTGTAACCCTTGTTATTCAAGGTGGTGCTATGGCCAAATTTTGGCCATAGCACCATCCTGCATATCTTGTGGGAGAGGGGGCGTGTCGCCCTGATATTTTCAACAAATCTAGTTGGAGATGTGAACTAAGTTATGAAACACTTCCCATCACTTTGTGTGCTCTGTAACCCTTGTTATTCAAAGTGGTGCTATGGCCAAATTTTGGCCATAGCACCACAGTCAATGTATGGGGGAGAATAGGGAAAAAATGCACTTAGCACCATCCTGCATATCTCGTGGGAAAGGGGGCGTGTCGCCCTGATATTTTCAACAAATCTAGTTGGAGATGTGAACTAAGTTATGAAACACTTCCCATCACTTTGTGTGCTCTGTAACCCTTGTTATTCAAAGTGGTGCTATGGCCAAATTTTGGCCATAGCACCACAGTCAATGTATGGAGGAGAATAGGGAAAAAATGCACTTAGCACCATCCTGCATATCTCGTGGGAAAGGGGGCGTGTCGCCCTGATATTTTCAACAAATCTAGTTGGAGATGTGAACTAAGTTATGAAACACTTCCCATCACTTTGTGTGCTCTGTAACCCTTGTTATTCAAAGTGGTGCTATGGCCAAATTTTGGCCATAGCACCACAGTCAATGTATGGGGGAGAATAGGGAAAACATGCACTTAGCACCATCCTGCATATCTCGTGGGAAAGGGGGCGTGTCGCCCTGATATTTTCAACAAATCTAGTTGGAGATGTGAACTAAATTATGGAACACTTCCCATCACTTTGTGTGCTCTGTAACCCTTGTTATTCAAGGTGGTGCTATGGCCAAATTTTGGCCATAGCACCATCCTGCATATCTTGTGGGAGAGGGGGCGTGTCGCCCTGATATTTTCAACAAATCTAGTTGGAGATGTGAACTAAGTTATGAAACACTTCCCATCACTTTGTGTGCTCTGTAACCCTTGTTATTCAAAGTGGTGCTATGGCCAAATTTTGGCCATAGCACCACAGTCAATGTATGGGGGAGAATAGGGAAAAAATACACTTAGCACCATCCTGCATATCTCGTGGGAGATGGGGTGTGTCGCCCTGATATTTTCAACAAATCTAGTTGGAGATGTGAACTAAGTTATGAAACACTTCCCATCTGATTCACTTTGTGTGCTCTGTAACCCTTGGTATTCAAAGTGGTGCTATGGCCAAATTTTGGCCATAGCACCATCCTGCATATCTCGTGGGAGAGGGGGCGTGTCGCCCTGATATTTTCAACAAATCTAGTTGGAGATGTGAACTAAGTTATGAAACACTTCCCATCACTTTGTGTACTCGGTAACCCTTGTTATTCAAAGTGGTGCTATGGCCAAATTTTGGCCATAGCACCACAGTCAATGTATGGGGGAGAATAGGGAAAAAATACACTTAGCACCATCCTGCATATCTCGTGGGAAAGGGGGCGTGTTGCCCTGATATTTTCAACAAATCTAGTTGGAGATGTGAACTAAATTATGGAACACTTCCCATCACTTTGTGTGCTCTGTAACCCTTGTTATTCAAGGTGGTGCTATGGCCAAATTTTGGCCATAGCACCATCCTGCATATCTCGTGGGAGAGGGGGCGTGTCGCCCTGATATTTTCAACAAATCTAGTTGGAGATGTGAACTAAATTATGAAACACTTCCCATCACTTTGTGTGCTCTGTAACCCTTGTTATTCAAAGTGGTGCTATGGCCAAATTTTGGCCATAGCACCACAGTCAATGTATGGGGGAGAATAGGGAAAAAATACACTTAGCACCATCCTGCATATCTCGTGGGAGATGGGGTGTGTCGCCCTGATATTTTCAACAAATCTAGTTGGAGATGTGAACTAAATTATGAAACACTTCCCATCACTTTGTGTGCTCTGTAACCCTTGTTATTCAAAGTGGTGCTATGGCCAAATTTTGGCCATAGCACCATCCTGCATATCTCGTGGGAGAGGGGGCGTGTCGCCCTGATATTTTCAACAAATCTAGTTGGAGATGTGAACTAAATTATGAAACACTTCCCATCACTTTGTGTGCTCTGTAACCCTTGTTATTCAAAGTGGTGCTATGGCCAAATTTTGGCCATAGCACCACAGTCAATGTATGGGGGAGAATAGGGAAAACATGCACTTAGCACCATCCTGCATATCTCGTGGGAAAGGGGGCGTGTCGCCCTGATATTTTCAAGAAATCTAGTCGGAGATGTGAACTAAATTATGAAACACTTCCCATCACTTTGTATACTCAGTAACCCTTGTTATTCAAGGTGGTGCTATGGCGAAATTTTAGCCATAGTACGTACGTACGTACGTATGTACATTGAAAAAATGTTAAGCACCTTCCAATGTAGCTGGAGTTACGAGCCACGTATTGAGATGGGAATTGTTTCTGAAGTTAGTTCAATTCCACAGCTAGATCTGTCTGAAATATCAACTTGACACGCCCCCTCCCCAATGAGTTATGCAAAAAGGTGCTTAACGTTTTCTCTCCTATACTCTCCCATACATTGAAAAAAAAGTTAAACACCTTCCAATGTAGCTGGAGTTACATGCCACCTATTGAGATGGGAATTGTTTCACAAGTTAGTTCACGTCTCCAGCTAGGTCTGCCTAAAATATCACATTGACACGCCCCCTCCCCCATGAGCTATGCAAAAAGGTGCTAAACATTTTCTCTCCTATACTCTCCCATACGTTAAAGTAAAGTTAAGCACCTTCCAATGTAGCTGGAGTTACGAGCCACCTATTGAGATGGGAATTGTTTCAGAAGTTAGTTCACGTCTCCAGCTAGGTCTGCCTGAACTATCACGTTGACACGCCCCCTCCCCCATGAGCTATACACAAAGGTGCTTAACGTTTTCTCTCCTATACTCTCCCATACATTAAAATAAAGTTAAGCACCTTCCAATGTAGCTGGAGTTACGAGCCACCTATTGAGATGGGAATTGTTTCAAAAGTTAGTTCACGTCTCCAGCTAGGTTTGCCTAAATTATCAAGTTGACACGCCCCCTCCCCCATGAGTTATGCAAAAAGGTGCTTAGCATTTTCTCTCCTATACTCTCCCATACATTGAAAAAATATTAAGCACCTTCCAATGTAGCTGGAGTTACGAGCCACCTATTGAGATGGGAATTGTTTCAAAAGTTAGTTCATGTCTCCAGCTAGGTTTGCCTAAATTATCAAGTTGACACGCCCCCTCCCCCATGAGTTATGCAAAAAGGTGCTTAGCATTTTCTCTCCTATACTCTCCCATACATTGAAAAAATATTAAGCACCTTCCAATGTAGCTGGAGTTACGAGCCACCTATTGAGATGGGAATTGTTTCACAAGTTAGTTCATGTCTCCAGCTAGGTCTGTCTGAAATATGAAGTTGACACACCCCCTCCCCCATGAGCTATGCAAAAAGGTGCTTAGCGTTTTCTCTCTTATACTCTCCCATACATTGGAAAAATGTTAAGCACCTTCCAATGTTGCTGGAGTTACAGGCCACCTATTGAGATTGGAATTGTTTCAGAAGTTAGTTCACGTCTCCAACTAGGGCTGCCTGAACTATCCCGTTGACACGCCCCCTCCCCCATGAGCTATGCAAAAAGGTGCTTAACGTTTTCTCACCTATACTCTCCCATACATTGAAAAAGTATTAAGCACCTTCCAATGTAGCTGGAGTTACGAGCCACCTATTGAGATGGGAATTGTTTCAAAAGTTAGTTTACGTCTCCAGCTAGGTTAGCCTAAATTATCAAGTTGACACGCCCCCTCCCCATGAGCTATGCAAAAAGGTGCTTAACGTTTTCTCTCCCATACTCTCCCATACATTGAAAAAATATTAAGCACCTTCCAATGTAGCTGGAGTTACGAGCCACCTATTGAGATGGGAATTGTTTCACAAGTTAGTTCAAGTCCACAGCTAGGTCTGTCTGAAATATGAAGTTGACACACCCCCTCCCCCATGAGCTATGCAAAAAGGTGCTTAGCGTTTTCTCTCTTATACTCTCCCATACATTGGAAAAATGTTAAGCACCTTCCAATGTTGCTGGAGTTACAGGCCACCTATTGAGATTGGAATTGTTTCAGAAGTTAGTTCACGTCTCCAGCTAGGTTTGCCTAAATTATCAAGTTGACACGCCCCCTCCCCCATGAGTTATGCAAAAAGGTGCTTAGCATTTTCTCTCCTATACTCTCCCATACATTGAAAAAATATTAAGCACCTTCCAATGTAGCTGGAGTTACGAGCCACCTATTGAGATGGGAATTGTTTCAAAAGTTAGTTCATGTCTCCAGCTAGGTTTGCCTAAATTATCAAGTTGACACGCCCCCTCCCCCATGAGTTATGCAAAAAGGTGCTTAGCATTTTCTCTCCTATACTCTCCCATACATTGAAAAAATATTAAGCACCTTCCAATGTAGCTGGAGTTACGAGCCACCTATTGAGATGGGAATTGTTTCACAAGTTAGTTCATGTCTCCAGCTAGGTTAGCCTAAATTATCAAGTTGACACGCCCCCTCCCCCATGAGCTATGCAAAAAGGTGCTTAGCGTTTTCTTTCCTATACTCTCCCATACATTAAAATAAAGTTAAGCACCTTCCAATGTAGCTGGAGTTACGAGCCACCTATTGAGATGGGAATTGTTTCAAAAGTTAGTTCACGTCTCCAGCTAGGTTTGCCTAAATTATCAAGTTGACACGCCCCCTCCCCCATGAGCTATGCAAAAAGGTGCTTAATGTTTTCTCTCCTATACTCTCCCATACATTGAAAAAATGTTAAGCACCTTCCAATGTAGCTGGAGTTACGAGCCACCTATTGAGATGGGAATTGTTTCAAAAGTTAGTTCAAGTCCACAGGTAGGTCTGCCTAAAATATCAAGTTGACACGCCCCCTCGCCTATAAGCTATGCCAAAAAGTGCTTAGTGTTTTCTCTCCTATACTCTCCCATACATTAAAATAAAGTTAAGCACCTTCCAATGTAGCTGGAGTTACGAGCCACCTATTGAGATGGGAATTGTTTCAAAAGTTAGTTCACGTCTCCAGCTAGGTTTGCCTAAATTATCAAGTTGACACGCCCCCTCCCCCATGAGCTATGCAAAAAGGTGCTTAATGTTTTCTCTCCTATACTCTCCCATACATTGAAAAAATGTTAAGCACCTTCCAATGTAGCTGGAGTTACGAGCCACCTATTGAGATGGGAATTGTTTCAAAAGTTAGTTCAAGTCCACAGGTAGGTCTGCCTAAAATATCAAGTTGACACGCCCCCTCGCCTATAAGCTATGCCAAAAAGTGCTTAGTGTTTTCTCTCCTATACTCTCCCATACATTGAAAAAAAATAAGCACCTTTCAATGTAGCTGGGGTTACCAGTCACCTATTGAGATGGGAATTGTTTCAGATCTCAGCTCACGTCCCAAGCTAGGTCTGTATAAAATATCAAGTTGACACGCCCTCTCTCATATGAGTTATGCAAAAAGGTGCATAGTGTTTTCTCTCCTATACTCTCCCATACATTGAAAAAAAATAAGCACCTTTCAATGTAGCTGGGGTTACCAGTCACCTATTGAGATGGGAATTGTTTCAGATCTCAGCTCACGTCCCAAGCTAGGTCTGTATAAAATATCAAGTTGACACGCCCTCTCTCATATGAGTTATGCAAAAAGGTGCATAGTGTTTTCTCTCCTATACTCTCCCATACATTGAAAAAAATTATTATTATTATTATTATTGTAATACGCCTTGTGGTGATAACTCAGGTGATTTGACAACACATTGCTGGTCACCAAGGGCTGCCCAGTACCTGTCCCAAACTCACCAACACAATTTCGGACGCATGCAAACCATTTTGGGTGTGCTATGGTCCTCGTGGTGACAAGCCAAAAAATGTCCATTTTTATGCTTGTCACCACGACCTCTCCTGTGTGCACATAATGCATCATAGATCTAATATGAATACACAGACACACTCCTGGAACTAATACGGTCCTTTTCATAACAAAAATGATAGGTTTTATTACTGAAGAAAATTCTGTCAGGTGTCCATATGGTACATAGCACTATACATTTGTATATACATTTTATATGAGTGTAATACGCCTTGTAGTGATAACTCAGGTGATTTGACATCACGTTGCTGGTCACCAAGGGCTGCCCAATATCCGTGCCAAACTCACCAACACAATTTCGGATACAGGCAAGCTGACATAGGTGTGCTATGGTCCTCGTGGTGACAAGCCAAAAAATGTCAATTTTTATGCTTGTCACCACGGTCTCTCCTGTGTGCACATAATGCATCATAGATCTAATACGAATGCATGGACACACTCCTGGAACTAATATGGTCCTTTTCATAACAAAAGTGATAGGTTTTGTTGCTGATGAAAATTCTGTCAGGTGTCCATATGGTACATAGCACTATACATTTGTATGTATATTTCAAAATGAATGTAATACGCCTTGTGGTGATAACTCAGGTGATTTGACATCATGTTGCTGGTCACCAAGGGCTGTCCAGTACCTGTCCCAAACTCACCAACACAATTTCGGATGCATGCAAACTGTCATAGGTGTGCTATGGTCCTCGTGGTGACAAGCCAAAAAATGTCAATTTTTATGCTTGTCACCACAACCTCTCCTGTGTGTACATAATGCTTCGTAGATCCAATACGAATACACGGACACACTCCTGGAACTAATACAGTCCTTTTCATAGCAAAAATGATAGGTTTTGTTGCTGATGAAAATTCTGTCAGGTGTCCATATGGTACATAGCATCATACATTCGTATGTACATTTCAATATAAGTGTAATATGCCTTGTGGTGATAACTCAGGTGATTTGACATCACGTTGCTGGTCACCAAGGGCTGCCCAGTGTCTGTACCCAACTCACCAACACAATTTCGGATGCATGCAAACCGTCCTGTGTGTGCTATGGTCCTCGTGGTGACAAGCCAAAAAATGTCAATTTTTATGCTTGTCACCACGGTCTCTCCTGTGTGCACATAATGCATCATAGATCTAATACGAATGCATGGACACACTCCTGGAACTAATACGGTCCTTTGATAGCATAAATGATGGGTTTTGTTTCTGATGAAAATTCTCCCAGGTGTCCATATGGTACATAGCATTATACATTTGTATGTACATTTGAATATGAGTGTAATACGCCTTGTGGTGATAACTCAGGTGATTTGACATCACGTTGCTGGTCACCAAGGGCTGCCCAGTGTCTGTGCCCAACTCACCAACAGAATTTGGGATGCATGCAAACCGTCCTGGGTGTGCTATGGTCCTCGTGGTGACAAGCCAAAAAATGTCAATTTTATGCTTGTCACCACGAGCTCTCCTGTGTGCACATAATGCATCATAGTTCAAATACTAATGCACAGACACACTCCTGCAACTATTACAGTCCTATTGATAACAAAAATGATAGGTTTCGTTGCCGATCTAAATTTCTCCCAGGTGTCCATATAGCACATAGCATTATATGTAAATTTGTACGTACATTTCAATATAAGTGTAATACACCTTGTAGTGATCACTCAGGTAATTTCATATCCTGTTGCTGGTCATCAAGGACTGCTCAGTGTCAGTGGCAAACTCACCAACACATTTTCGGATGCATACAAACCGTTCTACATTGGAAGGTGCTTAATATATTTTTCAATGTATGGGAGAGTAAAGGAGAGAAAACACTAAGCACCTTTTTGCATAGCTCATGGGGGAGGGGGTGTGTCAACCTGGACAGACCTAGCTGGGGACGCGAACTAATGTGTGAAACAATTCCCACCTTTGTAGCTAACACATAACCCCAGCTACATTTTGGAGGTGCTTAATATATTTTCCATGTATGGGAGAGTACATATAGGAGAGAAATGTTAAGCATCTTTTTGCATAGTTCATGAGGTAAGGGCGTGTTAATTTGATTTTTGAACGGATATAGCTTGGAACATGAGCTAACTTTTGAAACAATTTTGATTTTCGTAGCTAACCAATAATCCCAGCTAAGTTCGGAGATGCTTAATACTTTTTCAATGTATGGGAGACTATAGGAGAGAAAATGCTAAGTACCTCTTTGCATAGCTTATGGGGTAGGAGGTGTGTCAACCTTAAAGTTTGGACAGACCTAGCTGGGGACATGAACTAACTTCTAAAGCAATTTCCGTTTTCGTAGCTAACCCGTAACCCCAACTGCATTCGAAAGTGCTTAATATCTAGTCTGTGATATTTCTGAAATAATCGTCCCCCTCTGAAATATTCCGTCCCCCAGGACACACGTGGTGTAAGATGTTTGAAATTGTTGGCCATGCTCCATTACTCAGAGAAACTGATTGATAAGAAGTAAAAAGTATTTGTTAAGGGGGGGGGGGGCTGAATATCACAGATGTGGACACGAAATTGGGGGACTAAATGTTGCATGACAGACCCCTTGTCCATAGTTTAAGTGCGACTATGTCCAAAGATTCCCCAAATATAGCCTATTTTGTTGGAAACACAGTACACATAGTTCCATGTGCTGTAGTTCTATGATGGCACTAGTAACCATTACTTTTGGTACAGATAACTGGTCCTGACCATAAATCTATATATTCAGGTGAACGTGAGAGCAATGGTAAGTATGTCTTCTCAGCTCACATGAATGGAGTGTACACGTACTGCTTCAGTAATCAGATGTCTTCAATGACATCAAAGACAGTCATGTTTAGCATGGATTTGGGAGATGTCCCTCAAGAATCAACAGATGGTAATAGTCTTCAGTATTTTCTGTGTATCGGTGATGGAGTACTAAGGGTATACTTTTTGCAGTTCATCATAATAAGCTTGAAGATATGATAGCAGCTCTCTCAGCGGGACTTACCGCTGTGAAGCACGAACAAGAGTACATGGAGGTCAGAGAAAGAGTCCATCGGATAAGTATGTTAATTTTGTTGAATTTCAGGTTATCCTTCTGTTACTGTAACGGTGATATTTTGTACTAATCTTGTAGTTAATGACAGTACCAACTCAAGAGTTGTCTGGTGGTCTGTGTTTGAGGCCTTTCTGATTGTGTGCATGACATTTGGACAGATTTATTACTTGAAGAGATTCTTCAAAGTTAGACGTGTTATTTGAAAGTTGATAACATTTATTTGAATGCAGACTGTAAGTTTCTTTCTGATTCTTCATCTAATAATCATAATAATAATATAATTGAAATGTGATATGCTTTTGAGTATCAGGTTGTGGTCTACGGAGGCCACGAAAGTTTGAGTGTTTAGCAACTTGTATAAAATTCTGTATGTGAATTTCTGAGAATACTGTTCAATATCTGAACAGTTATAATAAGCAGTCTATTGATGCTGTCCAGGAATACTGTAGAGAACTGAACTTTGCAGGAAAGTCTATCATCAACAACCAATCGGTAGTTAATGATAGGCCTGAAGAAACAGTTTCTAATTCTTTTGATTCTTGTTAATATTACATGATTGTTATAATAATCTGTTCTATTGTTCAAATACAAAATATAATGATCACAATAAAATAAAAGAAATAAAGCAAGAATTGTAGGATTCATATTAATAAAAAGGTCACCCACCAAGGGTCAAAGACACCTGTATATGGAGAGCTTTACAGGTACTTTCCACAGAGACTGTGTACTTGCGTCATTCCACGAATGCAGAAGACACTATTCTAGCTGGGAGGTCAGCTGCGAGTCCCAAAGCTCCCCCCTACGGTTCTTTGTAGAGAGTATTGCAACTGACCACCAGGAAGTGAGCTCTTTTTTTTCAGAGAAAAAAACCGTCCTTTTGAGGATTCGAACCCGCGACCTGGAGCCTAGAGTCGTGTCACCTGACCACCCCGCCACCGTGACCTATCTATTTTATTATTATTATCTGCACTATTTATAGTTGCCCTAAATGTTCAATTCGAAAAATTGGCTGCCCCGGGCACTGGAATTACTTGATCTTGTCCAATAGGTTTAGAAGAACCTTCGCTGACGATATGACGTTCGTTGAAGCCCTTACGCTCGAATTCTAGCCCAATTTGTAATTGTCGGCGTTTTGAAATCGGCCATTTTGTTTGTACACTATCAATAATATAAATTCACTTCAGTAGTTACGCGTAGGAATGTATATTATGTGTAAGGTAAAATTCCAAAGAATGAAACTGTCATCCACTTCATTTATCTCCAGCAAGGAAGTTTTCGCAATTCTATCCCGAAGTGAAGGTACCCCTCCTCACAAACTGCAGTTGAGCAACATCAAGATGATAGAGCCACTCCAAATAGAATTTTATATGGTGAGCTATAAGAAAGTAATTTTCTGTGAGAGCTGTGCAAAATCAGAAGACGATTGTACAATGTTTGTTATTATGTGAAAGGTCAATATTGACACATTGGCCTTGCCTGTATGTGGTTCGGAAGGGTTGATATAGACTCCTCAGCACCCATTGGCATATAGGGGTCAGGCTGAATAGTTAATACCCAGTGTCCATGTCAAACTCCCAATTTCTTCCTTGTCACCACGAGGCTTATAGCACACTCAGGACAATCTAAATTCTTTCGAAATTGTGTCGGTGAGTTTGTAATCACTTAATATATTTTCAATGTATGGGGCAGTATGCTTAGGAGAGAAAACGTTAAGCACCTTTTTGCATAGCTCATGTGGTAGGGGGCGTGTCAACTTGAAATTTTAGATAGACCTAGCTGGGGATGTAAACTAACTTGTGAAACAATTCCCACCTTTGTAGCTATCTCGTAATCTCAGCTACATTTGGAGGTACTTAATACCTTTCCAATGTACATTAGGTATGCAAAAAGGTGCTTAGCATTCTCTCTCCTATACTCCCCATACATGTGGGAAGGCACATATAGTAAAAATAATGTTAGGCATCTTCTTACGTAGCTCATGGGAAAGGAGGTGTGTCAGCATGATAATCTGTGGGAACTTCCTGTGGACATATACTAACTTGTGAAACAATTTTCATCTTCGTAGGTGGTCCCTAACCCTAACTACTTCCGTAGGTGCTCGATATTATTTTTAATGTCTAGGAAGGTACGTATAGGATGAAATAATGCTAAGCATCTTCTTGGGTATCTCATGGGAGGGGGGGCATGTCAACATAAAATTTTAAGGGTATTTAGCTGTGGATGTAAACCAACTCATGAAACAATTTTCATCCCTGTAGGTGGTCCCTGACCCTAACTACATCCGTAGGTGCTCAATATTATTTTTAATGTCTAGGAAGGTACGAATAGGATGAAATAACACTAAGCACCTTCTTGTGTAGCTCGTGGGAGAGGAGGCATGTCAACAAGATATTTCAAGGGACCTAGCTGTGGATGTATACTGAAACAATTGCCATCTCCCTAAGTCATAGTTGCCAACCTCCAGGAAAAAAAATTAGGGACACACTTTTAGCGTCATGTCTGGTCATTCTCAAACAAAACGTTGACATGAATTCAGAGATTACAATTTACAAACATAAGTATTAAATGACATTAAAATTACAAGTATCATGATTCATGCATAGTATTAAATATAAATGTACAATAAATGAACTTAAAGTTTAATCATGCACTGTCTGTCTGGCTACATTTTACAACCTTTGTGGTTGATTTTTTACATTTGGCAATTACAACTTGGAATGGGAATTAAATAAAATAGCGTTCTTGCCCAAATCGTCCAATTTTTGACAGTGCTGTCCCATTTCATCCAGAAGGGTGAGAAAATTTGGGACAAGTATTGGAATATTTGATTTTCGGGTGGGACAGATTAAAGTGGCAAAAAATCGTGAGTGTCCTGTCATTTTCGGGACGGTTGGCAACTATGCTAAGTGGTTCCTAACCCTAACTACATCCAGAGGGGCTTAATATTCTTTTAATGTACAGTATGGGAAGGTATAGGATCAAATAACGCTAACTCGATATGAAATTTTAAGGGGGCCTAAACGTGGTTTTGAACTAGCTCATGAAACAATTTTCATCTCCGTAGGTGGTCTTTAACCCTAGCTACATCCAGAGGTGCTTTATATGTTTTCAATGTATGGGAGAGTATAGGAGAGAAAACGCTAAGCACCTTTTTGCATAGCTTATGGGAGGGGGGCGTGTCCACTTGAAACCTTTGTCACACTTAGCTATTGATGTGAGCCAGTCTATGAAAGAATTGCCCTGTAAGCATGGCCTGTAAACATGGCTACATTCGGAGGTGCTTAATATTTTTATAATGTATTGAAAGGTATAGGAATGAAAACGCTATAGCACCTTCTTGCATAGCTCATTGGAAAAGGGGCTTATCAACTCTATACTGTAGTTAGACCTAGCTTTTGATGTAATCTAACATACAGCTATGTTCGAAATGAAGAAAATGTCAATTTTTATTGCTGCTCACCACGGCCTCACGAGGACATAAAATAGGACACAATGCAGTCAGGAGCATCAAGCAAGGTACGTATGTCGGCTGTACCAACATGATTGAAAAACAGGTGGTATATACAGTGCATATTATATATAATTCTAACAATAATATATGTTGTGGTGTATATGTACTATTCTATATTATGGTTATATAGCAATTGAAGTTGGTCCATGATAGGGATAAAAAGTCAATAATTGCTTACAATCACACAACTGGACAATGTCAACCCCCATAGTTTAAAGAGTTGAAATCAAATATAGAAACGTTCCAATGTGAAATGAAAATCATTATTCAAATGCTAGAATGAAATCTTCTAAACTGTTCTAAGAAAATGAATGTCAAAATGGTATGAGGTCCAAGCCTTACAAAAGCTGGTACAAATCCCTACAAGTGCAGGGACAGAGTACAAAGTTCGTTAATAACTGGTATCAGCTTGAAGACAATCAATCCATACCTTGAAGAATGCAGTTGGTCCCGCTTTAGCTGTGTAGTAGATACAGTGCAGGAAGCTCTACAAACAGACAACAATTTCCATAGCACACAGTTGAGCCAATGTCTGTAATGGTCGTGTGTACCTTGAATTCGCCTTTTCTTGCATTCATCAGCCGGGTCTTCAGAACATCGGCTGGTTGTGTTGCTGCCGTGGCAACAAAACCCTATTGGAAAAAGGTGGACAGTAAAGAGCAATTGTGGAGGGTACCTGTGCTCAAAAGGGTGACTCACAGACATGAAGCTCGATGTAAAATGTGTGACAATTGTGTCGTCAAAGTACCTGGAGAGAAAGAAACAAACCAAGACTTTATTGAGTACCAGTTCGACAATCACACACTCAAAATCACTTTGTCTGCAGTAAAATTTGCTTTATTTGGTCGTAGATGGCAACCTGGCATGTGGTCATCAGAATAGCCCTAATGAAGACCATGGTACCTCCGTTCCAGAGAGTGAGGACTCCTTCTACAAAAAGCCAGAAAGACTTCTCCAGACAAGCACTGACCAGTGACAAACCCACCAACCATTCCTGGCCACCTTCCAGAGTCCATCCAAGGCATGCTTATAACTATTTAGAAATGTAAGTGAATTGAGGCATACATGAATCATTTGCACCCTCAAACCACTCACTTTCTCCGTTGTGCTATAGAAGCACGAATGTCAGCCTGCATCCTACAGCACAGGGCCATGTAAGGAGGTAGCAACACAGTACTACACATTTATGTCATCAGTGAATTAATGTACAATCCATCCCACACACACACCTGCACACACACAAGCACGCACGCACACATGCACACACACACACACACACACACACACACGCACACACACACACACACACACACACACACCTGACATTGATCAAGTCAGCTGGACAACCTATAATGCCCCCAACAGCTCCTGAAGTGGGATAGTTGCAAATCAAACACACAATCAAACACACAATCCAAATTAAACTCCAGTCCACACACCTCCTGCTGATGCCACAAACAATTTCTGGTAAAATGGCAGTGGAGAGCCATTGTTTCTTCGTTTATAATATATTGTCAGCGAATCATAGACCCCAAATCTTGCTGTAGAGTAGGTAAGCTAGGGAGGGAAGGAGACCTTGATGATGCAAAGGATAGGTAATGGCAGGCAGTGTAGCTGGGAGCAGTTGCTCCGTTGTCTAAAACATACAAAGTCCAACCTTCCTCCTGGAGAGACAGTGCGAGTATGAGAGCATTTTTGGATTGTCTGGCTCAGAGAGACTATGCCTAACAGATTAGATCAGATACCTTTAGCTTGAGCCAACTGAAGGTATCTGGCCTAACCACAGAAATTTATGTCTAACAAAGTGCCTCTGTGGGCTAGGGGATATGATAAGGTGCTGGTAAGAGACGTACCTGTCTTAATACGGAGGCACTCAGGCCATTGTATAGGGCAGACAGACCGCCTGATCTGACAATATAGACGGCCATTTGGAACACGCCCTTATGGGCATGCTGTTGCGTTTGTAGATGAACCTGCGCATCCACAGAACGGAGGATTAATGTTAAAACGGATAAGTAGCGAACATAACAATCCGCCTAAGTTATCACCGCTAACCTTCAACGTATCCAAGGGATGAGTGAAGCACGCAGCGCATGCCGAGGCCAGACCACCCAGGTACCACCCACTCTTCTTACCCATCCGGCTCACGATAAGTTCGAACGAGCCCTCAACACCATCTACTAACCGTTCTTCCTAGTCCACTACACCCCAAACCAATCCACAAACAATTCGACCCTAGTTAATTCCGTCCGAGCACGTGCACAACACCTGCTCGAGGGCGATATCACGTGATGTGTGCCTGCCATACAATTAAAACATGTTATTAGAGCTTATTAATTAATGAATATTGAGAAATAAATTCTGATACAAGGCTTCCATCGAGTTCTTTCTTGGCTCGCCAGTAAATGGAGGAGATTTTGGTGACTCCTTTTGCTCCAAATGATAATTCAGATTTTAAATAATCCAACCAAAGATCTAACAAATTAAGACAATCAGGTAAAAGCCCACATCATTTAATCTAAACAACACCTTCAATAGCAGAATAGGGGAATACCCACCAGGAGTGGTCCTACCATGCTCCAGAACTGCTGCTTCGTAAAGACTCCTGATACACTTCACGTCCCTGGGATTCTAAGATACAGCGGGAACAATAAACGTCTACCTCACACCAGTAATGCATACAGTAGTAAACATCATGCATGCTAGGTGTACCTGAGCTAGTTCTATTTGAATACAGGTTTGATACACCTCCAGTGCCACGGGGTGGGAAGAGAGCAGTCTGGTGATACAAGACACCACAATATGAGATGTGTGACCATGCCAACACTCGACAAGGTACAGTACCGCACCCACACACATGATGAGGTACATACAGTACCACACCCACACAATACAATGTACAGTACCACACCCACACACATGATGAGGTACGTACAGTACCACACCCACACAATACAGTGTACAGTACCACACCCACACACATGATGAGGTACGTACAGTACCACACCCACACAATACAGTGTACAGTACCACACCCACACACATGATGAGGTACGTACAGTACCACACCCACATCTTGCTTACTTTTTGTACAACTTTCGTGTTGTCTTCATCCCGTCTGATACAAGGGACCACTCTATGTACATGGAAGCCATAGGCACTGATACAGAGGGCAGCCCACAGCTGATGGCATCCTGCAGAGGTTAGGGGACTGATGGCAAAGCAGTTCACTACACTCACTGACTGATGTACCTCAAATACTGCCCTAATGGCTCTCTTGTCTTTGGACTGCACAATGCACCACTCAATCCAGTACTTCCAAACATCCACACAATCCTGAGTTACAGACGAGATTGTGTGTATACACATCACAACACCCAATACAGTAGTAGTCCAAACTAACTGGATCCATTTTTATGGCATCACGAAAAACTCCATCGTCATGGGAACAGCAGTACGCAGACAGTCTGAGCTTCCACAAGGAACCCTCTTCCGGAAATCTACTGGTTGCTAAGCAACACAGTTCCTCAACTTCCTTTTGGTCAGCATCCACTGATAACACTTGTCTCAACTGCATATTGTAGATCAGCACTGACGATCATGTGTACAAGACCTGACCCAAAATGACTTACACAATACTCCATAAGTTCTGCAGTGAGTTGAGTGTCTGAGCAGCTCTCTCTACACAAAGCTAGTATTTTCTGTGAGGATAGCACCAGATGATAAGTTGCTAAGACATCCTCCAGTACATCATCAGCCTGAGATGGACATGCACCATTCTCACCTTGCTTCGCTCTTCATCTTGGACTGTCTTGGACCACTCAACAGACCACTTGATGTAAAATAACCACAGTTTTGCTACAAACGGGATGACAACAGCTTGTCAGGTCCTCAGAGCCAAGCAATCACAACCCACCTCTGTCCCTGGTCATAGCTTCCAGTCCCTGGCGATATCGGGTGGCAACTTTCTCGTACATCTCTGATAACTCACTCTCTGCCATGTAAGCACATATAAAACTGACCATAACCATGTGAATTGTCGATAATGTGACACACCCATAATGTGACACACCCATAATGTGACACACCCACAATGTGACACACCCACAATGTGACACACCCACAATGTGACACACCCACAATGTGACACACCCATAATAGCATACATCTGCTGTGTGTGTTAATAAGACATACTTGTGCAAACTGAAAGGTCAAGAGTTCTGATGTGTTGCCTAGCGACAGCATCCCAGCATTGAGCAGAATTGGGAAAATCCCTTGTCAAACTGTACACATGCAATAATACTTATCACAACATTGAGCACAGATGACATCAATTTGCAGACCTTGAATATATATCCTCGAGAACAACCTCGACATCATCAAAATCATCCAATATTGGCAAGAATCCCAGTCTAAAGTCAACATTTCCTAAAGAAACAAAACAACATACATAGTTCCTATGTAGTTTCAAGGAGAGGGTACATACCTCCAATGGCTTTGATTGCTGCATGGTATACGGCAATAGCTGAATGATAGTTCATGAAGTCATCACTAACCATGGAATCATCAGCACCCTACAGGAGCCAAAGATATAATGCATTATTACAATGTTGTGACTATAGCCTCCTGAGTGGTTCAACACCTGCTCTTCTGTCAAAGTGAGACCGAGTACTTCTCTTCTTCTCTTGATTCTGTCGACATGGAGGAGCTCCAAGCGAAATGCCTCATGCCAGAGCTGTGTAGACTCTGGGTTGCCACGGATACCTCGCTGCAGGAGGGTCCTACGTCAACAGACAAAGCCTTTCCATCACCACATGCATGCAAACTAAACACCTTTCAACAGCTCAGCTAGCAATCAGTCAGTATGCAACAACAGGACACTCTACTTCAAGCTCGATGTAGCTAACAAAGCAATACTGAGGGGTCATCATGGCCGTACCTGGCAGCCTCGATGTCTCTGTTACCTTCATGCTCTGCTTTGGCAGCCAACACCCAGAGCTGAGCACTGCGTGGATTGATGGCAAGCGCTTTGGCTAATGCTTTACTCAGAGCAAAATGATGCTTCTGTGAAAAGTTAAAGATGTATGAACACACACACGCGCGCGCACAAAACAATACAGTTTACTTGATTCTATTTCACTAACCACTTTTTGACAAAACATAGCATATTGTGACCAAAGATTGACATCTCCTTTGAACTTCTTCAAGGCTCTCTGAAACAGGCTGTGCACTCGAGATGTGAATCCATACTCAGAATCAGTGTCCTTGGCTGTTACAATTCCATGCCTCTGGTGGGAATACCACAGAACACACAGTACCAGTGGAGTACCAGCATGTCAAGTACTGTCGAATACAAGACAAAGTCACACACAGCCCCACACAGACAATAATTGAAGTACAGGCTTGTATACACACTGCCAATGTGGACACTGAACACGTTATTAACCTCTTTTCTGCGTTTTCGGAGCACTTCCAAATCGAGCTCATACTGTAGGGTGATTGTTTTGCAGAATTAAATGGCTCGAGGAATCACACTCGCAATGTGTGTATATACCTGGATGGCTTGCAGGAAATCTTCTTTCTTAGCAGGTCTTCGGAGCATGCGGTACTCGTATTTCTGTCTTTTCCTCACTATTTCTCTGAAATATTGACAAATTCTCCCGTTTATCACATATCTATAGCTACTGCTCGGAAAACATAACATATTACTTGATTTCCTGACGACTAAATATTCCAACACGTTCCAACTCCTCCAATTCTGGAAGCATAGCCTCCAGTCTTTTGTGTACAACCTCCGCCATTTTCTTCCAGAAACACGTGCACCAACAGTGGTGTAGTCCGGAACCAGACCCTCTCACAGAATTCAGAATGACGTCATAAGGTCGCGAGAGTCTGGCTCCGAGACTAACCGTGCTATTCTCGATATGCTCCGGCCTTCAGCAGCACGATGTAACTCTTTATGATGGGTTCCTTCAGTAGTGCTAAACAGCCCACCTGAGCAGCACCCACATTGGTAGAATGAGTAGTTTATTGGTTGCACAACAAACGTGTGTTGATTGCAGCTATGAATGCAGTGAGAGAACAAAAAGTCGTGTGGAGTTGTACAGTCTTCTGCAAGTTGATTTGATTTTACTTGAAGCCTTACTAGCTGAGATATTCCAGTGAACATCCTTATACCATGATGGAGGGTTAAAATTTATATGCACATCAAATGGCAGGGGAGTTGGTATATATAACACACGCATTACACACAACTGGAATACAAACACACAGAGAAGTGGGGTGAATCAACAAGAGAGCATGCAACTAGTCTTCCCCGGGGATGTTAGCGAACAGAGCAGACATGGACTCTCCATTGTGGATCCTCCTGATGGCTTCACCCAGTATGGCACTGATGTCAATGGTTTTTATCTTGTGGCAACGCTGGGTTTGAGTGTGGGTGGGGAGGGTATTGGTGACTATGACCTAGCAGACAACGAGGAGCAATGAGGAGTCAGTCACAAGTTCTGTATATAGATATGTACATGCCTTGTGTGTGTATGTTTTTGTGTGTTTGTGTGTGTATGCAGTGTGTGTGTGTGTGTGTGTGAATACATGTGTGTTTGTGTGCATGTGCTGACCTCTTCAATTGCAGACTGTTCTAATAGCTCAGGAGCATCTTTTGACAATATCCCATGAGTAGCAACAGCATACACCTTGTATGCTCCCATGTCCTTCAGAAAATCAGCTGCATTAATTATCGAATCCACTTCATCGATTAAGTTATCCTGTGACACAACAATCACAAATGTAACAGTGAACCCAGTCCTGCTGTTGGTAGTGACCACTGTGATGTGGAAGCAGTGTTCACTCACAGCAATAATAGCAATCCGACCATTCACATCTCCCACCAGATGGTTGGACACTACAGCCGTCGATACAAACAAATTATAAATGAACACAACACACTGCACATGCCATTTTCATCTTCCTCACTAGATGTTGATATGGTATTTCTACTACGCATTGGAGACACACCAGTCCCTAACACCTCCGGTGGTGGAGACGTACGACCATCCAACACATCTTCTTTCCTGTTGCCGTAGATAACAGCTAATCGCAGCTTCAGTCTTTGAGCATAAGAAGAAGCCCTTCACAAGGAATAGAATGCTACACACTTCAGTCAGAGGATCACATGTGAAGGTAACAGTTGCAATGATGAAGACAAAGCACACAACATGGACAAGTACCTTTGAACTGCAGCAGGACCATTGGCAACAATAACGGCATTTTGGTAGTCTACAATCTGTGTTTGTCAGACCAGCACACTGACACAAGACGAAAGGTGATCACCCCGCCCACTCACTCCACACACCTGTTCTTTGATGTAGCTGAGAAGAAATGGAGATGCCCTCAAATTGTCCAATGTCATGTCAAAGAACCCGTGAATCTCCTTGTGATGGAGGTCCATTGTGATGATCTGGGAAATGCCTGGAGAGGTGGGCAACACTGTCAACCAGCGTTATTTCCTGATAGCTCAGTGGAAGGTACCCACCAGCCTTGGCCAGCATGCTGGCCATGAGCTTGGCCACTATACACCCTCTCTTCTGCATGCGACTCTGTCTTGAATAGGGCATGTAAGGGATTACGGCTAGAAGATGTAAAAAAATATGAGTTCAGTAGATCACATGTGAACAGATAATACCACATCACGAGGTGCAATGTACATAAACCAGCTCAACACACTCTCACCTATAACACGGGCTGCACAAGAGGTCCGACAAGCATATGCCATTATCAACAACTCCATTATTGTATCATTGACTGAGGGGCTGCAGGGTATACGGTCGTGTGACTGTCATACAAACGAATTTTTACAGTACAATGCTCTTACCCTCCCCCAGTTTGTATGATAAATACGTCTTTTCCTCTCACTGACTGTTCGATTTCAATCCTCGTCTCTGCAAACACGGAGCAGCAATGCTAAAATCAGTTCACAACATATGATGACCATATTGGGTGCTCCGAGAAACAGATATTTATTAATACACATTACTGAGAATTGTCCCAGACTACTTAAGAAGTTATTCACCTTGGGACATTGAGCCATCGGCGTCTTCAGTTGAGGAGGAGCTAGCTATCTTGATACCTATATATCTACAGCCATGACCAATATTTGCTGTTAAGCACTAGCTAGTGCAGACAATCAGGAGGTGAAGAGACAAACAAGCAACATCTCACTCTGCAACGTCCTCAGCCAGTTCGCGGTGACAAGACCCGCTGAACAAAACCATAGAACGTCCAACTTCCCTCTTGTACGCCATGGTCCGGTACCAATGAAGACACGCGAGTTGCTCCTAATGAGAGGGTTTCACTCCCAGCTTGGTGAGGCAACAAGATGGCTTCAGAGACATCCACAACGGCGACCCGCGGTGGGATTACTACGATGTATCGTTGTGATCCGTATTTCTCGATTCAGAAGATCAAACTTCCCGATTGTATGTACGTGCTTCCAAGTCCAACATATCCTCTCAACGTGAGATGGCCTGATGTAAGTCTATCCATCCTCAAACGGTTGTTCGTTGTACACGAATATCATTGGTCTGAACTATTACATTTGCTTTGCAGTCCAAAATGCGCGTCAGTAATAGCCTAACGAAACTAGAGCGTCAAGAGGCTGAGTTCAGGGAGGAGATTGGCAATATGATGGATAAACTGAAAGACCTTGGCGATAAGTATGGTGTATCCACCTCTTATCTGGACCCACTGAGAGCCCGCCCGGTTGATGTGGTGGTGTCAGTGCCTGTTACAGAGTCTGTTGTCCCTCTTGTTGCACTGTACCGGTAGGTTTGGGTGTTGTGTGTCCTGGCAGGTTTGTGTCTGTTTTGTGCGAACCGTGAATATGATTACTGACCCTTTCACTCCCTGCAGGATGATAAATAGCAATGTATCGTGTAGCTATCGAGTGGTGGTTCACTCAAGTGCTGCCTCTGTTGCTTCCGATGTGCAAAAGAAAATTTTCTCAGATGAAAAATACAACCCTGATCCCCAGTTCAAGTTGACTGTTATATGGAAAGGAGGTGAGAGACAATGTGTTGTGTTTTGTGTGACCCATTGGACTGGTGATTGGTACACACACACACACACACACACACACACACACACACACACACACAACACACACACACACACACACAACACACACACAAGCATGCATGTCGGCACACACATACGTACAGATTAATACATGTTTTCATCTGTTTCTGACAGTGTCCGATTGTGCAGTTCCAAAGATGATGGTATCAGTGGGTAGTCAGGTCCCCGTGATGGGAATGGCCAATATCATGAGATTCATTGTACGGCTGTTTGCACCAGAACTGTATGAAGGTTTTTCCCCTCTCATTGCTGCTCAAGTTGATACGTGGCTTGATCTGGTAACATGTCAAATTGTCAATGGAAATGTCAGGAGTAGAGGAAATGTGCTACGTCAGTTGAATTCGCGACTTGGATCCTCCAAGTGGTTGGCAGGGGAGACGTTCACACTGGCTGATTTGTACACATTTGTAGTCCTCTGTGGACTGAATGACCCTGGGAAGGTCCCTGGAAATGTACAGAGGTGGACCAAAAGTTGCTGTGAGATACCAGCACTGACCTCCCTGCCCATGTGCCCCATGAAACAACTACTATGAACTATGATTAATTATATTAATTATTATAATATGTTATCATCAATCAATTTCTAGGAATCAATAACTGTATAGTACATACTTCCAAATAACAAAAATATTTACTAATAAAAGTGTTTGCAGTATCTGTTCATGCGCATACTCTGTCTAGCATCGTCAGGTAGGTGGGGTTATGTTGCTCCACCCGCCCACGGAATATCATCTCGCCAATGAAAGTTCTGAGCTGTCGAACACAGTCAGAAGCGGCAGATTGCAGTAGACCATTGCTGCTTCCGAGACCATAGAAGATTGGATCCAGGAATTCACTCAGATATGTCTTGAATTGTTTCTTCCCCAAGTTCCTTGCGATGACTGGCAACTGCTTCAAGACGGACTCAATCAGGTTGACGTGTTGTACATAGTGTTTGGATGAGGTTGCTGAAGCAACAAGAGGAAGAAGAGTACTCATATGAGATAAAGCCTGCTTGTTCTTGCTCAGTTCTCCAACAAGGTGAACACAACCTTCACACTTCTCCCAAGGCTGAGACGGCTTTTGAAATCCATGGTCCATGCAACCCCCACTCTTTCTCATGCGAGGAGCGAGAGATCCACAAGAATACATCGTCTGGTCGGTGTGCACATCAGGATCGTTATCATGGGCTCTCTTCACCACGCTGAACGTAGCTGGTTCCGGACTGATGCCAGGATGCCTCAATTCAGAGTCTGGCGGCTGATCTTTGACCAACTGGAGCCGTTTCTTCACCTCTTCAACAACACCCTCCAAGATGTCTGACTGGTACACTTCCACCACAGTGGCTAGAGCAACTGCTCCACCTTGGCGTACCGAGGGGATGCTGTCTTCAAGATTGTGGAAGAAGAGATCCAAGAGTTCTTTAAGAAATGGTTTACACTCTTCTGGGAAGCAACTCACAAAATTTCCACATGCTAAACAAGCAGCATCTCTGACCGGCCAGCTGTCATCTTTGAAGCATCCTATGAGTGTTGGTATGAGGCTTTCAACATGCTTCCTCAACAGTGACTGATCAATCTTCTTCCCTAGCTCTGCGATGCAGATGCAGGCAGCTTCTCGAACGGCGTGATTGTCGGCTTCACTCTGACTGATGTAGAACGTAGTGACATTGTCAATGTACTTCTCGACATGCTGGATCCCTCTGTCTTGCATGACCAAACGCCAGGTTTCCTGAGAGTATAGACGAACCCCTTCGGCTACATAGTACCTGTTCAGACACATGGCTGGAACGAGGGTAGGAAGGTAAGTTTCCTTGAGCTCTGTCTTTTGGAGATTTAAGAGAAATTGTCTAGTTGCCACAGACGACGCCATTCTCACTTGACTCCAGTTGTCAGCAAGTCCTTGAGCAATGTGATCAGCGATGGACTGCCAGTGGTCTCTGACCACTTGAGGGACATCTTCTTTAGACTTGGGCACAGGAACACAGGCTGAAATGACAGCCAACACCTTGAATCCCATCTCTCTGACAAATCTATTTGTATGAGAGAGTGCTGTAAAGAGCAGATCCAGGAGTTCTTTAGTGATGTGAGGCTCGAATGTGGCCCCGCACCCCTCCACAGCCTGCTGTAGAGCATACATGTACGTCTCCAGCCCCTTCCATCCAGCAGTGTCATGGAACACCATTGCTGCAGCCACTTTACTGTCCCCAGGCTGCTCCTGACGTAAGAGAAGCTTCTCTTTAAGTTTCTCTGCTTCCTTGTTGGCGACAATCAATTCCTCGTCCCGTTCCAGATGATGTCGGATACCACTCAAAATAGTCTCTTTCGACATCACATAATACTCCACCCCCTTCCACCGACAAATTTGCCCCCATACTTCACCGGTCTGTTGCCGTACTCTTGGCTCCTTGTTGTCGAGGAGTTTTGGTAGTAGCTTCAGCAACAGTTCACAGTAGCGATCGGACAGATGCTGCGCTAGAGCGCTGGAGGCGGATAGACATCCTTGAAGCTTCTCCCATTCGTCCCCCTCTAGAATGACAGCAAAAGCATCTTCGAATTTCGAGATAACGTGCTGAGCATTATCTTCGTCGCGTATCAACTTCTTTAGTGCCTCTAAACCCTTGTCACGCTCCAACTTTTGTGCGCTGGTCAAATTAGCCAGGATTTCTTCAGCCATTTTGAAGATTACTAAGCAAAAAATATAAAATTAATATACAAAGGATTTACGGAGGAGACAAGCTTCCGTAAAATCCCGGTGATGGTTGCAGAAATGGATCAGTTTTTCCACTCTTGTCTTCCATCTAGACATGTACCAGAACATACAGGAGAATACAATGAAAATGTTCGTACAAATATTCAGCATACACACACACTTCTTCACTCCCTGAAGATGACTCTTCCTCCTCTGCCCATTCCACATAATGACCGTGGATAAATTTATGTGACCTAAACAGCAACAATAAGTAGTCCATTCTATTCTTGATGTAGAACACTTCTACAACCAACCTCTTGAGGCAGTAAGGATCAAAAGGAAAGAAGCAATCGAGTAAGCTGTTCACCGAGAGATGGGCTTTTAGCTTCTTTGCTTCAGGAATCTGTGATGTGTCGGTCATGTCCACCAGAATCCTCTTGTTATGTTCCATTATGCTATAGCAGAACACCAGCTCCATCTGCCTGGATGGACAAAACAGTGCAAGTAAACATTTTACTAGCACACACACAAACACATACACACACACACACACACACACACACACACACACACACACACACACACACACACACACACACACATACACACACACAACACACACACACATACACACACACACACACACACACACACACACACACAAACACACACACACACACACACACACACACACACACACACACACACACACACACACACACACACACACACACACAGGCACATACACAGTAACACAAACACACACACAGTAACACAAACACAGTAACACAAACACACAGGCACATAATGATTAGAGATATACTTTGTAACTTGGGCAAACTTTTCCACTACTGAAGGCAAGCAGAGCTATAGGGAGAGGAGTGTGCTGTAACACAAGTGCTGTACTGGAGACACAACCTAACACCCTCGCACCTTTAGTGGATTCAGACGGGTGGAGATTAAACGATCAAAATTGAGTTTTCGTAAGAATTCCATTCCTACAGAGACCAAGGTCAAAGGATGCGAACAGGGAATCAGGAGTGGAGCAATGAACACATCACCACATTCACCAACACACCCCATGGAACATTCTCAAATTGCTGATGCCGAAATATGAGCACATAAAACATTCCCTGTGGAGGAGGAGCAGCATTAGGGTAGACAGATGTGATGGACACTACTCAAAGTGGTCCTAAGGCCAGACCTGACATGCGGTATAGAACGGGGAGTGCACCCTGATGTCAGGCTTCAGCTGGTCCTCGGATACACCATCTATGTACCTGCAAAGTACGCATGAGAGCAGTGCAACAGACAGCTAGGGAACATCCCTGAGGTGACTCACTGGTGGATCCACTCCATAACAACAGACAAGCATTCCCTAGCAATTCTGAAGTGTTGAGGGGAGAGAGTTTGAATCCACATTCACAACAATGGTTCACTGCCCATTCTCACTTTACCTCAATGATACATACTTTGCTCTAGCTACAAAACTGGTCATGTAGATCATGGCAGATATCCTGTATATAGCTGGTGGACAGCAGACATACAGTGGGGACAGGGTGACCTGACACGGGTTAACAGAGGTCCTGGTGGGACTCACCTGGGGAGGTCACATCGGTGAATTTGTGCCATAAAAAGTCAAGAAATTCCTTTACAAAGTCCTAGAAATTTAGAAATAAATGAATGCCCACACGTGCACATAAGGACACCAGACCAGGAACTCACACTGCTAAAAGAACAGAAATAAAAGTATAAAAATTGAACATGCGTGGATCCAATTGTCGTAAGCAGTATTTTATCAAACACCTGCAAATGACCCAACAACACTTATCAACAATACGTAGGATTGGATTCAGGTGAGAGCATTAGTTATACTTTTAAAAGGTTGGCAAAGATCACTCTGGAACTACTGATATCGAGCTGACCTGCAGTCCAGAGAACACAGAACTTCACAATTGTCAGCAATAGTGGATGCTGTACTGGTGAGAGGTACACACCTTTAACATGTGCGGACTTGTGGAGGTACTCAAAGCAGACAGTCATCAAGATGTCTAATTTATCAGCTGTGGTATTCTCCATGACAGCAGGCTCTGAATACACTGCATGTAAGACAGGTGGGCTGTGGTGCTCACTCCATGGGGTGGGTCCAACTCTCTCATCAAGATCAGAAGGTAAGTCCACATCCTGGGTGAGATGACAGACACACAACATGAATGAACAGTATCCTTGTTCATTCTTTACACATTTGATAAACTGTCTAACATCAATTGGACAACCAGGATTACATCAGAGTGGTGACACAGGTTAACGTGCTGACCCTCCATTATGGTCATCATTGTTGTATGAGACACAGGGTATACACCACATACCATAGCAAATACAGGGTCATTCCTGTTGACCACGCCCATCTCCGTCTGTTCATTATCGGGATCTACCACATC
Source organism: Chondrilla cf. caribensis (assembly GCA_964020155.1). NCBI lineage: Eukaryota > Metazoa > Porifera > Demospongiae > Chondrillida > Chondrillidae > Chondrilla > Chondrilla cf. caribensis. The sequence goes on along the minus strand of OZ026556.1, from coordinate 179,641 downwards.
GTTCAGCCATGGTAGGTCAACGTCAAGCTTCATCATGTGATCAATCGTCAGCTCCAGAAGCTCCATGTTTAAGCTTGGGAGATACTCGGCAACGTACAGCAGATTCCTGAAGAAGACTTCTTGAACTTCAGAAGGCTTCCCTTTGTATGGTACCAAGGAGTGTAGGGAATGAAGGAGAAACTTTGGTGCCCTACAACAAAAACAGGTTGATAGAGACAAAGTTTCCCGATTATTGCAATCCCGTTATAAATACCAGTAGAATGAAAGATGTGAGCGGTGTGGTGAAATGAGTGGAGCACTCACGTTGGCACGGTGTGCAGTATCCTTTTCAGGCAGGCGTGGCTGTAGAGGTAAGCTGTAGACTGAGATCTGTCACTCTCCTCTGATCCACTGTCCTTGACTCCTGTGGAGACGATGAGTATCTCATAGTTTCATGACTACAACTATCAATATATTTTTGTATTTCCCACTCACTTGGGACAAAATGCTTAACTACCATTAGAATACAGGACTTTGTATAGAAGGTTTGAGCTGAAACTAAGCTCCTCATGAGTTTGATGTATTCCTCTGCTAATTCCTTCCCTTTTACATTCCATGGTATTCTAAGTGAGTATTTTTCGATTAACAGTCATTCAAAGATCAGTGGAATATGATGTCTGATAATTCCAACCTCAATATTGTTCCAACTAGAACATCCATCTCTTTGGATAGGATATGAGTGCAGGATTGAAGACATTTGACCCACAACAGCAAGCTCTCTTCATCACCACCACATGCTGATATGTTCTCAATCACAGCCTGATAGTGGATTTCATTACCCTAAGATTAATGACAACCAAAATATCAAAGTAAATGGATTGGACGTCCCGAACCATTGCAATAGGCACAATCTTTGATGAAGACTCTTAAATCGGCACAAAGTACCCTCTGTTTCTTGTCGATGGCATTTTGGATCACTTCGATAAGGTCTTTTGGTTCATCGGCTAAACGGGTCCCCTGAGAATTCGCCATTTTTCTATCTAATCCGGTATTTTGAACTACCGCTGAACTGGCGCCAAAAAGCACGTTGTTCCGAGCATGCTTGAAAGTTGATTTATAAGTGTATTCATGACTCGTTTGCCTATATAATGAATGTCGTTAACGGTTGTCAGGGAAAACCCTTTTCAAAGCGAGGAAACCAACTGTGGAGCATGCTCCTGAAAGTTGCTAGGCAGGTAATCCAAGCTGATGATCTCGGGTTTGCTTTTAGGATCTAGTCCAGTTCTTTACCTTCCTCTCCACTAGAACGGGAAGGCTCCTTCCTTCCTCTTGGCTAGAAGATGGCTCAGCTCCTCTTCCACTGCCCTTCAGAAGGTAAAGGTTTAATCTCAGTGTTTAGCTGTTGTTTAGCTATTTTGCTTTATTTCAGGTCCCCATGAGTAAATTTGACAAAGAGAGTTATGTCAATTACTCTAAATTGGAGGAAAACCTCAAAATTGTTAGAGAAAAGTTGAACCGTCCGCTAACTCTGAGTGAGAAGATTCTATACAGCCACTTGGATGACCCTCAGAATCAAGTGGGGACTTGTCAAGTTGTGTTGTAATCATGTGCATGGACGCAGCCCTGCTCCCTAGCTGCTGCCCCTCGACTGAAATGTCTATCTTTCTACGTATTCATACCTGCATGTGCGTCGTGTGCTGCTTAGCGTGTGGTGGCCTGTGGCTAAGCCTTGTGAGAACATCTGGTGTCAAATGAGTTTACAGTATTGATTTGTTGATGCTTTTTCTAATATCTCATTGTTTATAATACTACTGTATGTGGGCGTGTCCAAGAGGATGATGTAATGTCCATTGAGTGTTGCATAATGTAAACATTGTTATAACACTGTGTGTAAACACAGTGTGTATTTAGCTGTGGTTGCACTATTCAGTATGGAGATGATACAATTTGTGATTCCATTGCAATAAATGATGACATCTGTTCTGAAGTTGAAACTAAACAATGATGTAAAAAGATTATAAATTACTTCTTGGTGATGATGAAACCTGTTGTTGTTTGTTGTTGTTAGTTGATGAAACTTATTACTAATGAAAATTGTTGTTGTTATTGGTGGATGAAACTTCTTCTTATTGTTTAGTGATGTATTGTTGTCATTCAGGACATTGTACGAGGAGAGTCGTACTTGAGGTTGAGACCAGATCGAGTCTGTATGCAGGATGCCACAGCTCAGGTGGGGGGAGGGGGGACTACATCTGATAAGTGGCATTTATACAACACACACAGTGACACACACATACACACACACACACACACACACACACACACACACACACACACACACACTGCCTCACATATATGCATGTGTGCACTTGAAGTACTGACATCTCGGTCCATGTCGTTTGTAGATGGCCATGCTTCAGTTCATCAGTAGTGGTCTGCCACGCGTTGCCGTGCCAACCACTATACACTGTGATCATTTGATTGAGGCCCAGTTTGGAGGAGACAAGGATTTGCAAACAGCAAAAGACTCCAACGAAGAAGTGTACGACTTCCTTGCCAGTTCTTCTGCCAAGTATGGCATAGGGTTCTGGAAGCCTGGGAGCGGTATCATCCACCAGGTGGGTGTGGCTAGTGGAGGAGTGTCCATTACTATTGAATTGCTCTATGTTTTCTCATCAGATTTGTCTGGAGAATTACGTTTACCCAGGTTTGCTGATTATTGGCACGGACAGCCACACCCCGAATGGTGGAGGGCTGGGAGGTGTGTGCATTGGAGTGGGTGGGGCAGATGCAGTGGACGTCATGGCAGGTTTGCCGTGGGAATTGAAATGCCCAAATGTGAGTCCCTTCACGAGTGCTGGTCTGGCCCAATGCCCTCAGTGTGTGCTGCTTGTGCTAGGTCATCGGGGTACGGCTGGTGGGCAAACTGGGAGGGTGGACAGCTCCTAAGGACGTCATTTTGAAAGTAGCTGACATACTCACGGTTGCTGGGGGAACAGGAGCCATCATTGAGTATCACGGCCCAGGGATTGATTCAATATCTGCTACAGGTACGTGATACATCGTCATGGTTACATCATCTACATGACACCCAATGCCTTGATCCAGGAATGGGCACCATATGCAACATGGGTGCTGAGATAGGGGCCACCACCTCCCTATTCCCCTTCAATGATCGTATGTTGAAGTACCTCAAGTCCACCAGCCGTGGGTCCATAGGACACCTGGCCGACAAGCACCGACAACTTCTCACACCCGACGAAGGAGCTGAGTATGACAAAGTGATAGAGATCAACCTCACTCAAGTAAGCATCTCTGTGCATTTGTCTGTGGTCGTGTGTTGTGTGTGGACTGCCATACTGGAGTATTGGTGGTTTTTATGTATGTTACTGTCTACATGTATTACTGTGTGTGACATAATGTTACAATGTGGTGTGTGTATGCTGGCACTCAATAGCTGGAGCCCCTCATCAACGGTCCATTCACTCCTGACCTTGCTAACCCCGTGGATAAGATCGGACAGACTGCAGTGGAGAAGGGGTGGCCATCTGACATCAAAGTTGGTGAGTCCACACTGAACAGCTACTCTTAATACCCACATCTCTCCCTGCACCCCACATCCCTCCCTGCACCTTACATCTCTTCTGCACCCCACATCTCTCCCTGCACCTCACATTTCTCCCTGCACCCCACATCTCTCCCTGCACCCCACATCTCTTCCGCACCCCACATCTCTCCCTGCACCTCACATTTCTCCCTGCACCCCACATCTCTCCCTGCACCCCACATCTCTTCCGCACCCCACATCTCTCCCTGCACCTCACATTTCTCCCTGCACCCCACATCTCTCCCGCACCCCACATCTCTCCCTGCACCTCACATCTCTCCCTGCACCCCATGTCTCTCCCTCATACCTATTTCTCAGCCCTGATTGGTAGCTGCACTAACAGCTCTTATGAAGACATGACCAGGGCTGCAAGCATCGCCAAGCAAGCTTTGGAGAAAGGACTGAAGTCAAAGTATGTGATGTCTACAGAAATATATATATATATGTGTGTGTGTGTGTGTGTGTGTGTGTGTGCGTGTGTGTTGTTGCTATAGTTGACACATCCTCCAGGTCTCAGTTCATGGTCACTCCTGGGTCAGAGCAGATCAGGGCCACCATGTCCAGGGATGGCTTGGTATGCTGTGTGTTGAGCACTTGAACCACTTGACACAGCTGAACTATACTGTCTTGTACTAGTGTAATAACTGATTCTGTAGGATAAACCCTTTGAGGCCATCGGTGCTACAGTCCTGGCCAATGCCTGTGGTCCCTGTATTGGGCAGTGGAACAGGTGAGATGTGGCTGCTGTGTTGCCTGGGTCAGGTGTGACAGTGCCAGGTATACGTATGCTACAAACGGTCTGTTTCTCTACAGACAAGACATCAAGAAGGGAGACAAGAACACAATCATCTCCTCTTACAACAGAAATTTCACTGGCAGAAATGACAGTAACCCACAAACTCACGCTTTTGTAGCATCTCCTGAGGTGAGCAATCTCCACTCAGCCGGCCAAGACAGTGTGTGTCCATCTGTTCAACTCACTTCACCCTGTGCACTCTGAACTGTGCATATCATTGTATGGTGTAGATTGTAACAGCCTATGCTATAGCAGGAACTCTCCAGTTCAATCCACTAACAGATGAGCTTACATCATCCAGTGGTCAGTTGTTGGTTTGTGTGGAGCTTTTCTCTTTGTGTCTGTGAGTGATTGTGTACTTGGTCCTCAATATTCAGGGGAGAAGTTCAAATTGGATTCTCCCTATGGTGACGAGCTACCTTCAAGGGTAAGAGCTTTGTTTCCTGCATTTCCAGCTCATTCCTCACTATTTTCTCACATGCTTGCCCACATGTTCAGGGTTTTGACCCAGGAGAAGACACCTATCAGGTTAGTTTGGTGGACAACTTGTTCTTTCTTGTGTCTACGACTCCACCATATTGGTTTATGAGAGCCTCACATCAACTCAGTCATATGTCTACCCCAACCCCCCTTTAGGAACCACCCAAAGAGGGCTCTGCAATGGATGTGAATGTTGATCCATCCAGTCAACGCCTCCAACTGCTGCAACCCTTCAACAAGTGGAATGGCAAGGATATTGAAGATGCTCTGGTGCTCATCAAGGTATGGTTCCTGCAATAATGACCCCAGTGTCTGCGTTGTGTCATGTGCTGTTGTGGGTTCTTTGCAGATTACAGGGAAGTGTACCACAGATCACATCAGGTGTGTGTGTGTGTGTGTGTGTGTGTGTGTGTGTGTGTGTGTGTGTGTGTGTTGTGTGTGTGTGTGTATGTGTGTGTGTGTGTGTGTGTGTGTGTGTGTGTGTGTGTGTGCATGTGCGTGTGTGTGTGTGTGTGTGTGTGTTTGTGTGATTGTGTGTGTTCATGCGTTACTTGCTTTGTGCATGTGACAGTATATATGCATATATAACCTTTGCAAGCTTTCTATTACTCTCTACTACCAGTGCTGCTGGCCAGTGGTTGAAGTACAGAGGACATTTGGATAATATTTCTAATAACATGTTTATCAGGTAACTATGAGGAGCTCAACAGTTGTCACATGATTTTCATGTGATTTTATTGTCAAATTTAGTGCTATAAATGCCGAGAACAATGAACCCAATAAAGTGAGGAACCAGTTGACAGGGGAGTACGGCAGTGTGCCAGACACTGCTAGGCACTACAAGGTGAGGAGTTGCTGGAGTGCTGGAGTATGTCATTGAACTTGCTCTGACACTGCAAGTATTGGATCTCATCAGTCCCAGAGTGTGCCCTGGGTCGTGTTCGGGGAGAACAACTACGGTGAAGGCAGTAGCAGGGAGCACGCTGCCCTGGAGCCACGCCACTTGGGAGGCGTGGCTGTCATTGTGAAGAGCTTTGCTAGAATTCACGGTGAGACCATGGCTGTGACACTCACTATTGATGTACCGAAAATTTTCGCAGGACAAAATTTTCGCGGATGGCTCCAAAAATGAAAATTCACGGATAAAATTTTCGCGGATGCTGGCCAGAGTCACGCGAAGAACAGCGAGAATGCCTAATTCGCGGATAAAATTTCGCGGATGTTAGGCAAACCGCGAAGTCCGCGAAAATTTTGTCCCGCGAATATTTCCCGCTATTATGGTATGTTATATGGTTTGCCGTGTTTTACAGAAACCAACTTGAAGAAGCAGGGTCTCCTCCCTCTGACGTTCAACAACCCTGATGACTATGCCAAAGTTAGACCAGACGACAGAGTCTCCCTCCTCGGGCTGACCTCCCTGGCTCCAGGGTCAAAGGTCAAGTGTGTGCTCAAGCACAATGATGGGAGTGTAGATGAGGTCGTCCTGGATCACACTATGAATGAGGCCCAAATTGAGTGGTTCAAGGCCGGGAGTGCACTCAACCACATGGCTCAAGTCATATAGCTGCAATACACACTCTAAGCATCTTAACTTGTTTACCGTTATGGTATATAGCCGATTTGGTATGTTCACATTATTATTATTATTATTGTTATTATATTGTTATTGTTATATTGGTGCTAGAAAGAATGCAGAATAGTTTGTGTGTTGTACATTTATACAGCGAAGTGTAATTATTGGTCAAATACCCAAAATTAATGTAGACGTACATGCATGTACATGCACCCCACTGGCACCATCGCATGGGACGAATCCCCAGTCCCGCCAACGCGTCCTGTCCCGCGAGCTTGCTCGATCACGTGATCTCTGGCGGGAATTTCTGGAAAACTTGAACGAGATCAGAGATGGAACTGTCCATATCCTTTCCAAAGTCGAGACAGTGTTTGTGGTTCGCTATACTTCGTAGTTATATTAAGGTCTACATAAATACCTTGATTAACGTATTTTACATCTATAGGGACTCTTCTCCAGCAGGTAACAGCGTTGACATCAGTCTGACAAGATTAGGGTGAGAATGGACAGTGAAACGTCTAAAGCTCTCACAAACCTACCGTGCTTCTCTGCAGAATCAATCCAAGTATCATTGAAATGTATTTCCTGTAGGTGGCCTCGTCTCGTTTTAAAGAGGAATATCATCATCCTTGCTAAAAGGAGTACTCAAGGCCGAACCAGCCGTCCGTGCTTTTTCATAACTACCTGCCATTTTTCCAGCGGTAATTGTAGCTATTCTTTATTGAATGTTACCAAATGTGTAGCATCATACGTGCGTGTTTATAATGCGTTTCTCCCCTCACCAGACGAAGGTCCTGTGGTGGAGGTCTGTCGTTATGATCCAGGAAGAACCTTGCATTGTGATGGACAAGACTCCTATCGTCCAACAGCAGTGTCATCAGGGGAACTTCCCATACCGTGTAATCTCCATCAAGGGGATCTCACCCCAGAGATGAACATCAGTGATGAAGCCCCAGATTTGATGTACAATCTAAAACAGATGGAGGAAGCAGTTCAGGTTCATATTGTCCACTATTTCATGTTGTATTGTGTGTCCATCTATGATGTGTGTGTGGTGTGGGTGTGTGGGAGTGTAGGTGTGGGTGTGGGTGTGGGGGTGTGATCAGTTTGCACAACAAATACATCATCCCCTGCGTCCAGAAAATATCTTCCCACGGTGAGGACTGTTGTCCCGTGGATCCAAAGGATCTGATGGATGTACGCATTATGATCCACATCACAGAGGAGCGGATGAAACTGAGTTGTGAGTCACATGACAATCGTGCACTATTTTTTCCATGTCTTAGAAGGCTACACCCTCACAGGTGGCTGTGTTCTGTTGAATGGTGTCTACGAAGCCTGCCCTGTCAGTGCGATACCCATCGTACCCACCCCTCTGGCCAGGGGGCTGTCCGGACCTGTCCCTCTGCTTCAAATGCAGCAAAGAATTAGGTTTGGGTGAGTGAGCAGGGTTGTTGCAGTCACAGGTCACACTGCGTGCATTGAGAGGTTGTTGGAACATGCTCTCACATGTGGATGCGACAGTTGGTGGTCCTCCCACACTCACAATGTTATGTGTGTCCATAGTAGTGCCTTTTCACCCCTCAGGTACCTGACGATGGAAGAGACCAGAAAGATCATCTTACTCTTGGACTCGGACACCAAAGCAGCCGTTCTTCCTCTGGTTGGGATGTCAGTGAGCAGTCAGTGGATGTGCCTGTGTTCCAATGCTCACTCTACACACCCTCCCCTGGTAGATGGGTCAGTGGAGTCACCTCCATTCACCACCCTCAAGTGTGGGCTACCTGTGTGCACTTTGTTCATTCCAAGAAGTTGAATGACAAGTTAGTGGGTGGGGGTGTGTGGATGTGGATCTATGAGTATTTGCTATAGCTAACTGAATTACTTTAACCTTGATACCCTTCACAGAGTGTTTGGAGCAAATCAGACCTTCCTGTTGGTTCTGTACACTCTGTCATCCAAACCACAGTTCTGGCAGTGTAGGAGGAAGGAAGGTAAAGAGTTCGATATCCTCACTGGGACGCTCTCTATGGAACATCAGGTACGTACCATGCACCCAAGGACAGCAGGTAGTGGTTATCAGGTGTATTGCATTTCAAAGGAGACTGTCAACTCACAAGACATTGTACTGGTCAGACTGATGCCAGAATTGGACACTTCTGCTCTGCCAACACTGCTCCAGTCTGTGTTACTGGAAGCACCAAACACTCCGTCTGGTGGGAGTGGCAATTGGAATACAAGGACTGATGCACTTACCTCCTCCATATATGGTGAAGAGATGCCACGCCCACTATCAAGATCTTTCCCAACTCCTCAGCAGGTTAACCTGCAACCGACACACGCTTCTCTACACTCGTACTGTTCTCTCCTCTACACACATGTACTGTTCTCTCCTCTACACACATGTACTGTTCTCTCCTCTACACTCATGTACTGTTCTCTCCTCTACACTCATGTACTGTTCTCTCCTCTACACTCATGTACTGTTCTCTTCTCTACACTCGTACTGTTCTCTCCTCTACACACATGTACTGCTCTCTCCTCTACACACATGTACTGTTCTCTCCTCTACACACATGTACTGCTCTCTCCTCTACACACATGTACTGTTCTCTCCTCTACACACATGTACTGTTCTCTCCTCTACACACATGTACTGTTCTCTCCTCTACACACATGTACTGTTCTCTCCTCTACACACATGTACTGTTCTCTCCTCTACACTCGTGTACTGTTCTCTCCTCTACACTCATGTACTGTTCTCTCCTCTACACACATGTACTGTTCTCTCCTCTACACTCATGTACTGTTCTCTCCTCTACACTCATGTACTGTTCTCTCCTCTACACTCATGTACTGTTCTCTCCTCTACACTCATGTACTGTTCTCTACATGCTCCTATTCACCCATCTCCAGGCTCCAGTGATGTCCAGGTCTCAGGACCTCTCCCTATACAGCTTGTGTGATGACATCCAGTGTAACACCATCACACTATCACACCAGAACACACCAGTTGGTTCACCGTCTAATCAGTCTCACTCGAATCCACCATCCAACGTACCATCTAGTCCACTTCAGACCCCAACACTACTGGGGTCTGGGGGCCTGCATCGCCAGGTAGAGAAGATGGAGGGTGATGGTTGTGGCTCCTGTCCTGGTACAGTAACCCCGACTGATAAGGACCACATGCCTCGTAGAACGCCCCTGATGGTGGTGAACAGTGATGTCATGCCGGTAGTGCGTTCCAAGAAGACCAATGTCTTTAGCGAGAGCCAGTGTTTGAATACCGATGAGAGAATAGCCAAGCAAGAGGAGCAGCTGAGGATGCTTCAGAAGCAGGTACATAGGTTCAATCACTTCACTATGTTGTGTGGGCAGTGGTGATGTGGCATACAATGCACATGTGATGCTTATGCATAAATTATACTTTATATTATGTAATCATGTAGGTTGAGGACCTCTTGAAACAACAACAAGAACAACAACAGAAACAACAACAAGAACAACAACAGAAAACACAACATGAACAACAACAAACTCCTCCCGAGATGTCACTTGTTACACACAAAATGGACGCTTCCACTAGTGTTGGCGTTAGCTTGGTCCACCCCCTGACTAGGCATGACTCGTTCACACCAATCTTACCTCCAAAGCCTTCATCATGTGTGTCAGATTCCACAATACCAATCTTCCCAAAGTCTCCTCGTGTTCATGTGGAGTCCAGTGTGTGGAGCACCACCACTGTTGATGGCTTCACTGCTGACAGTAGCACTACTCCCAACTGCCTCAGCTCATGTACTGCTAGTGGCGAAGACTTGGATAGAGCTCCTCTTGAGTCACCCCACTGTCAGGGTAAGATGAGGCAGTTCAGTGAACTGAGCCCTCCTGTAATGGGGGAGAGTGCTAGTGTTGATGGGAGACAGGGAACACCGGGGAATACACCTGCAGCCACTGAAACTGACCAGCAACTCTACAAGCACTTACTGGTGAGGTGTACTTTAACAGTGCGTGTGTCTGCATTCTACCTGTTCACATTGCTAGTTGTGTTATAGGCCAATGTCCAGCAGTTGTTATCAGCTAGTGGGAGTGAACAACCACTCCCACCTTCCATCTCTGGAGAAAACCCCCTCCCATCTTCCACTATCAATGACAATTTTCTCTCAAATTCCTCAACCATCAGTACTTCCACGAATAGTGGATCCTTTGGCAATGGACAGCATTCGTCGAGGCTGGTTGACTCATCTGGTGGGCTTGTGACCACACAGACACAGGACCTCCCTCCTTGTAACAGCCCACCACTCAGTGTGCCACTACCACTAGCTCTTCAGTAAGGGACCAGACAGGTGTCCAACAGCAGGTGCTGGTCACCCTGTGTCCTCCCCTATCACTACAGGTACTTACCGGAAGTGTCAATGTTGCCGGTTCCAAGAATCCAGTTATCTGAATCAGATGTCACCATGACAACCATTTGTGAAGCTGCTGATAGAATTGCTTTGAAATACCTACAAGATACCCCAGGCAAGTCCCCTACGATTATCCTTCAATCTCCAACTCCCACTTTGCACATATATATTATCCTGTTTTAGATCCTGAGAATGAGTTAGCACCTCCACAAGACCTGTCCCTGGCTACCCTGGAGTACTTCAAGAAACAAGGGCTGAGGATGATGCCTCCACAGACTGGTGCTGAGAACGTGCTGGACATAGCTCACCTCAGGCAACTACCAAAACTGTTTTAATACTTCAGCTATTCAGTATTGTCACACCAATGAATACCATTATTTCCACTCAGTTCTAACAGTATTAGACATTATTACTGTTCTGATTTGTACAAATTCACAATATTATATTAAAGAGGTTTACGAATGTACAGTCATTTCTTCTGTGAAGCTTTCATCATTTCAGCTCCAACAAAGCCAAATGGAGAGCTCTCGCTAGGTTTGTCAATGAACCCGAAACCAGCAGTGTTGGTTGGCTCCTGAGGAGGTCGCTGTACTGGCCTGGACTGTCCAGCCAGCTGGTAGGGCATTTGGGGATACCCCTGCTGTTAGGGGAAGTACTGTAGTAAATGTATTATACGCCCAAGTACACACTCTTACACTTACCTGTGGAGGTGTGGTCATTCCATAATATGAATGGGTTTGTCCCACTGAATTCTGTGAAAATCCCTGTGGACCTAAGTTAATTCAAAGTGCATGCAATGTTCACTTGTTAATCACATGATAACCATGCGGTAAACATGTGATAATCATGTACCTGATAAAGATGGTTGGTACATCACAGTTGTTTGTTGGGAAGGTGCACCAGTGCCAATGGTGCTCCACGCTGACAAGTAAACAAATATATCACCATGACAACAGACAAAACCACATGATCATCAGCTGCTTACAATAGCTGTTTGCAGGAATGCTTATAAGAGGATTTTGCATGGTGGTTGCCGTGCCAACAGAAGTTGATGACTGCCGAACTGTTCCAAAATTAAAATTCCCACTGGATGTTAAAAACCCGGAAGCATTAGACTGTGTTCTCTTTTGGACCAATGGGTCTAATTCGAGATCTTCTTCTGGGCCAAAATCCATGAGGGAATTGTCCACAGGATGGCTTGTGTGTCCAGGGGTATCTGTAGTTGAGGGCTTGTTGTTTCCCTGGCAACAGAATAACAACATAAAATTACATGTACATCTCGACAGCTGATGTCAGAGTTGGG